>OZ025207.1:8948547-9403547 GCA_964019055.1 Anthopleura xanthogrammica
ATTTTCCTGCAGTAACATCGATAGCTTGTTTTTTTCCCCTAATCTTTTTCTATTTCTTTTCCTTGTCTATTCCACATTTCATTCCTTCTTTCACTTTTTTCTCCTTTTTTATTTCTATTTCTTTCTTATCATTTCTCTGGATTGTTCTTCTTATTGTTTTTTTTTCAACGAAATTCCTTGATTTTTAAAGGTACTAAAATAAAGCTGACTATGTGACCTATTATAAAAAAACTATGAATATATATAAGCTAACTCTGATGATCTAAAATCTTATCCTAAACAAAAATGAACATTATATGATTGAGTACAAATTAATCTTTGATTTCCTCATGAAATCTTTTCGTTATGCTGTAGCACCACATGCAGAATCACAGGTCAGTACTTCATGTGGACAAAGACTGAGTGACTAAAGACACAAACTACTCACATGATGTCTGACATGACGTGCCACTGCCCCAGTGAAATTCTCGGTTAATGCTTCATGTTTTCATAAAGTGAGCTCCCAGAAAGGAATCAGTAATCCCACCCAGTATCCCATGACGTGTTGTCCCATGGCTCAATCCAAAACTGTTGACGTGTTCTCAATGACAAGATCCGAAATACGGGGATTGGACCTTAGTGCTTTGAGTGAGAGAGAAAATTAAAGCGAGGGTAGAGGAGTAAAGATAGAAGAATGGAAATAAAAGAGATACAAGGACAATGAAAGGAGATTGGAATCGCGAAAAAAGGAAATGAAAAAAGAAGAAAAAGAGTGAATGGAAAGAAATGTGTGTAGGAGTGTAAATGTGTTTGTGTAAGTAGAAAAGAGTTAGAGTGAGAAAGTGTATGGTAAGGAAAATGTATGCGAGATAAGGTATGTGAGAATGAAAGTGAATGTTAAGTTGATGAATGTAAGAAAGGATGACTAAGATAAAAACACAAGTGAACAATTCCTGTATTTCAGAACTTGTATGTCCAGTACATTTTCATGCTTAGTTTCCATGGCTACCAAGGATTGTAACCAAAAACCAAAGACAACCACTTGATAACGACTTTAGAAGCCATTGAAAAACTACAACAGGACATAGAAAAGCTGAATAAAGTATGACGACATGAGAAGGGAACTTCCTGGTAAACTGGAAATAATTTCAAATCTAAACTAAGAATCGTATTCAATGTTTTCCCTTGACTTATATTTAAAACTGTGGCTCATACATACATGTATTTTGTAGAATTAGCCTTGCTATTCAGAAAAAAAGGATACGATTTACGAGCACCAAGTGCGCATTTTTTTATTTCTTGGGAAAAGAGAGTATTTATATGTATTCTCTGTGGTCGTGGGTTCGATTCTCCGACGTTTGACCAGGATCGTATGTTGGTTCTCTCCTGTCCATCAAAGGAAAGTTTCTCTGATTTCTGATTTTCTCCAAAATTTACATGTTTACACTCTACTTCGAATTCTCATTCAAATTTATCAAATTTATATATTTTATGCAATGGGTGAGGTATCAGTAAAATGTTCTTCTAACACCGCTTTGTTTCTCAAGGTTGTGTCCATGGTTCGATTCCTGCAGACACCACACGTGAGCTGATTTTGTTATTTCTCCTTTTCTCAAGGGGTTTTCCCCGGGTTCTCCGGGTTTCGTCCCTCAGTAAAAATCACCATAAGTGATTTGGATGTTGGGTATATTGTAAACAGTAATGTATTGTGTACCAAAGATCCACTATGGGGAGTGGTCTGTAGTAACAAAAGGATATTGCGAATGTATTAAAAACATATCTATAAGACTACTGTTTCGTAGGGAATATTCTGTCACGTAAAAGTACTCGCATGAAAATCTTTGAGCTAACTTTTATCAAGTAACTGAAACATGGCAATGACTAGACATAGATAGAAGGACATATCTAATATTGGCTGTTTGTGGATGACAAAAAAAATGATTAGCTCTATCAGCTGCAGATTTGAATTCTGTAAAAGTGATGAACCACCATCTCAGTTTTATTTCAATATTTCAAAAAACACACTGTCTTCAAAACCTTTGAACTGAGTTTGATCGAACAAAGATTCTATACGAGTGCAAGTCAAAGAAACACTATCTAACATAGTCTTACAATATCACCTTCACCTGCAGATTTGATCTCTGTAAAAGTGATGTACCACCATCTTTGTTACCTATCCTTATCTGTCCTAAAATGCTTTAAGATGGGTGGGTTTGATTCCAAATCGTTTCTGTTTCAGATCATCAAAGTAACACATCATATAATATAGTCTTGTAAACAATTCTAACAATATCACCTTCAGTTCCAGATTTGATCTCTGCAAACTGATGAGGCAAGTCTGTCAGGTACAAATTACAAGACTGACATCTCTCACTAATGTAGGGTCAAGTTAGAAAAGGTATTACTATAAACAATAACCACAGGTAGCCCAGTAGTCACGTGACTACCTTATTAATATGCAAATTGACCGAGTGACAAATAAACTTGACTATTATTAGACAATGATTGAAATCTAGTAACTAGAATATTATTTAGGCTAAATTTAAATTTGATTTTTTCGAATCGTAGCAGATTTTCTTTTTCCTTTCTAATCTACAGTATCCTGACACTTTATCATGCACTTTCAGTCTCCTACTGTAATCTGCCAATGACTGCCAAAGTAACTTATCAAGTGATTTGCTTTGATTTTTGCTTAGAATCCCCGAGAAAACCATGGAAACCAAGTTTGAAAATGTACTAAGAACACGTCTACAGTTGTAGATTGTGCTATGGGATGACACGTCATGGGATACTTGATGGGATTACCGTTCTATTCCTGGTAACTCACCTTGTGACTACATGAAGTGCCAACCGAAATTCTCGCTCGTGCAGTGGTACGTCATGGAAGACACCTTATAAATACTCCATGCCTTTAAGAATGAATGTTCTGCATCCATGAAGTAATGACCTGGAATTCTACAAATGACACCACATATTAACGAGAAAATTTCTTGATGAGATTCAAGATTAATTTGAGCTCAATCATATTCCGCTGTGAAATAATACCTAACTAATGAATTAATTCAAAAAACTATATTATTATAAATACTTTGATATGCCTGTTGCTAGGTGATTGTCTTTCACCCCTGAATTGTTTATCAGACCTTAACAACATGACATGGTCCGTCTTAGATTCGATGAGTACAAATATAAAGGACGCTATGGAAAAAATTGGCGCAATACGATCACAGACTTAAGTAGATATTGTAGATATTGACAATGAGAAAAGAACTTGCCCAGTAGTCATAGATCACCTCTCAACATATTCAGATTCGAAGCAAATGGTTTCAATTTTTTTTTGGAATTTCTTTCTAGATAACACTTTTGTGAGTAAACTGCCTTCTAGAAAGATAGGTGCCATGATCGGAACTTCAAATAGTTGTTTCTGTTACTTCTTTGATTATGTTATGTTACTGGTTCTATCAATTTTATCTTTATTTCCAAATGATGACGCAGCAAGCTAGTCACACATCATCTATTCTTCCATAATGAATGTAACATGGAATAGGTGTTCTGTGCTTATCAGAGGGCGCTGTTGCATGCAATCATTTATTGAGCTACTTGTCTCTCGAGAGAATGTGTTGCAAGATACAGTAAGTAAAGGACGATTCAACTTTTCCTTCTGCAACAAAAAACCGTAAAAATAGAGGTGGCGCGTGTTCCTGTTACGTGTTTCCTACGAAACCAGTTGCATCAGAAACATTGCAGCTAAGAGCACGTGTGGTCAACTGCATTGTGAAATGCAAAGTATGTTCGAATTACATTAACAGAACAGAAAATGAGATAACTGGCCGGTTAAAAGATCTTGAAGTAAAAGAATGACTTGAAAGCGAATGTCTTAGATGATATTTTTAGACAGACCAACGGACCAATGGAGCCTCCGACCCTCCCCTCCAAGATACCAAAGGATCAGCACCTCCCATACAAACAGCACTACTCCCAAGGACCCTTATCGTTTCTGGTATGTTTTCATCATGATAAATGAAAACCGTAGTTCAGCCACTTATTGACTCATTGTAATTGAGCCCGGAGAAGAGACTAGACCCAGGGGGAGGTAGAGGGGAACAGAAACACCAGTATGCGCGTGCGTCAGGAATTGACCAATGAAAGTTTTAGATAGATTTCCTGTCAAAGGATTTCAGGTGTTTGAATCATGAAGATACAGTGAATAAAATCTGCAGAACAAAGCATAGATTGTAGGTGTTTCAACTTAATGGAAGTGGAAAGTATTAAAGCCTTTTAACAAAGAAAGAAAACTGGTTTAAACCATAGAAAATATTTAAAAACGTATTTGAGTATTTTACTGTCATTTTATCATATTTGCTTTTGAAGGTGCTTTAAAGCGAAAAAAAATAGTTGTAAAAACTAACAAGAGATAAAGAAATAAACTAAAATGTTTCATTCAGAAAGTCATAATTTATATGTGTTAAAAAAGTTGAAAATACATGATTATTCAATGAATGAGAAACGAAATAAGATCCAATAGAAAGACGAATCCTGTAGCTTGTGTTTTGATTGGTTGAAATGACGCATGCGCACATGGGTATTTATGTGCTCTTCCCTTCACTAGTACCCAGTCTCTTTACCGGATTCAAGTACACAGCGTTGAGTGAAAGAACTATTGACGTTATGCGTAATTTATATTTTATATTTCTTTGTGATTTTTAAGAAGATTCGTTTTGTTTCCTTCATGCTATTGTGATGTATATAAGATATGGAAATAAGCTAAAAATACCTGAAATATCCATAATGAAAAATAATTAATTGATTTTGAAAATAAAGTAAAGATTAACTTGAAATTAGAAATATGTTGTAAAATGAAGTGAAGGACACTGTGTGTTATGAGTCGTGAATATAAGAAATTAGGCAAATTGAATTAAATTCGAAGAAAATGAAAACTGAAACAAAAATGTATGAGCAAAATAAAATATTGTGCGACCTTCATTTCTTTTTCTGTCTTTTCCAAAACAAGCACTTCAGATAATGAATAGAAAAACACTGTATGTTTTATAATCAAAATGTCAGAAGTAAGTCAATAAAACAAGACAGTGAAACTCTGCTAAAACTAATCGACGATTTTTCTTTTTCTTCTTTTCGAAGATTTTCAGTAAAAGTGAAGTAGATCAGAAATATTTCAAGGGACACAAAATAGCACAAAATCTTCCCTGCCCATCTCACAAGTTTTGTGCTGTAAGTAAAAACAAATATTATACGAACTTTTTCGATGTTCTTGATGGCGTCTAGCTCAGCTGTTGCATCTTTGAGTACTCTACAAGATATCAAACACATCATTAAGCATTACGGTTATATACACCTACTTACAAAATATCTGCCATGCTGAATACTAACGATGCGATGTTGTGTATTTAATAGACAGACTCTTATGAAATAATAGCTAGTTATCTTTTATCCGCATCAAAATACAGGTGGTTTGAAAACTTCGCCAAAATTGCTAGTATTATCTCAGTTACTAGGTGACATTATGTCTAGTAGTATTATCTCAGTTACTAGGTGACGTTATGTCTAGTAGTATTATCTCAGTTACTAGGTGACGTTATGTCTAGTAGTATTATCTGAGTTACTAGGTGACGTTATGTCTAGTAGTATTATCTCAGTTACTAGGTGACGTTATGTCTAGTAGTATTATCTCAGTTACTAGGTGACGTTATGTCTAGTAGTATTATCTCAGTTACTAGGTGACGTTATGTCTAGTAGTATTATCTGAGTTACTAGGTGACGTTATGTCTAGTAGTATTATCTCAGTTACTAGGTGACGTTATGTCTAGTAGTATTATCTCAGTTACTAGGTGACGTTATGTCTAGTAGTATTATCTCAGTTACTAGGTGACGTTATGTCTAGTAGTATTATCTCAGTTACTAGGTGACGTTATGTCTAGTAGTATTATCTCAGTTACTAGGTGACGTTATGTCTAGTAGTATTATCTCAGTTACTAGGTGACGTTATGTCTAGTAGTATTATCTGAGTTACTAGGTGACGTTATGTCTAGTAGTATTATCTGAGTTACTAGGTGACGTTATGTCTAGTAGTATTATCTGAGTTACTAGGTGACGTTATGTCTAGTAGTATTATCTCAGTTACTAGGTGACGTTATGTCTAGTAGTATTATCTGAGTTACTAGGTGACGTTATGTCTAGTAGTATTATCTCAGTTACTAGGTGACGTTATGTTTAGTAGTATTATCTCAGTTACTAGGTGACGTTATGTCTAGTAGTATTATCTGAGTTACTAGGTGACGTTATGTCTAGTAGTATTATCTCAGTTACTAGGTGACGTTATGTCTAGTAGTATTATCTGAGTTACTAGGTGACGTTATGTCTAGTAGTATTATCTCAGTTACTAGGTGACGTTATGTCTAGTAGTATTATCTCAGTTACTAGGTGACGTTATGTCTAGTAGTATTATCTGAGTTACTAGGTGACGTTATGTCTAGTAGTATTATCTCAGTTACTAGGTGACGTTATGTTTAGTAGTATTATCTCAGTTACTAGGTGACGTTATGTCTAGTAGTATTATCTGAGTTACTAGGTGACGTTATGTCTAGTAGTATTATCTCAGTTACTAGGTGACGTTATGTCTAGTAGTATTATCTCAGTTACTAGGTGACGTTATGTCTAGTAGTATTATCTCAGTTACTAGGTGACGTTATGTCTAGTAGTATTATCTCAGTTACTAGGTGACGTTATGTCTAGTAGTATTATCTCAGTTACTAGGTGACGTTATGTCTAGTAGTATTATCTGAGTTACTAGGTGACGTTATGTCTAGTAGTATTATCTGAGTTACTAGGTGACGTTATGTCTAGTAGTATTATCTGAGTTACTAGGTGACGTTATGTCTAGTAGTATTATCTGAGTTACTAGGTGACGTTATGTCTAGTAGTATTATCTCAGTTACTAGGTGACGTTATGTCTAGTAGTATTATCTGAGTTACTAGGTGACGTTATGTCTAGTAGTATTATCTCAGTTACTAGGTGACGTTATGTTTAGTAGTATTATCTCAGTTACTAGGTGACGTTATGTCTAGTAGTATTATCTGAGTTACTAGGTGACGTTATGTCTAGTAGTATTATCTCAGTTACTAGGTGACGTTATGTCTAGTAGTATTGAAGCATTATTTCAAGTTATGTAGCATGATATACTCACATCTGTTCATCCGTCAGTTTGCTGTTCTTGAGCTGTAGACACAAAAATATCACCAATTACTATAATTAGCTATTAACCCATTGGCACCAAGACATCCATGTGAATTATTGGCTTATTGGGTTTTCTTTTCACACAAAGTAGTTTATTCTTCACTTTGTTTATTTTCCTCAGTACTTTCATACATAACAGAGATCTCCTTACCTTGGTTTCTTCCAGTTCCTTCTTCACTCTGAAATTGCAATTTAAATAATAACATAGTTCAAATAATGTAATAACTGATAACGGTAATCTCCCTTTGTCCCTTCTCCTGTATGTTCATGGTGACCAACCACTCTGAACCAGTGATTCAGCAAACTACATTAGTAAGCTATACTTACCCCTCCAACTCCATCAGAAGCAAATCCATCTTGCTCTGTAGACACAAACATCATTGTTAGCTTATTACACATTCACTCTGCACGCTCGATTTCAAAATTTTTCAAGAAAAAAAGTCATTATTTTAACATAGTCACTTCCTTTCATCGATAACAGAGTTTTTCATACCTTCATTTGTCCATTTTCGTTCTTTTCACTGTAATTGTTTATGAAAATAGAAAATTGTTCAAATGTTAATTACTGAGAACAAGCCCGAAAAGTAATAATAGATTACTTCTCCCAGGCCAGTGTGCTCTAGATGATCCACAGTGGACCATGTATCTAACCCCTTGCTATAGATGACACAAAGTGTGCACCAACTACCCTTGCTCTAGATGATCCATAGTGGACCATGTATCGAACCCCTTGCTATAGATGACACAAAGTGTGCACCAACTACCCTTGCTCTAGATCATCCACAGTGGACCAAGTATCGAACCCCTTGCTATAGATGACACAAAGTGTGCACCAACTACCCTTGCTCTATATGATCCACAGTGGACCAAGTATCGAACCCCTTGCAATAGATGACACAAAGTGTGCATCAACTACCCTTGCTCTAGATCATCCACAGTGGACCAAGTATCGAACCCCTTGCTATAGATGACACAAAGTGTGCACCAACTGCCCTTGCTCTAGATGATCCACAGTGGACCAAGTATCGAACCCCTGGCTACAGATGACACAAAGTGTGCATCAACTACCTTTGCTCTAGATCATCCACAGTGGACCAAGTATCGAACCCCTTGCTATAGATGACACAAAGTGTGCACCAACTGCCCTTGTTCTAGATGATCCACAGTGGACCAAGTATCGAACCCCTGGCTACAGATGACACAAAGTGTGCATCAACTATCCTTGCTCTAGATGATCCACAGTGGACAACGTATCGAACCCCTTGCTATAGATGACACAAAGTGTGCACCAACTACCCTTGCCTTCATCATCTAACAGTGGACCACCTTCCCTAAAGACACGATTCACAATAAGATATACTTACGCCTCCAAATCCGAGTTCGTGATTTCCATTTTGATCTGAAGAAACATACGTCAATGTCAGCTTATTAGATACAGTTTACGTCTCTTGATTTAGAAATTTTCTTGTCTAGGAAGGAATAATTTCTTCTTACCTTTGCTTGGTTTAGTTGATTCTTTTCTCTGAAATTGAAAATTCATTAATAAATTTGTTAAAATAATCACTGATAAGAGCTGATGTTACCTCCCCCTAGCCCTTTGCTCTAGATGACCCACAGTGGACAATCCCCTCTGAACCTGTGATTCAACACGCTGCGATAAAAAAAGAATATACTTACGCCTCCAACGCCGAGTCCACGCCTTCAATCATGGTCTGTAGAAACAAACATCAGTGTTAACTTGAATAAATCTTTGAATGGCATTCAGATTCCATATGATTAAAAATACATCAAGTCAGAGACAAAGCATTGCATTTATATTATAATTATTGTTAGCTTATTAGATTATTTTTACGCTTGATGTGGGAATTAAAGAAAATATAAAGAATCGTCTTTCAATCGATAGCAAATTTCTTCTCACCTTCATTTTCTCCATCTCTTTCTTCCCACTGGAATTGCAAATGAAAAGATAAAACGAGTTGAAATGTTAATTATTGTTATCAAGTTTCAAAAGAGATACTAGATAACCTCCCTCAGGTCCCTTCCTCTACATCATCCACGGTTGAAAACCTCCTGAACCTGCTTTTCCTTTCAGTAACCATGTCCCTGAGCCTGTGATTTAGTACACTGCGACAATGAGATATACTTACGACTCCAACTCCGTCTTTAAAGCTTCCATGTTGTTCTATAGAAACAAATATCGTTGTTAGTTTATAACATATTGTGTATCGTTGGTTTGAGACGTTTTGAAGTAAGAACTTTATTCTGTACATATTTATTTTGTTAAACATCAACATATTTCTATTTTACCTTTAGTTCTTGATTTTTGTTCTTCTCCCTGGAAGTATGAACGTATATGAATAACATAAGATATACATGTAGATATGAAGTGATCAGTCATGTTGCAGTTTGAATATCCACAGTGAACGAACTATTGAACTTGTTCCCCTGTAAGATAATGGTGGACCAACCACTCTGAATTTGTGATGCAGCAAACTACATTAGTAAGATATACTTACCCCTCCACTTGCAACACCAGCGATTCACTCTTGATCTGTAGAAACCAACATCATTGTTAGCTTATTAGACATTCACTGTGGACGCTCGAGTTGATGATTTTTCAAGAAAGAAGATTATTTTTATAAAGTCCTATTCTTTCATCTATAGCAGATTTCTTCTTACCTTCATTCGTGCCTTTTCGTGCTTTTCACTGTAATTTCACATGAAATAATAAAATGGTTCAAATGTTAATTACTGATAACAAGTTTGAAACGTAATGATAGATTACCTTCCCCAGGCCATAGATGACACAAAGTATGCACCAACTACCCTTCCTCTAGATGATCCACAGTAGACCATGTATAGAACCCCTTGCTATAGATGACACAAAGTGTGCACCAACTACCCTTGCTCTAGATGATCCACAGTGGACCATGTATCGAACCCCTTGCTATAGATGACACAAAGTGTGCACCAACTACCCTTGCTCTAGATGATCCACAGTGGACCATGTATCGAACCCCTTGCTATAGATGACACAAAGTGTGCACCAACTACCCTTGCTCTAGATGATCCACAGTGGACCATGTATCGAACCCCTTGCTATAGATGACACAAAGTGTGCACCAACTATCCTTGCTCTAGATGATCCACAGTGGACCATGTATCGAACCCCTTGCTATAGATGACACAAAGTGTGCACCAACTACCCTTGCTCTAGATGACCCACAGTGGACCAGGTATCGAACCCCTTGCAATAGATGACACAAAGTGTGCACTAACTACCCTTGCTCTAGATGATCCACAGTGGACCATCCCTTCTGAACCTGTGATTCAACACGCTGCGATAAAGAATATACTTACGCCTCCAACGCCGAGTTCATGCCTTTAATCTTGGTCTGTAGAGACAAACATTAGTGTTAACTTTGAAATCTTTGAATTGCATTCAGATTCCATATGATTAAAATTACATCAAGTCAGAGACAAAGCATTGCATTTATATTATAATTATTGTTAGCTTATTAGATTAGTTTTACGCTTGATGTAGGAATTTAACAAAGGATAAAAATCGTCGTTCAATCAATAACATATTTCTTCTCACCTTCATTTTCTCCATCTTTTTCTTCCCACTGGAATCACAAATAAAACGATAAAACGAGTTGAAATGTTATTAGTGATATCAAGTTTCGATAGTGATACTAGATTACCTCCCTCAGGTCCCTTCCTCTACATCATCCACAGTCGAACACCTCCTGAACCTGCCCTTGCTTTCAGTAACTCATATCCCTGAACCTGTGTTTTAGTACACTGCGACAATGAGATATACTTACGACTCCAACTCCGTCTTGATAGCTTCCATGTTGTTCTATAGAAACAAATATCATTGTTAGCTTATAAGATATTGTGTATGGTTGGTTGGAGACGTTTTGAAGCAAGAACGTTATTCTGTACATATTTATTTCGTTAAACATCAACATATTTCTATTTTACCTTTAGTTCTTGATTCTTGTTCTTCTCCCTGGAAGTATAAACGTATATGAATAACATAAGATATACATGTATATATGAAGTGATCAGTCGTGTTGCAGTTTGAATATCGCTACTATTGTCTAACACAGGGAGCCCATGAAACGTCATTTAATTAGATACTTACATGTGAAGCTCCGAAGAAAGATCTTGGATCGTTTGCTAAAAGAGAAATGATTCCCATCATTAGCAACCAATAACACATATATAAATTTAAAATATAATAAAAGTATTGAATTTTAGATCACTTTTTTTTAGGGTATTTCTTCATACCTTTCTCTGGTCGTTCACATTTGCAAATCTGAAAATATCAAATATTGGAAAACAATCACAGAAACAGTTAACTCTCAGGACTATCAATATCTTCTAATACTGATAATGAAGGGTTTGGTGTTTATCCAATATACCAAGCCAGAAGAGAGGAATCACAGGAATAATTGACCTATAACCCACTAGTTAAGGGCCATTTATTTATCAGTATCCCAGAGTTACTGTCACGTGTTAACCGAATAAGGTATTTATTATTATTATTATTATTATTATTATTATTATTATTATTATCATTATTATCATTATTAAGTCGTTATTACCCCTCCCCTCCCCTCCCTGGTCTAACATACTTAGACACTTAGAATACTCACGCTTGCAGGTCTTGGAAGTTTTTTCGCTGCAAATAGAAATATCTACCGTTATCTACATGATGTCTAAAAACCTAATCATTGGTTAGCTTTTTATGCAAAAAAAAAAAAAAAATGTAGCATCCTGGATTACCCCTCTGTTCCAGATTGCAGTTGCATCCACCAGTTACCTTGGTAACGAGGTGTTTATCTTTCACATTAAACATGTTCATTAAGAATAGCGTTTTGTACTCGTGTTTTTGTTGGGTTTAAATCAGAAGTTCTTTTAAGGTCGGTGAAACGTAGATAAAACTAAAGAATCTTCTTACCTTGATGATGTCAATTTGCTTCTTGTACCTGAAAACGCAAAGATAAAAATCGTTATTTTTCTTGTTCTGTTCACTGCAAGAAGGCAGGGCTGAAGATAACTGAACTCAACCCCCTCCCTACAACCCCACCCCATCCAAGAAGGCTGTGCTCTTGTTGACCCACGCAACATTGTACACTTTCTATACTTACATCTTGATGTCTTCGCTGGAGTTTCTCAGCAGCATCTGCAGCAAAAATATCAATTATCAAGAGTCAGCCATTTGAAAAAAGATATCGATTCTGTCCTCAGTGAATTGTGTTTTCTTACCTTATGGAGAAACCGTTTCCAACCAAGACTGAAACATCAGAGTAAATTGAAAAGAAATTATTGACAATACAATATAAAATATCCTCTTGTGAATAGATATAAATATTTTCTTGTTAGTTATTCCAGATACATGAGATATGTTGGATCTTGAACCAGGCTGAGCACACTAAGCATTGTGGGTCAAGATAGTTGAAGCTCATGCCAGTTTACACCACTCAGTGTTGGTGTGGTTAAAGAACCTTTTGCCTAATATTCTAGTCTATATAGGAAAATATGTTTTCAGTTGTGAAGGTGCTGTTCAATCCACTTGAATCATTTAGAATCCAGTAAAACGTATTGAATTAGCTGGTGAGATGAGATTACGCTCTAGATTACATACTATTAATATTGATACAGGCTCTAATACTCACGACTTGATCTTGCTATCTTTCTCCTTTATTATGATCTGATGATGAAAACAAACAGAATCATGAATATTATTATCATTCTTTTGAATATATTCCTGTGTTTCAGGAGGAGTTCAATCACTTCAATACCTCTAGAGTTTATTACCTTTAGTTCTTCATTATCAGCTGCCAATCTGAAAATGTCAAAGAAATTTTTCATAGTACGTTAATCACAGTTTTGAATTAAGAAAGAGTTGCAAGAGAATCATTTTTAGTCATATAGATGGAGTAGTTAGGGACTTAGGACTAATGACGTGATATATGGAGAAATCAGGGAAAATAAAGGTCAAAGGTCATAATAACGTTCTTTGATGACAGTTCCCTTTCCATCTAATCTTTATCCCTGGTCTAGCTCCAATACTTACTGTTCGTTGTTGGCAGTTTTAGATTTTGATAGGCACTGAAGTTAGAAATAATAGTCATCGTCATTAGTTAATAATAGACTAAGTACTAGATTAGTCAAGTACTTTATCTTGACAAGTCTGCATGGCTGATGCACGGCATCGCTCTCATTAGATTTCAAGGATATTAAGTTGTTTTTTGTGATTGTTGATTGGTTAAGAGAAGAGGTTGCAACACCACACTCGATATCTGAAGAAATCTGCTCTAAAATGCCTTACCTTGCCATCCATTAATTCCTTCTTGAGGCTGAAAAATAAAAAATGAAAACATTCCAATTTAAATAATACTTAATTTTGAACACTTTTGTAGTTCACATCAGATGAAAAGAATGAGTATCCCACGTTGTATGAATCCCTTGTTGAGGATGACTCCCCTATTCTAAATAGCACATTTAGAATACTTACATTTTCGCCTGTGCTGCCTTGGCATTCAATTTACACTACGCAGAAGGTTGAAAAAAATATGTTAGCTTTTGTTTTAACCAGTAACACTGCAGAACAGACATTTATACGAATGGAAATCTACTATTTTGTAAGGGGTGAAAGTTATAATATCTCTGGAACATTCTTTTTGCCTATGAAATGTTACGTGTCTTTACGTGTTATTTTCTTACTTTTAAATTCTCGTTCTCCTTCTGGATGCTGCAACGACGAATAGACGATAAAATAAAATGTTACTGACGTTTCTGAACAGTTTCAGGGAGCTCAAATGGTTGCAATTGGTATCTGTTACTAACAGCTTTGTGGACCCCAATTAGAATACTATCAAAACTAAGCCAACTTTCTCCTTTCTCATCTCTTTTTTTTTTCATTCCCCTACTCCCACTCCCCTTCCCCTTCTTTTGTCACAGACAAGACGGTCAATAACACTTCATTTTCAAGATAGTACTTACTCATTCCGGATCTTCTTGGTAGACGTGAACTCGTTCTGCCGATAAAAAAAAACAATTATTATCCATTAGTGTTATATCCAGCTGTACGAAAAACTAAGCGCGAAAAGGATTGTTGTTGTAATTCAAGCGGCCCTCGCCCGAGTCTTAAAACCCTCGCCCGAGTCTTAAAAGTCATATATCTCACAGAATTTGAGGAGATGGATCGCAAAGATTTACTTTAATTTTTTAAACAACACGTATACTTTTTTTCTCTAAATTCTTTGAAACGCGTGTTTTTGTATTGGGAAGAGACTTGGAGCAAGGGCCGCTTGGCTAAGCATCGAAGCGCGCTGTGATTGGACGGTTCGTGCATGCTCCGGACACCTGGATTGCTATCCACGTGACCAGTTCAATATGGAGTTCCTCCTCACCTTTAGTTCTTCCATTTCCTTCTGGAAACTGAATTTTGTCAAAAAGAAGAACAATGTTAAGAATGTTATATATTGTTAGCTAGTTTGAGGACAGGTCTGAAATGTACTTTGGTTTCTATTGGAGAATAATTTTACTGGAATAACTGATGAAGTTAGGGATGAAGAAACATGCAGAGAGACAGAAAACGTCGAGAGAAACTGGTGCTTCTAAAAATGGTGCTTTTGTATTCTGTCGTTTCTTGGGTCATTTTTTGTTTTTAAAACGTTTATTTTCTTTACCAGTAAACGCTCAAATTAGATTCGATATCTTCTTACAACGGCCAAAAAGCTCTGTTTGTTTATTTGACGTATAAAGGAAGAGACTAACATGACTAAGGTCTGTAAGGTTAACTGCATGAGCACACAGTGATCAAGTTTAGATACTTACTCTACAAGCTGTGTAGCTTGGATCTCAACTGTCTTCTGCAGGATAATATATATTAATGATTATGATTATTAGTTGATTTGAACAAGCTTTTCTTTTAACTGACATGCATTGTACCCTTAGAGGATTTTGTACTTTTCCTTACCATCAACTGAGTGTTGGCATCAGTTGCGCTAAAACATGAAATCAAAAAGACAGTTTAGAATATTGTACCAATGAATGGGTCTCATTATATGCAGTTTGAGTCGTTTTACGTTGAAATATATACTTCAACCAACCACAGGCTAGAAAACCAGGTAACAGGGGAAGAGAAGAGAGAAATAAGACAACAAGGGAGAGGAGGGACAACCATATATTGTCATATATTGAAGGATATGACTAACCTTTCATGCATAGCTGTTTTCTCCTCCACCTCCAACTCCAAACTCTAGAAAACGGAAACATAGTGACAAAATAAACATTACTAGTCAACGTGGTCCCCTGGCACAGACCCCCTACCACCAACATGAGCATACAATATATTATAAAAACAAAAAACATTCTATGTTTTCCGATAAAGAAGGCTGTAACCATGGAGATATTTACCCCATTTCGCTCCCTGAGCCTGTCAATCTCCTCCTGTAAATAATATGCATTTGTGTTAGTTGAGGTGTTTGAAGGATGTCAAGGTCGAAGGAAAAAGAAAAAGGTATCTTCAGGTAGGAATGAAAAAGAGGAAGGATAGAAGGAAAAACTAAGAGGAGAGGGGGAAGAGAGGGAAGAGAGGGAATGAAATGACTGTATAGAAGGGAGAGGAGAAGTAAAGTCAGTTAATAGAATGATAAAAGATACAAATTGAAACGTTAAGAGAAAGAAAGACAAAAATAAAAAGAATAAAGATAGGTGAAAAGGGGCGGAAATATTAGAATAGGACACAAAGACTGCAAGCAGGTCTATAAAAATAATAAAAGAAAATAAAGTAAGAATAAAAAGAGAGCTGGAAAGATGGAAGAAAGAAAAGAAGTCAACTAATGAAAGATAGAAAGAAGGATAGATGGAATGAAGCAAGGAAGGAAGGAAGTCACTAAATGAAAGACAGAAAAGAGGATAAGTGACCAAGCAAGGAAAGAAACAAGGGAAAAAGAAACAAAAGAAGAAAGAAAGAAAGAAAGAAAGAACTGAAGGAAAAGAGCAAGCAAGGAAAGAAGGATGGAAAGAAAAATAAAACGATTAAGATAAAGGAAGAAAAGAAAGGATAAAAAGAAGAACTATGAAAGGAAAGAAGAAAGGAGTAAAGAAGAAGTAATGTAAAAAAGGATAGATTTAAGAAATGAAGAGTTGATGAAAGCACAGTAGAAAGGAAGGAAGAAAGCATGAAAGAAAGAAGGAAGGAATGAAGGATGAATAGAAAGATGGAAACAAGGAAGGAGGCATAAAAAGAAGGAAAAAAGGACTAATGAAAGAAAAGGATGGAAAAGGATAGAAAAATATATCAGTGTATAACAAGAATAGTTCGTTCTGAATGTGATCTTATTTCCCACTTTCCCTTATAGTATTCTTATACCTCTCTTTTATAAAGACGTATGAGAATGCTACAAGGGAATATTGGATCCCAGATTACAATCACGTTTTTTGCAATGAATATGTACACCTAATTGAAAAACGTTGTCATGGAAATACAAAAAATTGGAATTAATTAAGAATTCCTTTGGATTATCTAAAGCCTCCTAGATTGATGAGAATAATTGTTTAAGATAATACCATGATCTCCTCGGAGTTCATTGTTTTTGGAGGGCTGTTTAATGGCTAACATCCCTCCTTCATGAATAGGATGAGGGAAATTTAGAGACTAAATTTCCTTCATCTTATTCATGAGGTTGTCCCTCATGCAACCCAATCATCGGCCGAGTCTTTAATAAAATAAATAAAGGAATGAATACATAAATAAATAAATGTTTAAATAAAGGAGTCAATCAATCAATCAATCAATCAATCAATCAATCAATCAATCAATCAATCAATTAATCAATCAATCAATCAATCAATCAATCAATCCATTATATTATATGTAAAAAAAAAAAAGGAATAAATAAAGAAAGGAATAAATAAATAATTAAATAAAGGAATAAATAAATAAATAAATAAAGGAATAAATAAATAATTCAATAAAGGAATAAATAAATAATTAAATAAAGGAATAAATGAATAATTAAATAAAGTAATAAATAAATAATTAAATAAAGGAATGAATAAATAATTAAATAAAGGAATAAATAAATAATTAAATAAAGGAATAAATAAATAATTAAACAAAGGAATAAATAAATAATTCAATAAAGGAAAAAATAAATAAAAAAACAAATGAATAAATAAATAATTAAAGATAGGAATAAATAAATAATTAAATAAAGGAATAAAAAAATAAAGAAATAAAGGAATAAATAAATAAATAAATAAACGAATAAATAAATAAATAAACAAAGGAATAAATTAATAAAGGAATAAATAAATAATTAAATAAAGGAATAAATAAATAATTAAATAAAGGAAAAAATAAATAAATAAACAAGGGAATAAATAAATAATTAAAGAAAGGAATAAATAAATAATAAAAGAAAGGAATAAATAAATAAATAAACAAAGGAATAAATAAATAAATAATCAAAGGAATAAATAAATAATTAAATAAAGGAATCAATAAATAATTAAATAATGGAATAGATAAATAATTAAATATTGCAATAAATAAATAAATAAATAAAGGAATAAATAAATAATTAAATAAAGGAATAAATAAATAATTAAATAATAGAATAAATAAATAATTAAATAAAGGAATAAATAAATAATTAAATAAAGGAAAAAAATAAAAAAATAAACAAAGGAATAAATAAATAATTAAAGAAAGGAATAAATAAATAATAAAAGAAAGGAATAAATAAATAAATAAACAAAGGAATAAATAAATAATTAATCAAAGGAATAAATAAATAATTAAATAAAGGAATCAATAAATAATTAAATAATGGAATAGATAAATAAATAAATAATGCAATAAATAAATAATTAAATAAAGGAATAAATAAATAATTAAATAATGGAATAAATAAATAATTAAATAAAGGAATAAATAAATAATTAAATAAAGGAATAAATAAATAATTAAATAAAGGAAGAAATAAATAATTAAATAAAGGAAGAAATAAATAATTAAATAAAGGAATCAATAAATAATTAAATAATGGAATAGATAAATAATGAAATAATGCAATAAATAAATAATTAAATAAAGGAATAAATAAATAATTAAATAAAGGAATAAATAAATAATTAAATAATGGAATAAATAAATAATTAAAGAAAGGAATAAATAAATAATTAAATAAAGGAATAAATAAATAAATAAATAAATGAATAAATTAATAAAGGAATAAATAAATAATTAAATAAAGGAAAAAATAAATAATTAAATAAAAGAATAAATAAATAAATAAATGAATCAATTTATAAAGGAATAAAAAAATAAATAAATAAATGAATAAATCAATAAAGGAATAAATAAATAAATGAATAAATTAATAATGGAATAAATAAATAATTAAATAAAGGAATAAATAAATAAATAAATAAATTAATAAATTAATAAATTAATAAATTAATAAATTAATAAATTAATAAATTAATAAATTAATAAATTAATAAATTAATAAATTAATAAATTAATAAATTAATAAATTAATAAAGGAATAATTAAATAAAGGAATAAATAAATAATTAAATAAAGGAATAAATAAATAATTAAATAAAGGAATGAATAAATAATTAAATAAAGGAAGAAATAAATAATTAAATAAAGGAATAAATAAATAAATAAATAAAGGAATAAATAAATAAATAAATAAATGAATAAATTAATAAGGGAATAAATAAATAATTAAATAAAGGAATAAATAAATAATTAAATAAAGGAATAAATAAATAAATCAATAAATAAATAAAGGAATAAATAAATAAATAAAAAAATGAATAAATTAATAAAGGAATAAATAAATAATTAAATAAAGAAATAAATAAATAATTAAAAAAAGGAATAAATAAATGAATAAATTAATAAAGGAATAAATAAATAATTAAATACAGGAATAAATAAATAATTAAATAAAGGAATAAATAATTAAATAATTAAATAAAGGAATAAATAAATAATTAAATAAAGGAATAAATAAATAAATAAATAAATAAAGGAATAAATAAATAAATAAACAAAGGAATAAAAAAAAATAAATAAACAAAGGAATAAATAAATAATTAAATAATGGAATAAATAAATAATTAAAGAAAGGAATAAATAAATAATTAAATAAAGGAATAAATAAATAAATAAATAAATGAATAAATTAATAAAGGAATAAATAAATAAATAAACAAAGGAATAAATAAATAAATAAATAAAGGAATAAATAAATAAATAAACAAAGGAATAAATAAATAATTTAATAATGGAATAAATAAATAAACAAAGGAATACATAAATAAATAAATAAAGGAATAAATAAATAATTAAATAATGGAATTAATTAAATAATATAAAAAGGAATAAATAAATAATTAAATAAAGGAATAAATAAATAATTAAATAAAGGAATAAATAAATAATTAAATAAAGGAATAAATAAATAAATAAACAAAGGAATAAATAAATAATTAAATAAAGGAATAAATAAAAAATTAAATAAAGGAATAAATCAATAAATAAATAAAGGAATAAATAAATAAATAAACAAAGGAATAAATAAATAAATAAATAAAGGAATCAATAAATAAATAAACAAAGGAATAAATAAATAATTTAATAATGGAATAAATAAATAAACAAAGGAATAAATCAATAAATAAATAAAGGAATAAATAAATAAATAAACAAAGGAATAAATAAATAAATAAATAAAGGAATAAATAAATAAATAAACAAAGGAATAAATAAATAATTTAATAATGGAATAAATAAATAAACAAAGGAATAAATAAATAAATAAATAAAGGAATAAAAAAATAAATAAACAAAGGAAAAAATAAATAATTAAATAATAGAATAAATAAATAAATAAACAAAGGAATAAATAAATAAATAAATAAATAAAGGAATAAATAAATAAAGGAATAAATAAATAAATAAACAAAGGAATAAATAAATAATTTAATAATGGAATAAATAAATAAACAAAGGAATAAATCAATAAATAAATAAATAAAGGAATAAATAAACAAAGGAATAAATAAATAATTTAAAAATGGAATAAATAAATAAACAAAGGAATAAATAAATAAATAAATAAAGGAATAAATAAAAAAATAAATAAAGGAATAAATAAATAATTAAATAAAGGAATAAATAAATAATTAAATAAAGGAATAAATAAATAAATAAACAAAGGAATAAATAAATAATTAAATAAAGGAATAAATAAAAAATTAAATAAAGGAATAAATCAATAAATAAATAAAGGAATAAATAAATAAATAAACAAAGGAATAAATAAATAAATAAATAAAGGAATCAATAAATAAATAAACAAAGGAATAAATAAATAATTTAATAATGGAATAAATAAATAAACAAAGGAATAAATCAATAAATAAATAAAGGAATAAATAAATAAATAAACAAAGGAATAAATAAATAAATAAATAAAGGAATAAATAAATAAATAAACAAAGGAATAAATAAATAATTTAATAATGGAATAAATAAATAAACAAAGGAATAAATAAATAAATAAATAAAGGAATAAAAAAATAAATAAACAAAGGAAAAAATAAATAATTAAATAATAGAATAAATAAATAAATAAACAAAGGAATAAATAAATAAATAAATAAATAAAGGAATAAATAAATAAAGGAATAAATAAATAAATAAACAAAGGAATAAATAAATAATTTAATAATGGAATAAATAAATAAACAAAGGAATAAATCAATAAATAAATAAATAAAGGAATAAATAAACAAAGGAATAAATAAATAATTTAAAAATGGAATAAATAAATAAACAAAGGAATAAATAAATAAATAAATAAAGGAATAAATAAAAAAATAAATAAAGGAATAAATAAATAAATAAACAAAGGAATAAATAAATAATTAAATAATAGAATAAATAAATAAATAAACAAAGGAATAAATAAATAAATAAATAAATAAAGGAATAAATAAATAAAGGAATAAATAAATAAATAAACAAAGGAATAAATAAATAATTTAATAATGGAATAAATAAATAAACAAAGGAATAAATCAATAAATAAATAAATAAAGGAATAAATAAACAAAGGAATAAATAAATAATTTAATAATGGAATAAATAAATAAACAAAGGAATAAATAAATAATTAAATAATGGAATAAAAAAATAACTAAACAAAGGAATAAATAAATAAATAAATAAAGGAATAAATATACAAAGGAATAAATAAATAATTTAATAATGGAATAAATAAATAAACAAAGGAATAAATAAATAATTAAATAATGGAATAAAAAAATAACTAAACAAAGGAATAAATAAATAAATAAATAAAGGAATAAATAAATAATTAAATAAAGGAATCAATAAAAAATTAAATAATGGAATAAATAAATAAATAAACAAAGGAAGCAATAAACAAAGGAATAAATAAATAAATAAACAAAGGAATAAAAAAAAATAAATAAACAAAGGAATAAATAAATAATTAAATAATGGAATAAATAAATAATTAAAGAAAGGAATAAATAAATAATTAAATAAAGGAATAAATAAATAAATAAATAAATGAATAAATTAATAAAGGAATAAATAAATATATAAACAAAGGAATAAATAAATAAATAAATAAAGGAATAAATAAATAAATAAACAAAGGAATAAATAAATAATTTAATAATGGAATAAATAAATAAACAAAGGAATACATAAATAAATAAATAAAGGAATAAATAAATAATTAAATAATGGAATTAATTAAATAATATAAAAAGGATTAAATAAATAATTAAATAAAGGAATAAATAAATAATTAAATAAAGGAATAAATAAATAATTAAATAAAGGAATAAATAAATAAATAAATAAAGTAATAAATAAATAAATAAATAAAGGAATAAATAAATAATTAAAGAAAAGGAATAAATAAATAATTAAATAAAGGAATAAAGAAATAAATCAATAAAGGAATAAATAAATAATTAAATAAAGGAATAAATAAAAAATTAAATAAAGGAATAAATAAATAAATAAACAAAGGAATAAATAAATAATTAAATAAAGGAATAAATAAAAAATTAAATAAAGGAATAAATCAATAAATAAATAAAGGAATAAATAAATAAATAAAAAAAGGAATAAATAAATAAATAAATAAAGGAATAAATAAATAAATAAACAAAGGAATAAATAAATAATTTAATAATGGAATAAATAAATAAACAAAGGAATAAATCAATAAATAAATAAAGGAATAAATAAATAAATAAACAAAGGAATAAATAAATAAATAAATAAAGGAATAAATAAATAAATAAACAAAGGAATAAATAAATAATTTAATAATGGAATAAATAAATAAACAAAGGAATAAATAAATAAATAAATAAATAAAGGAATAAATAAATAAATAAACAAAGGAATAAATAAACAAAGGAATAAATAAATAAATAAATAATGGAATAAATAAATAAATAAACAAAGGAATAAATAAACAAAGGAATAAATAAATAAATAAATAAACAAAGGAATAAATAAATAAACAAAGGAATAAATAAACAAAGGAATAAATAAATAAATAAATAAACAAAGGAATAAATAAATAATTAAATAATGGAATAAATAAACAAAGGAAGCAATAAACAAAGGAATAAATAAATAAAGGAATAAATAAATTAATAAAGGAAGAAAGAAATAATTAAATAATCAAACAATTAGATAAAGTAAGAAATAAATGAATAAACAAAGGAGTAAATAAATAGTTAAATAAAGGAATAAATAAACATTGGTTTAACATACCCTTTTCAATGTTAACTCAATACTACTTTCTTGAATTGCATTTTTCAGCGTCTTTAAGATAAAAAGAACTAATATGACCACCATCACCTAATGTATTGTATTATGTAATAATTATGTTAATACAATAAAGATTGGTGTTTGTATTATTTTCTCTTATTGTCTTTATTTCATCTAACTGTTCTGTATGCGTATCAATCAGGTCGTGCAGTGCTTGTTTGTTTTTCTTCACCGGTTGGTAGGTCAGTATTTTTCTCATTCTTTTATTACAACACGCTTTCTTATGTTCTGATCGTTCTGTCATCTAATATCTTTTTTTCTCATCGTGTTTTCCTAATGTTTGTCTGTCTGTTTTCCTTCTTAACTCTTTGTCAATGTTCTTTTGCTTATTTGTTCAGTGTTTGTCTTTTTATATTTGTCTTTCCTTCACTATCTGTTTGCGTGTTTCTTTATTCATGTCTTTCTGTCTGTCTGTTTTTTCCCAACATCATTCAACATTAGCCTGTCTTACCTTAACCTTACTGATAAGACGTTTTTTGCTCAAATCTGAAATTAAGATAAGAAAAAGAAAACATTTACGATGTTTTGAAGGCACGCTTTGTTGCAGCACGGCGCCTTGATGAAAAATTAAACTTACAATATTGCTCTTCCTGTTGCTCGTTTCCGTCCATTTTCTCTGTGTAAATGAATCAATTTCGTACTGCAACGTCATTTTATTCATTCATTAGAATTGTTGACGTCATTCGTGACGTATTTAATTAGCCGAGCGCGCGCTCTTGAGCCTTCGATGATTTGTTTGCAGCCCCGCTGATACCACAGGGAGCCCGATTTAATTAAAAGTGAAAAGTTTTATTAAAATTGGAAAAAATCGCCTTGAATTATATATTTTTTTTCTTTAAAATTCAAGATAGTGTCGCCTATAGCTAAAGTGAATAAAAATGCAATTCAAAGGAACATTTTTAGAATACAAGACACTGTTAAAACATGATTTCACGGCCTCACTCATTGCACTGGCACCTCTTTCGCTCGTGGTAACTCGTTTTCAGCCAGCTTTCTATCGACTTTAACTGCTTCTGTAAATACCAACCTGTATGTTCAATCTTGAAAAATGAAATCCCCATGTTTTTCACCATTCAAAGAAGATAGCTATGATGTTCTTCAAGGTACAGGACGTAGTTCAACACTCGTTGATATCCAAAGCATGTGGTCTGATCTCTGATGGCTCGTTTACCAGCTTCACTCCAAATCAACTTCGATTTGAAAGACATCTTTGTCGCTTTTATCACTTTTGATTTTGTCCAGTCAACTTGCTTTGAAACGTTGTGTTTTAAAATTGTCTCTTTTTTGTAGTTATGTGACAATAGTTTCGCTAAAGGCACTGTAAGTATTACATCATGACAATGAATTAATATGTAAATGAGTTGCAAAGATCGTTTTTAATGAACTTCCATATATGGTAGCGTGACATTTGTCACGATTTATTCCTCTCGGAATTTAAATAGCATTATATTTTACTATTTTTGGATTGATAAAGCCCACAAACTAAGACGCCTAAAATTGACAAACTTTAAATTAATGACTTGTGATTGACATCTGTACATGTTGACCGTTTGCACGTAACGTCAAAGCAGCTCAATTTGCATTGAAAAATACACAGGCAGCCCAAGCAATGGTCTTGTAAGCTTGTATACAGTGAAAATTTGTAATAAAGTTTTGTAATAAAGTTTGACTAATATTTGTCTGTAGTTGTTTTTAATACTATACAGATCCTTGCTACCTGGTTTTTAGCCGTTTTCTAAGCGATTTTTTATATTTTTTACCCCCTGCCATTAATAAGACAAAACAAAAGAATTTCGATATCCTGGAACCCAATGTTTTGTTTTCCAAAATTAGCTGTATTTCCTTGTCATCATACATAAAACCCAAACATCTGAAGGTCGTGAAGGTCGCAGAAACGAAAAACCAAAACAACAACAACAAACAAATCTGAGTATCGATTGCTTATAGGTCCCTTGCACGTGACGTCAAATCACCTCCATTTAGAGGGCAAAACGAAATAATTTCAGTCTGCTGAGAATTGAAAAATGATTGTTCTGTCCTCTAAATTGAGTTTCATTCCGAAGTACTGTAAGAGGTCTATAAATTTGTAATTTTTACTACAGTTCACCGGAAAAAAAGCTCGTAGTCTTCTTTATTGGTATACATGCCCTGTTAATGTTATAACGCAATGCTATGCTACGAATTCCAATATTCAAGCACTTTTATTCTTTTCAGAAATAACTGATTTATTACAAGAGGAGCATAAAATATCCCCAGTTTTAATGGACATCAAATAATCAGTCAATATCTCTTGGTACAGACTTGCCAGATACCAAAATGGAAAATACTGCAATGTAATGAGTCCACACAGATTCCATGACATATGGCTGTAGTCCCATGGGCAGGCGTTAAACTTCCTCAACACTAAACCACAGCAGAATTCCCAGGTGTACACCCACAGGACATAAAGTACTCCACGTATTGCCATGGGAATGTTCGTGTTGGTTTTGAGGTACAGATACATGCATTCAACTGTGTAGCTGCACAAACCATAAATAAAAAACGACCACAGTGATGAATGACCTTTCATGGTCCAGTCTGTGAAGCCAGAAGCAATGAAATCCACGGTGGAAGTGAAGACAATCTCGTCAAAGAACCCATGAATCCCATAGAAGAACAATCGAAGCCAGACATTTAGTGCCATCTTTTCAAAGTAAATAAACGGATCACAAGTAAACAATAGTCCTGGATACGAAACAATGCTTCCTTACAATTGTGAATAACCCATAATATCCTTTAGAAGTCTGTTTTGTGCTGCAAAAGCGCCCTAAAAACTCCCGAGTTTAAATGTGATTGTTTTGTCCGCCATCTTGAATCAAGTCCCAAAGGACTACTGGGAAGGTTTTCTTATGCGATACCGCTGTATGATTAAACCGCCTGCTCATATAATTAGTCACTTCACTTTAGTAAAACAAGACATTTCTCTTGAATTCAAAGGAAAAAACAGCGTAAAAACAAAGGAAATGCAGTTTATTACCTTACTGGTGGTTTGTTTGTTATGTTAGCTAGACAAAAGACATAGTTTGGATCGTTAACTCGTTCATTCATCGGCTACACTGGGCTGGCAGTGGTCATCAATGATGAAGGCAGCTCATGCTTCTTTCCAAAGCAACAGACAACCAGCCTCAGATTACGACTCATTTCCCTGCTGTCATCCGCCATTATCAACATTTTCCTCTTTTTCCATGATATGCCAGACTGCATGAATCAGCTTATACTTGGTGAGTGGAAAAAATATGGAAGTAAATGGGAAGTAATAGAAAGGAGTTTGTTTTAATTATCTCATTTTATTCTCAGATTGTTTTTTTCTTTCCTCCCCATCTCATTTCTATATGCACTTTATTTTATGTAATGATACTCAACTCCATTCCATTATATTCCTTTTTCCTTTATCTTGAATTTTTTATCTCAAATTTAACATTTTTATTTTATTTTTTTACATTAATAATAAGCAATTATTGGACGAGGTTGAGCAAGATATTGTGATTTGTTAGTGGTGAGCAAGCAATTATTTGCCGATGCCGAAGGCAGAGGCAAATAAATGCTTGCAAGACACTAACAAATCTCGTTATTTTACGATAACCGAGTTCAATAATTTAAAAAAATTATTTTTTCTAATCTTTGAGGGGCAGTGCGCACAAGTCAAACAATAACAAAGAAAACTCATTTTTTCAGGGTAGCGAGCCATTGTCAAATGCAGCATTACTGCGCATGAGCAGACCATTATTTGCAGGAAGATGGCTCTTAACCATAATGCGCATGAGCAGACCGTTATTTGTAGGCAGTTATTTGCAGTTCTCTCGGCCAATCAAAATGACGGAAAAAATAATTTGAATGATAATACACTTTTATTTATTTATATAGTTTTTATTTATTTATTTTGTTTTTGTCTTCATGCACAAGGAATTAAGGCTGGTTCACACTTAACATAACCATAAGCATAGACATAAGCATAAGAATTTTAAGTGTGAACTGGCAAAACATAAGCATATATAAGTACATTAAAAACAGCTACTGGGCAGGCACATTTGCATCTTGTGCATGCATATAAATACGCAATTTGCACTTTATTTTCTGCAGACATACATATTCATTTGCTTATGTTGTGCTGAATCACACGTAACAATTCACATGGCTATGCTTATGCTAACTGTACAGTATGTGAAGTGTGAATCAGCCTTTAGCCTTTTTTAAGATACCAATCCTATGCAGTCAAAGTTAACCCCAACCCCCCCCCCCCCTCCCCCTTCAGACCTGGTTGAAGGCATTGTCAACATGTATCATGTAGTTAGAACTGTTAGAATATTAATGGCATTTAAATGTCCTCCAGAACTTTGCTTATCTTGATATGATCAGGCAAAAGAACATGACACTTTTCCTCCCCGTCCCCTTTTACAGTCTTTTTATTGTTTATACAGTGTTGAGTTGATAAACACAACAGGTACATAAACTTTATTGCTATCTCTGTGGCTCCAGATACCAATGAAAGCTATTTTGACCCATCAATTGCCCATGGGTGAGCCGGTCAAGATCTATAATGATGTCAAGAATGAAATTAAAGTGAAATTAAATGGAAACGCATATTAGATTGAATTAATTATTTTATGCTGTGCTATTTTTATTTAACAAATAAAATAGCTTATATTATTTCCATGCTCTGGTCAGATAAATAGAGGATGCAGGAGTTTCTAGAAAAAGTCTTCTGTCTTTTGTGGTCAGTGGATTTCCCTAGTTTCTGCTACAGTACTGTAGTTCTGCATTCCATTTTGAAATGCTTTTGTTTTAACTTTAAGCAAGCTGAAGTGAGCAGTTGAGTAGTTTATATCTTATATGAGTTTTATCATTTTTTTATTTAATAGGGAAAGGGATGTACAGCAGATCTGACTGGAACTGATAGTAATTTTGGCAGACAGTATGGTCAGTACAGGAAAAGGTGAGCTTAACATTAACATTTCTATACGGTTCTATACAAGTCATGTACATTACTTAACTGATGGAACTCGTACAGTATACTGTCATGAAGTTATGTTATTGTGAGCATGAGAGTATGAGAGGGACTAAGTGCTTCAACCCATGTCAGTCTCTTGGGAACATTACATGACTGTACAGTATTTAATGCAGTATTGTGCAAGAATAAGTTGTGTGTGAATAAATGAGGCAGAGGAAGTTTGTTGTCTTGTTTTTTTTAACTAGGTCTTAGAACCTGTGACATATACTTACCAATGATTTTCACATCTAATAGTCCAGCAATACCGGTGATATTCAAAAAGAACACTGCAAACTTTGGACTTTAACAACTTTCTTCTTATTTCATGAATATTTCAAAGTCAATCAATCTTTATTAGGGTTATTACACAGATAAAGACTGTGTCTTTTTTCCAATCTGGCCCTTAAATATTGTATCTTTCTTATCTAGATGATATCTCATCTTTCAGTGAAAAGGATCATGTGATACGTCATCACTCTGGCACCAGCCCTGACCAGGCTGAAAAGATAAAATACTTTTTCACCCTAATTCATTGAGCCTGTTTTGCACCAAACAGTTGAAGTTTTGAAGGCTGTGTGCCATTTGACAAGAATATGGACACATTTCTCATAATGAGCAAAAATACAGAAGCAAGGAAGCCATCTGCATGGAACAAGGAGGTATCCTATAACAAGATTTGACTTCTAAAGCAAAATATATTGCACATAATTAACTTACTATAATGTTAATGTAATCTTAATGCTTATGTTGATGGAAATATTTGGCCAATATCATTTTCTTGATACAGTGTGATTGTGCCTTTAATCTAGCTGTGTCAATAACTGCTTCAAAAAATTCAACACAGTTTGATATCTTTTAGACTTGGGGTGCAGTGGGATGTTGTCGCTGTTAATAAGATGTTTTTAAAAGGGGTCTAGCTTAAAAGAAGCACAGGTGGCGTAGCAGTGAGAGTGCTTGCCTCTCACCAAGGCGATCTGAGTTTGAGCCCCATTGGGCTTGGTGTTGTATGTGAGTAGAGTTGGTTCTCTCCTATGTTTTTCCTACCTCCTCAAAAATCAACTTCTAAATTCCAATTGGAATGCAGTGGAGAAAGAGCCACTCAGTGGATTCTACTGTTAATTCTCATTTTTAATTTTTTTCATTTATTTATTAAATTTGGTAACTAAAGTTATATAAATATGGATGAGTAACTGTCTCCAACTAATTAATAAACCATCCAAATAATTACATGCATTTTCATTGATGTAAAATTGAACACATTGCTTTGTGATGGAGGCAACAATTAATTGAAATTGAAATGAAATGTTAAATTCCAGAAAACATTGCATTCTACCAATCAGATAAAGAGCACCCTAGGACCCCCCTGGATATGCCCCTGGGGAGGGGGGCTGTTGCATTTTGATTTTCACTTGCACATATTTTTTGAACCCTCCCCCTAAAGTGCCCTTTGCCTCTCTTAGCTCCATCCTTTGTGGAGCATAAAAATGCTGCCCCCCCCCCCCCCCCTAGATCTATCTCCTCTATTTGCACCACCCCCTCCCTGTAAATAATGACTGGTCCCTTAACAAATTGCACTCTCACTATGTGGGAGTGCGCTGTTGTAATCCCTTGTTTGATTTGTTCAAACCAAATTACACTCCACTCAGTTCAATAACTAATAATAACTAACTTGGCGCATAATTATGAATTAGTATCTGATGGACGTTAAAATTATTTCTTTTTTTCTTTCTAATTAAAGGCCATGCCTTACATTGGTAGTAGTGATAGTGCAAGTGAAATGAGAGTGAGTATATTTTAATATAATATAAATGTATGACACACCCTAAATTTATTGTAACAACTTAGTATTGTGATAAATCGCCTATTCAACTTTTTTACTTCATTACTATGCATCAAGCTACTGTTCAATGCATGTTAATGAGTGTGGTCGTGTCTACCTTGAAATGCTGAAAGGATAACTTTATTGACACTTAGAAATACTTTCCTTTAAGAAATGACAAACTTGAATTGCTAGAGAGTTAAAAAATTCCAAACAATCACATTTGTTTGTTGTTGTTGAAAGACGAAGAATTTGTCACAGCAATTATTAACTACTGTATCTTAATAATAATGATGGTCTACTAAAAGAACAAAAAGTCTTAATTCAATATCCATATCTCACTAAGAAATAACTCAACTCCACTGAAAAACTGAGGTGTCATGAAGCCTGCGAAAATTATTCCAGCATTTATTTCAACATTTTTACCGACACAATAGAAAAAGGTCTCCGGAGCACAAAACCTACAAAATACCCAAACAAAATAGCGAAGAAGCAATCGGTGTTTTCTCATCTAATTGTAGCGAATAGGTTTCTAAGGGTGAAAACTCGGTTTTGCAAGTTTTCTCGATTCTGGTTGGCTGACATTTTCCCTCAGATCAGCTGGATACTTGTATGCAGTGCGATTGTGACATATTGTCAAGCTTCCGTCAAGGTAATGATACCCAAAAATCGAATTGAAATTTATAATTTCATATTTGCTTAGTAAGGAAAACTCGCCAATCCTATACACCGAATCTAAATATGGCGGACAGCCGCGAACGACCTGGGTCGAGTTCACGGAGTCGAGGCTGCGAAGTCGTCGCGTTGTTTACTTCTCACTTCGCTTAGTAAATACTTCGAAGATTTCAGTGATTTATATACAGTTAAAACTAAAAATTATCCTTCTTTACATATATGCCTTCACACTGTTGTGTTGTCGGATGTACCCAAAGGGGAAATACAACGAAGGATGGCAAGAAAGTGTCTTTTTTTTTCTTCCCAAAGAAGCGTTTGAGGAAAAAACAATGGATCCACGCCATTCGACGCAAAGAAGGAAAAGAGTTCACGGTAACTGAAAGCACCAAAGTTTGCTCCCTACATTTTAAGCCTTCTGATCTGAAGAAAACATTGACCGGCCGGCTTCATCCATTGGATTCGTCAATTCCATCGATATTTGTTTGGAGTGTCTCTCCGAAGAAGAGAAAGGCACCGAGAGAAAGATGGCCGCCATCGAACCCTTCGTCGTGTAAAAAGCTAAAGCTACAGGAAGACACGGCTGAAGATATCGAGAGCATCGTTTGTGAGTCGGATGCAGCATTGAACCTTCCAGAAGAAGAACATTCATTTGAAGAGAGATTGGACATAGCAAATGACAATATCAAACAGTTAGAGGATAAACTTGCTTTGCTCGAGAGAGAGGTAGAGAGACATAGGAGACGTTCAGAGGAACTTTATAATGACAACAAAGCACTTGAGGCCAAAGTACAGAGTCTAGAAGACGACAATTTGCATCTTAAGTCGAAATCTTTCCATGCCAAACGTTTCACTCGTGACCAAGATGTTTCTTTTCTAAGAATAAAACGTAAAAGTCGAGCGAGCGAACGGCGCGAGTTCACACATTTTTGATCGTCGTTTGAAGCGATCGATAAAAACAATTATTTCACTTAATGTTTCTTATACTCGTAAAACGATAGACTTCAAATCTAAAATGATAGATTTTTGATTCATTTTAATTCAGTTTATCAGTAAAAGCTTCAACCTGTTCAGAACGTGTAGCATTTTGTGTACGAAGGAAAATCTCTCACCTTTTTACTAGCTGTGCCTTCGTTTTGAGGCCTTTTAATGAATCGCCACGGCATTTCAGCCAAAAACGAAGCTCTTCATTCTTAAGTAAACAAGGCTGTCTTCCATTGAGACTAGCTCCTGGGATGTCTTCTTCTATAAGGTCGATTTCCATAGTAGTTTTTGACATTTGTCGATAATAATAACAAAGCCGCCAGGGAAACTTCGCAACGCAACGACTTCGCAGCCTCGACTCCGTGAACCCGACCCAGGCCGTTCGCGGCTGTCCGCCATATTTAGATTCGGTGTATATACTCTTTTTTATTTCACACGAAAGTGTTCCTTTTGGGTTCAAAGTCCCCCTTTATTAAAAACATCTTAAATTCTAGTAAGACATTAGTGTTGCGCTACTGACTCGTCAACGCGTGTTAGGTTTCTACTTGACCTACTAGAGTACCGTGACCTTTCAAGACTAGCTGATGAAATAAACATATCTATTTCAGTATCGAAACTGTTCACTCCAAAACAAACGTTATATCAATGTAAATACTCTTAGCCAAAATGTGTTTAACTGGTAATTTGTTTTTCCCTCATCTTTTAGTGTGGGTCTACATCGTTCGACGTGTGCCTTTGTTAGTAGTTTAAGCGTACCGTTAAAAAAGCTAAAGGCAATAATAGGCCATATGCCTACAGACAATATACCTCACGAACCTTGAACGAATAAATAAGTGGCAACCAAACACCGAAAGCTATAGATACCTCGTTCTCGATATCATGTGGCAAGTTCTATTAAATTGTCGATCATATTTGTACAAAAATACATAACACAACACAACTTCATTGGACAGGATATTGCCTCTACCAATCATGGCGTGTGACGCCACAATAGACATTATGGTCTACCCGACGCCCGAAAAATGGCCCTCATTTTAAGACTGGTTTGCTACATAGCAACCCAGTAAAAACGAAAGTAGGGAAGAGAGAAGCGTAGTTTTTATATTTTATTTTATTTTTTTATTTTATACTCACTGGTTTCCTGTTTTCGTCGATGAAGTGTGCTATATATATAGACACAATTAGGCTTGCCATCCTTTACTGCACACGGAATCGTCTTGAATATATTGTCATTGTTCCTGCTGAGTGCTTCTAAATTTGATGCTAATGACCCTCAAGGATATCATGCATGGTGGCTCATAAGCGGAAAGCAGTAAACTTTCCTTGGTTAATAGCTGGGTTTCAATCAGCTGATAAAAGTCTTTGAATCTCATTATCTGCTCCAAATGGTGGTCAAACACTGACCACCATGTGCTGTCAGCCAGAAAGAATTCTCTAGAAAACTTGTGATTCAGCTGATGAACATTCCGCACGATACGGCAGTATGTTGCTAAATTGATCGCCATGATCAGAAGGATTTCACGTTCTCTCTATCTCATCCTTTGTCCCCGGCTTAAACTTTCAATAGATCTCTTGCAACACTTCTGAATTCAGCTCAATCTGGAGGACAAAATAATAGGTTTCCAATTCTCAGGAGATTGAAATTCTTTTCAAAACACTAAAGCAGGAAAATAAAGAGATACCAATCGACGTTGAAGGGTCGGCCCCATGCATGTATAAGCTTTAATAGAGCACTTCACGGAGAAGGGGCTGCCAATTTCAAAAGACCAACTCAAAAAATACTGATAATTTCAGCTACAATTTGTCAAAATCTTCGCAATTAACTATATATATAGAATAAAGTCTATATATACTATGGCACTGCAGTAATAATGGTAAACACTTCAATGCCTTTCTTCCGCATTGTGAGTATTGTATCTCAGCTGTATGATTTTTCGTAATACGCCATAATGGTCTTTTTTTGAAAAAAAGTAACTCGCAGATCGAACCCGGCCTGAAACAACCTCTGGGCTGTTTTTGAAGTTAGGTGTATACAATACATATAATATATTTGATATATAATACAATATATAAATTATTACAATATATAAATGCACTCACTTATCAGCTGGACTATATAAGTGTGCCTCTTACTGTGCCTTATTTGGAAGAGTATAACACTTTCTCTGGTTCAAGAGGGTTATCGCTACTGATTCTAATATCGTTCCTTACACTCAATGACGTCAATGAAACGTCTTACAATTAACTATTTGTGGAAACAGGATGAAAAGAAAGCCTAATTGTATTCTATTTTACAAACAGGAAAAATTAAGACATTAGTTCCCGGAGGTTGTAGTGTGGCATAGCAGGAGTTAGTCTTCGTACAAGAAACATCATTAGATGGTGTAGACGCAATAAAGTACTTCGAGACATCCATCCAGGTAATTGAGAGTAGTTTGAGTACAGTTAGCTTTGATGGTAACCCTCATTTAGAAGGCTGTGCAGTAGAGGCAATTATACTTCAGTGGTTTGTAAAAATTGTTTCAGTCGGGACTGAGAAATATGTACTGTAATAGTTTCTGCCTTTCATCATGACCATTGTGATACCAATCTATAGCTATAACGAGAAAAAAGAGCCGGAGAAAGAGAGAAAGAGAGTAAGAAAGTGTTTACTTCATTTTGCATATAAAGATATAGCATGCCAGCAAGCTGTAGATGTGCTAAACCTTGGCTTTATTAATACGATTCTTAAGTTAATCAATGTCATTATGTATCATTTTACCTTTCTTTGATCTGAGACACGGTTTGCCGAAATTTTTGTTTTTTGTTTTTTGTTTTTTTGTTTTTTGTTTTTTTGTTTTTCATTTCCCCCTTTGTTCTCCTTTGTTCTCTCCTTTTTCCCTTCATTTTTTGCGGTTTTTAGTTAGCCCAGACGATTGACTGCGGAATTACCGACTATAATTCAGAGTAAGGCACTTAATGATGTGATATGAAAGGAAGCAAACCTAAAACTATACCTAAACAAAACGAGGTTTGGTAAATTTATCATGTATTTGATTCGTCTATCGGCAGCAGATCTCTTTTGATTCGTATTCTTATCATTGGCAGGCCAGGCTCAGAAATGGCAAACAGCAACTCTAATGTATCAAACAATGGCACAGGCAGCTTCTTCGGCGATCGCTCTGATGCCACCATTGTTGCCCAGTGGCTGTCGCTTGCTGTTCTTGGCGTCATCATTGTCTTTGGTAACCTCGCCTCTATCATAACTTTCGTCAAGACCCCGTCTCTTCGCAAAAAGCCTCACTACCTCATAATAAGTCTATCAGTAGCAGATCTCTTCGTGGGCATGGTAGACTTCATGGCAACTTACTACTTTTCCAGCGAAAGAAAGACAGATCTTTTCTTGATGTCGCTGGAGGTCCTGGATCATTTGTTTGCAGTCGCTTCCCTTCTGACCCTAGCAATGATATCAGTGGAACGGTTTCTTGCAGTTAACTATCCTTTCCATCATCGCAGACTACAATTTAAAGTCTATATTTTGCTGATAGCTTTCCCTTGGGTAGCAGCAGTTATAGGAACTATTTTGGATAGTTTGTCAGTTGCAATGATCATTGGCACTAATGTTTGTCATTATCTTACTCTCATTCTCCCTGCAGTCGCCCTCGTTATCATTTTCTTTTCGTACATTGGGATCGGAACCAAAACATGCCAAAAAAGCCACCACATTAAAAATCAAGCTGTACGTGACCGAAGGCTAGTTGTCACACTCCTTATTGTCACGGTGGCCTCTCTCGTGACATGGTTACCCCATCAAATTTTTTACATCATTTTCTTTTTTTGTAAAACATGTGGACGTCCGACCTTAGAGGCGTTGTTTGTAACAAAATTCCTGCAGTTTGCTAATTCTGGGCTCAATGTATTTATTTACATTGCACGCATACCTGACTTCCGCACAGCATTCCTTGCACTGTTTTGTGGAAAAGTCAAATCTAACAACCCGGGAAGCGCCACGCGAAGTGCTAAGGTGGAGTCATCATCTGGAATTGCTAATAGCGGTTTTGCAAACGATAAGTCTTACGAAGATAGCAAATCCAAATTTCAAAATGGCAAAGTTGCTGAAACAAAATTGCAGAAGTTACAGACAGAAAGCCTCGTTGATGCTTGTGACTACGAAAAAGGAAAATGCAGGGTGTCAAACACTAACCAGTCAAATATGAAGCAAGGAGCGTTATATGAGACAGCAACGGATGACGTTCCATGGGGAAAACCTGGTCAGAATGCGTTCAAAAGCGTTGGAACACTGGAAAGAGCTGATGACACAAGATACTCAGGAGATACCAGACTTTGAGAAAAGGCTGAATAGAAAGTTACCCAAATGAGAACATTTGATTAACAAGAAATGTAAAAAGGCATCTTCGCTTGATGTCTGGTGTAAAATTCATTTTGATCAGACCAGGAAAAGGTTTTCAATTCGCTAGATGAACATGAGAAGTGTGGTGAATAAAAAACTACTGGGAAACACCTTAATTAAGGAGCTTAAGGAACGTTCGTTTTTATCTAAAGACGCTAATTAAAAGTAATCTCCAGAAATCTATGAAACCAAATTCCTTCGTACAAAGGTACATAAAGTTACTTAAATAAGAACATTCACCTAAGAAGATGAGATTGAAATCTAAAAATGTTAACGTAATCTTCATTAAGCTTCAATGAGCAAATCCTTTCTATGAAGGAAAGTTGAGGGAAAGAATAGCCAAATAAATTAGGAAAGACCAGCGGCCTGATCATAAGACTTCAGTGGGGAAGACACACTATAAAGTGTCTTAATTTAAACTGCATGATAATATAGTATTACATACAGTACTAGTTATAAAATGGTTTCGAGTAGCATACTGTGGAATATCCCATGAGTCACAGGTGTACAAGTGACGAGTGGGATATTCCACGGTATGCAACGAGAAACCATTGTAGAAAATACAAATGCGTAGATAAAATGCGCAGTGCATGATGGGAAGGAAGAGTGAAATACGGACGAATATACAACGGCTTTCCTGCTTTCCTGATTGGCTGTATTTTCTATGGTTTGGGATAAATAACGAAACCTCGCCATTTTGGAGTTCTTTTTCTCCCCTGTATTTTTTGACGATAATGACACAATATAAAGTGTCTCGACTTGAAATTAACAACAAGATAATGTACACAATCAGTGGAACCTCACCATTTCACTCTTCTTTTTTCTGTATTTTTTTAATTGGTAGCAACCCATAATTAAGTGCATTGATTTGAACCAATAAAGTATATAATGGAACCCAAGCTTTTGACTGTTTTTTATTAATCAACTAATTTTTAATTATTCATTTTTGGTAATTTGTTGATAGCTCATTCTGTTTTCTTTTTTTTTTCTTTAATAATAATGATAATAATGATAATGATAATAATAATAATAATAATAATAATAATAATAGTAATGATAATAGTAATAATAATAAAAATATTAATATCGATAATAATAAGAACATAATAAGAATATATTTTAAGAACTGTTCATGAATAATTTTTTCCGCTTTGATAATGGTATCAGTCTCGACATCGAAACGTCAGACTTTTTCATTGCTAGTTTTTTTCTGTTAAAATGATGATGATGATGATAATGATATCAGTAGCTATTATTAATTGTACATAAACCCGAGCAATTTTAAGATTTCAAAGTCAAGAATCTTCATTTCCATTTTCTTCAGTCTCACATGCATGGTTAGCCATGCCTCGTTGGTATCCTGATTCTTTATCTGTTGTTCCTTTAAGGCTGATATTAATATTGTCCAATAAGCTGTCCCCCTCGTTTGTCACGTCTGGTTTTTTTTGTAGACGCAAATAATTACTTTATTAAGGACATCTTTCCGCCATTTTTCAAACACGTTTTAGCGGTTACCATGACAATTTTAAAATCACACTCCCAGCCGAGAGCTTGAAATCACACTATTAAGATGAAATCACACTCCTCTTAGCCAACCAAATTGCAGGATTTCCTTAGGACATATGTTATATATTATTCAGGTAGACTGTGTTTGGAAAGAATATGGAAACATGCAAGTGTCTAGCCAATTGTTTTTTATAATTACACATGCACTAACTGATCAATTCGTACAAAAAAGAAAAACTCATTTGATATAACCTGTATTGGTGGCTCAAAACCGCAATAAGTTTTGTATCACTATCGCGCGGTAATTCTGAGTCGATAATACAGGTTAACTTTATATTGGCGGCAATATCCCGATACTTAGATGTTATAGGAGAATCGCGATACTGTTAAAGGAGCACTTGGACGAAAATCGATGAAAGTTGGAAAATGACTTGAAACTTGGTTAAACCTATCTATATGGCTCTAATAGTATCCTAGCAACATATTTTCTTCACAGTTAAAAGTGGTGGGTAAAAATTGTTCATTTTTTTCAGCATCTAAATTGTGAGTAAATGACGTCATTTACTCAACCCTATTGTTCTTTTACCCTTTGAACCAAAATTTCTCAACTGCAAGTGGTTCCCAGGCTAAGATTTTCGCAAATCTGGTTTTCATAATCATCATTGAGTAATATTATCCTCAAATATTTGAATTATTCGGACTTTCGAAAATGGGGGCGTTTTCATCCAAGTGCCCCTTTAATAGCGAACGGTCCCTAAGGTACCAATAATTTATTGTAGGAGATAATAACTAGTGGAGTTATAACAGATACGCAAAGATACATTTATTATCTGTGTTTTTTTTGTTTTTTTTTATTGGAGATCGTCCGTCTATAGTTTATTTTTCTATCGAAGCCCTAGGATGATTAACTCTAGAACAACGACGACGTAAACATCATAGGTTATTGATAATCATGAACACATGCATGGTCTTAGGTTTAGATTTAGGTTTTCAATTGCCTAATTTAGCTATGACGTCACATCAAAACAATCTACTGTTTTAACGCTAAGGATCATGGTCGCCAGATGGGGCAAAATACTCGGCAGCAAAACAAATGAAATCACAATTATAAGATTTGGTTTTTGATACAGTGGAAAGTGAGGGCAGCTAAATATTCCACTAGATATTCCGAATAAAAAAAGATTTAGCCTAATTTTTTATTATTCTCGTCCATGTAAACAAGCCGTGACGTCATAATGAAATAGGGCAATTAAATAAAGGTATTGTTGTAAATAACAGTTAAGATATCGCCCCCATCTTGGCCCAAAAACAGCAAGCAATACTTTGAAAATACGGCCTAATTAACTTGAATTGGTTATCAGTAACATAGTATATCTTTTGATAACAATAGTAATAATAATAACTTTATGATCCAACTTCATAAAACTGTACAATTGATTTACATAAGATATAGAGAAAACTACGACTTAAAGATATATACACTGTAGAATACTAAGAAACTGAACATGACTCGCGACATGGTCTGAACTAAGAATCCATATGAATATAACATTTGCTTATCTGATTAATTCATTGATTCAAAAAATTAAAACTAATAATATTGTGTTATCCTAATTTGCTGCAGTGCCCTTGGAAAAAAAACACTATTTTCATGTCTGTCAGTGCCAGAGAATTGAAGGGCAAACTCTGATAGCAGCGTTTTGGTCGGAGATTGTAACTACAATATCTAATTTCTAGTGCTCTGTCGTGAAGGGCATGATCTGAGTCACTGATAATATTCTTGAATTTTCTTCTCTTCTTTCCTCTAAGGTCGGAAGATGTACTTTTGGAAGGCCAATGATCCTCAGGCATCTTCTCTGAACACGCTCTAATTCCTTCTTTAGGTATAAGGGAATCCCAGCCCATACTGGGGCACCGTATTCCAAGATAGGTCTTACCTTGGTGGTATAGACACTGAGACCCAACTCGGTCGGCAGTTTTGCCCTTCTGCAACATTCTCGTATGTAGAATATTCTTTTGGAAGCCTTCTTTGGGATACAGCCAACATAAGCCTTCCACTTTAAGTCATTCTGGAAATATACGCCTAACAGTTTGAGCTGTTGTACCCTTTCGATGCTTGTTGCACCAATTTGGAGCTGCGGGGGTTCTAGGGTTTGGGGAAAGTTAATCTTTAGTCTTCTTTGCATTTAGCATCATCTTATTGTCATCAGCCAAGGATTTTACATAATTAAGCAAACTTTGCATAGCGCTGATCTCGCCATGCAGTATATCATTGATATACGTCGCCATTCTGGCTACGGGAGAAAGGATGACTCTACTGCTAATGCTTATTTATTTATTTATTTATCTATTTATTTATCTATTTATTACACTTTTATTGAGGGTATCACTTATCACTTATCACGTATCACTCGGACCTCTTGCACTAACCAACTGTGCCATCCTTACTTCTTTAAAACTCTGTTTTTTCCCTGGTGTCTACTGGAGTATGTAAACAAAAGACTTAGCCCTGGCACTGACTAGGGTCACCCTAAAAATAACTTTATGCAATATAACCATAACCATAAAAGGTTTGTACATATAGTGAAAGAGGCCTTTTAGCATCAAATCAGTTGCAGTTCACTGAAAAGTTTGTGACAAGAACAAGGACCTCCGTCATTATACATTCAAATCAAGCACCTTAGTTATCAAGATCAATCAGAACCTCGGGCAGCATATTGATAGTTGAATTTGTATTAAAATATGTCGACTGGAAACACTTAATGACTGACGTCACAGATTGGTTAAGTGTCAGTGATAACATTACTAACAAATAAACACTAGACGGTGTGTTTAGTTCTGTTTGGTTTTGTACGATAGGTATGTAAGGTAAAGGGCAAGAGGCCAGTTACAAAGGCGTCTGGTTGTACAACAATCATTAGATTGTGGTCAAAGTTGTTCAAAGCAGCACTACTGCATCTGTCCGCCATGGGAAGAAAAGCATTTTACCTGCAGTTTCTGTTGTTTTGGATAGCCTTACTGGACTTTGGTAAGTCTCTTTTTACTTCTTTTAATAAAGGAGTTTTCTCGAAAGAAAGTTCAAATTTATCATTCGTATTTGGTTTCCATTACAACAAAGGATTTTTGTTGTTGCTGTTAGACGGCCGTAAAAAAATAATGGCCTAAAAAGTTTTTAAAAAAAAGAATGAGGTCCGGATCACAAATGCGTGACTGTCCAAAATTACTTTAGGTCAACTTAATTCTTGTACTGTATCTATCTAGTTCAGTAGTGTTCCTTCATTTGGCAACAGTTAGAGGGTATGACATCAAAGGCTGTAAATCGATTTGTCAGTCCCATGCCAGCGAGGTGGAATAATGCCAGCAAAATGAAATTCGCATTTGTTCCTATGAATTTAGCTTTTTGTATTTCCTGTGAAGACGGGAAAAAATTATACTACGAAACGGAGTCAAAATCTGCTAAAAGCTGTCAATTCATAAGCAAAATCAAAACAAACACCAAACACGAAAAAAAAACGTACTTTAATATCACCATGTTATACATTGACACCTAGCGTTCGTCTTAAAAAAATCTAAATATGCCAACGAATTGGAAGTAATGAGATTTAAAATTAGATAGAAGTCGAACGAAAACACTTATTGGATTCAGTTTGCAGCAGGCAATTCGTCGCTCCGACGTCCCGCCACATAATTACGCACAACCGTCACAACGAAACTATGTACACTTCCTAATATGGAGGGTAAACCAGTCAAACCTGTTTAGAACAAAGGAATTGACGCACTTCCGTAACAAACTAAAAACTCCTAAAACTCCTCTATGTTAGCTAACTTCGTTGGCAATTATACGAACCTAGTACCGAAGAGCACAGATGCCAAAACTGTAATTCGAGACGGAAAATTATTTGCTTGCAATCATTGTTAGGGATTCCAGGGTTCCATGATATCTGGGGCCTATGGCATGGTATACAAAATTGATACGAGATGCGGGAATCGAGTCCAATATCAACAAATTATTATTGCAACTAAGACTAAGGTTCAAAGTCGAACTTCACATGAGCCATACGCATTCTAAACAATAAGTTCTAGTTATATAAAATTCCGGACGTTTGATCTTGATCAACTCAATGGGTTACCAACTCCGCATTAAAAGAAAACAGCTAGGAGAAGCTTGGGTAAACCTAGTGTTTATTGTTATTCACTTGAATGACATGTACAAGACTCGCCGACTTTTTTTTAGGACAACAGCGGAATTGTTATTCGTTTTCTTGTTCGCTAATTTTTCTAATTATTCAGCCGCAGCTAGAATTGTCCGTCATTGATTATTATTTTTAAGAAATCATTAAAAAAAAAAATGTTTTTGATCACTATGAGAATTTATATCTTGTACTGCCGTTACAGGATTATTTTCAGTTGGGGCATTCAGCCTCCACAATTCCTATATATGTTCATTGAAATAGGTGTATATGTTTCTTATCTGTTCTGCTGGATGTATGCATTTACGAAGGCTCATGTTAAGTTTGGACGACTCCGAGAACCCGGAGAAAAAACCTTCATAGCAAGGGAGATGACAACACATCAAACAAACTCAGCTCACATATGATCCAACCAACTTATCTTGTTACTTACTTCTACTAAGTCCAGGCCGAGTTCGACAAAGAGCGCGTTTGATTACCACGATGATATCTCAAGAAGCATGCAATTCTTCTATTTTGAGATCTGTAAGGGCAATATATATTACAGGGACCGCGGAGCATAATTTTGATTGGGGAGGGGGGGCTTATAATTTTGATTTGGGGGAGGGGGGGGGCAACGACCACCAAATACTGGAAGACCTATGGGGCTTGGAGGCATGCTCCCATTATAGTCCCCCAGCCTCCCCCCCCCCCCCCCTGCTCCGTGGTCCATGTATTACTTTGCAAAGTTAAACTCCGAAAAAAGGTGAGTTACAAAAATGAGAAAATGACATCCGCATGCAAACGGACAAAAGACAAATGAAAGCAAGCAAGCAAATGAGGTGTATGAATGGAACCACAATACTATCCGAACATTTGCTCAACCTCGTCCAATAATTGCTTATTATTCATCCATTATCATTAAATGCACTCAATTTTAAATGTGATTACTTTGATACACTGACAACTTAATTGTTTTGTGATCAATAGGTTCTGCTTCCGTAAGAATACGTCTTAATGGTACTAACTCATCATCGGGTCGGGTTGAAGTGCAGTACCATGGAGTATGGGGTACTATCTGTGATGACAACTGGTCCTTAGACAACGCTCACGTGGTATGCAGGATGCTTGGTTTTGCAAGAGCATTTCTAAATAAGGGATTTGGACAAGGAACTGGACAGATTTGGCTAGATGACGTATCGTGTAAAGGGACCGAGACGTCTATTGACGAATGCAGTCATAGGGGATGGGGAAGTCACAACTGTGGTCACCACGAAGACATTGGTGTTGTGTGCACTAACGGTGGGTAAAACAGCCTGTGCAGAATTTGGTTATAGCTAGGGTTATCGGTTTTACAGAATACTTAGATATATCACAAAGAATGCTTTTTTTTTTTTTTTTATTATAATGCAATCGAAATCTCAACGATGGATGTAGCTTCCGCCGTTTTCCTGGTTAATGTTGCAAAAATAAAGATTTACATTGAAAAAGGATAGTCACAAAGGTCCCTTGCGAGTTTAGATCTTCTTTCCGTCTTTCTAAGATCTAAAACGTTTCTGTAAGCATAGCATGACATACGCTTGAGGCATAAGGCAATGGAAAACTTCGGTCCATAACTTACGGTACAGACCGAGCAAACGAGGTTAATAAGAGCTGCCGTATGTATGTCGTTTGTAGGTTACCCTAACATTGCTGTTCGAATGGTTAATGGCAGTCTTCCGCATGGTGGGCAAATAGAAATACGTTATCATGAAGTTTGGAAGCTGTTGTGTGATAATTACTGGAGTTTACAAGATGCTCATGTCGCTTGTAGAATGCTGGGATACAGTCAGGGTGCTGCATTTGCTGTTCAAGGATACCAAATCACTACTGGTGATGCATGGGATACACAGATCAGCTGCAGTGGTACCGAGACCTCTATTGATAAATGTAAAGTCAAACACTGGGGTGAAAAAGATTGTTTAAGAAACTACCGAGCTGGTGTTGTTTGCCTCAGTAAAGGTATATAGTTGCAAGAACGTTGTCATGCAAAAAAAAATAGAAATTAATTATTTTTGCAAAAGGTGTAGTATTATTTCACTCTTAACGTGTTTTAAAGGTAAAAACTGACATTTTTGAGATTATCGTTTTATACTAAAAGAGATATTCTCATCACTCTAGGAGATTTAGAATCTAAATAGAAAAAAAAATGCCATTTTGTCATGTTGCTATCATTCTTATTTTTATATTACAGCGTTCTTGCTATTACAATAAGTATTTATCGAAGTAACAGTAGAAGAAACAATATTTGTATTATGATCATCCGGGTGGATGTAGTCCTGAGAAGGACTGTTTGATGTGACTGACGTTTCGACAACCTGAGCGGAAGTCATCTTCAGAGTCAAGTGAAGGATAAAGTCAGATAGGTCTTATTTATACTGCCACGATTTTCGGCAATCCTTTTTTTGCTTTGGCGATTTTGGATATTTCTGCTATCTTCCCTTTTTTTTATTTTATTTAATTTATTTAGATTTGGCTTCAGAGTAAGATTTTAACTTAACATCAAGCAAATTCCTCAGCAAACGTAGGTCATAGAAAGCTGAAAATATGTTTTTTTTTTATGTATTTATTATTCTTAGAACAAGTTTCTAATGTAGCTGTTCGCCTGGTGAATGGAAGCACTCCAAATCAAGGTCGAGTAGAGGTTCGATATTATGGAGTCTGGGGAACAGTTTGTGGTCGCTATTGGGGAATTGGTCATGCTCACGTGGTTTGTCACATGCTGAAGTACAGCAAAGCCCTAAACATAACAAAATCAAAAAGTCCAGGAAGTGGTCTTATACTATTGGAACATTTCTTATGTAGTGGGTTTGAAGATTCACTTGAAAACTGCTGGAAACAAGGATGGACTCCATACAATTGCCGCCATAATGAAAATGTTGAAGTTACATGTGAAAACGGACCAAGAGGTAAGTATGTCAGTATCATCAATAAAAAAAGAACTTTTTAAAAGACGTTAGCATTGATTATGGGAAGGGGTTTTTATAGTATCTGAGAATATATCTGAGTTTATAGTATCTGCAGATCAAAATTTTGCAAATATTTCCATGAGATTAAAAATTATTGTAGTTAGCCGTTTTTCGGAGGGAGGAACTCAATACAAGAAAAACCCGTAGAAAACTCCCTTGAATCATGTAAGAGAACTAACAAATTAACTATATTCACATGTAAAGCCGAGTCTAGGAATTGAACCTGAGAACCCAGAGGTGCGTGGAAAATGCACGGACTTTTAATGGTGTCTATGACAGGGACCGCGGAGCATAATTTTGATTGGGGGGGCTAATAATTTTGTTTGGGGGGGGGGGGGGCTAACGACCACCAAATACTGGAAGACCTAGGGGGTTTGGGGGCATGCTCCCATTATTGGGGGGGGGGGCTGTAGCCCCCCAGCCCCCCCTGATCCGCGGTCCCTGTATGAATAGCTGAATGAAACCTCATTCAGGGAAGCTGAGTTGTATAATAAGGTGTCATCAGGAAACATGTCACTGGAGCAATAGAGGGTCTCTGGTATATCATTCACATAGAGTAGAAATAAAAGCGGTCCTAGGATACTTCTCTGGGGTACACCAGTTAACACCTTGGCCGAGTCGGAGTTAGAACCGTCGATAACTAAACGCGTCTATTAGCTAAGAAATCACTTAGCCAGTTCATGTTCTGACCTCAAATTTGGTATTGTTGAATCTTATATAATAGGCGGTTATGGGGAACAGAGTCAACAGCTTTCTCAATTTAAGGTCTAAGAATACTACATCAGTGATTTTACCGTTAGCCAGAGCTGTAGCACAGATGTGAAATAGGTGAATAGGTTGAGATGTACATGAAAGACCGGATCGGAAACCATATTTAACATTGGATTTACTTTTTCTTTTAGACTCTTCTTTTAGATAAAAATTAACCATCAGAAGCTTCCTGATTGGCCCTCAAAATAACAAAGGAATACACCGGAAGTATAAATTTTACTAGCAAATAAACTTGATCGCATGAAAAAATATCATTTGCGTTTAGGATTTTAAAAGGAGTCAATCAACGAGTGTACGTGGTTCCAGTAACTTTTATTTAAATCCGATTTTTTTTTTATTCCCTACATATGTATACTTATTCAAGTCGCTTTGTAGCTGGGTAGCTTTTGCCTTATCAATCAATCAATAAAATAAATAAAAAAATAAATAAATATTTTGATCTGACGTACAAATGTTTTTTCCAGCTCATCCAAATGTCAGTGTTCGACTGGTTAACGGCAGTTTTGCATATGCTGGTCAGATAGAAATGCGTTATTATGATGTATGGAAGCCTGTTTGTGATAATTATTGGACTAAGAACGATGCAGATGTCACATGTAGAATGCTGGGATACAGTCAGGGTGCTGCAATTCCTGTTCGAGGATACAAAACAACTAATAATGATTATGCATGGGATACACAGATCAGCTGCAGTGGTACCGAGACTTCTATTGAAAAATGTAAAGTCAAACACTGGGGTGAAAAGGTTTGCTCAAGTGGCTACAGGAGCAGAGTTGGTGTGCTTTGCCTCAGTAAAGGTAAAGATATCAACAAGAAAAGAACTACAAATAATTAAAGAAAGAAAGAAAGAAAGAATGAATGCATGAATGGATGGATGGATGGATGGATGGATGGATGGATGGATGGATGGATGGATGGATGGATGGATGGATGGATGGATGGATGGATGGATGGATGGATGGATGGATGGACGAATTGATGGATGAATGAATGGATGAATGAATGGATTGATGGAAGAATGGAAGAATGGATGGATGGATGGATGGATGGATGGATGGATGGATGGATGGATGGATGGATGGATGGATGGATGGATGGACGAATTGATGGATGAATGAATGGATGAATGAATGGATTGATGGAAGAATGGATGGATGGATGGATGGATGGATGGATGGATGGATGGATGGATGGATGGATGGATGGATGGATGGATGGATGGATGGATGAGTGAAGTAATGAAATAATTGAATACATGAATAGCGTTACTTATAGACTGTGGTTCTATATGTTAATAGACCTTTTCAGCTTCGTTGTTTGTTGTGTCCATTTCAGACCATGTGATGCCACTCTTGGGAGTTGATTCTTCCATGTGTAAATATTTTAACAAAAGAACATTTCTCAAGGGAATGTCATGTGGTCTGAAATGGGCAATTTACATACGAAGCTAAAAAGGTCTATTGTGTCTAAGTAAATGAAGCTAAAAAAATCCAGTTTTCTTTGTCTATTCATGTTCAAAATGACCGTAGCTTTCGAAAGAACTTGATGACAGGAACTAAATATTATACAATCGTATAAAACATTTATTTTGGGCAATGAATTCAAAAAAACATGAAACTGATATGCCTTTAGGCCCAGAGTAAAATGTTTCGTTCAACATCAAGCAAATTCAGTCCTCAGCAAACGTAGATCATTGAAAGCCGAAAAGATTTTTTTTTTAAAGCTTAAGTATTTATTATTCTTAGGACAAGTTTCTAATGTAGCTGTTCGCCTGGTGAATGGAAGCACTCCAAATCAAGGCCGAGTAGAGGTTCGATATTATGGAGTCTGGGGAACAGTTTGTGGTCGCTATTGGGGAATTGGTCATGCTCACGTAGTTTGTCACATGCTGAACTACAGCAAAGCCCTAAAGATAGAAAAATCAAAAAATCCAGGAAGTGGTCTAATACTAATGGAAAATTTCTACTGTAGTGGGTTTGAAGATTCACTTGAAAACTGCTGGAAACGACTATGGACTCCATACTATTGCGGCCATAATGAAAATGTTGAAGTTACATGTGAATACGGGCCAAGAGGTAAGAATTTCAGTATCATAAAAAAAATATTTTATCGATACCTTGAAGCAGCCCCAGGGCTGTTCAAAGTCAGGACACGGCTATCTCACTGTTAAAATTGGAAATTTAAATAGTTAGTCATCGTTTTTCCTGGACGGAAACCAGAGAACCAGGACTGAGAAAATTGAAACCATCGAATCAAGAAAGAAAATCTTCTTTCATGTGAAGCGGATTCGCTTGCTTCATGAAAAGCGCTTGCTTCTCACCAATGCAACACTCACTGGTTCTAGTCTCAACAGGCAAATGCGACATGCGACATGCGACATGCGACAGGCGATAAAAATTTCACCAAATTGTTTTCAAACAGCTGTATATGTTTATAGAGACTTTCCAGAATCTTCCCGCCTCTTCTAAAATGATGTAATCTTTATATATAATTCCTCTGCCAGAATATTCTTAAACGTTTGCACTTGTCTTTTTTGAACCTTCTAGACTAACTCTTATGTGATTACAAATCACTGAGAATTTTCTAGAACTGTACCATAAAAAGATAAATTAAAGATGAGGATAGGCACGTCGGCCTTCCTCAGTGACAGTTGTAGTTCAGTTCAAGTTGGTGGCTTCCGCGAAAACCAACTTGTTGTAGGGAACTTGCAATCATATTTACTGCGCCTACTATTTCATTTAATGAATACAATTAAGATAGTCTATAAGTTGCATTTATAAAATGAGAAGCCGTGTTGTATCAGTCGATGTAGGTACTCGCCTACGACTTGTTTCTATATTGCCGATAAAACACGGGCTCCGTTCAATTTATAATTCTTTCATAAAATACAACTCTCAAAGTTTCCAAAAAGATATGTAAAAATACTTGAAAATAAACACAGAAAACGTTTCTCTGCAATTTCAATATTTTAAGATAAATACTTTATACTTTTACTTTTTTACAGCTTATCCTGATATCAGTGTTCGACTGGTTAATACCACTTTTGCATATGCTGGTCAGATAGAAATGCGTTATTATGGTGTATGGAAGCCTGTTTGTGATAGTTATTGGACTAAGAAAGATGCAGATGTCACATGTAGAATGCTGGGATACAGTCAGGGTGCTGCGCTTCCTGTTCAAGGATACCAAATCACTAGTGGTGATGCATGGTATATACATGTCAGTTGCAGTGGTACCGAGACTTCTATTAACAAGTGTAGACATTTAAAGTGGAAACAGGGTAACTGTGGCAATGACTATAGAGCTGGAGTTGTTTGCCTCACTTCAGGTAAAAGTTACATGCCTGTCAACCCAGGATAATCCCTCCACCTATCTGAACTACTTTAAACCCTCACTTCGTCTTATTTCGTTCATGATTATCATTTCCATTTCCCAGACCAATATCCAAATGTAGCTGTTCGTCTGGTGGATGGAAGCACATCAAATCAAGGCCGAGTAGAGGTTCGATATTATGGAGTCTGGGGTACAGTTTGCAGTTTTTTTATGGCACAAAATTGATGCTGATGTGGTCTGTCGTATGCTGAACTACAGCAGAGCTTTGACAACAGGCCGAGCAAGTAAAGCAGGGAGTGGTCCTATAGTACTGGGCTATGTCTATTGCAGTGGGTATGAAAATTCTCTTGAGAGCTGCTGGAATGCAGGTTGGGGGGAACATTTTTGTTCTCATTACTCAGATGTCGGTGTTACGTGTGCAAATGAAACAAAAGGTAAGAAACAACTATATGGATTAGGAGTAACATCATACAGGAAACTGTTCTAGTAAAAATGGCAAAGACTAGGCCTTATTGTTAGAAGTAGCTGTGTAGCTGTGGGCTCCCTGTATGGGTGTGCTGCATGGGATGATCCCGCACAGGATCGAGGAATACGTTTCCACATTGTTCCCAGTTTTTTAGGCACATTCAAACAAGCGCGGCCTGAACTAGAGTTATGATGAGTTAAATCTTTCTTTGAAGTAAGCATACCGAAATCGCTTATGTACAATCGTGTTGTCAACTGATATTCGATTTTTACCAATTTCAATATACGGATAAAAAGCACTCTTCAGTAATGTTTAAAAAAAATACACGAATTCAAGTTCTTCAGGAATTACTTCTCGAGGGGGGGGGGGGGGGGGGGTTCCAACTATCTAGTTCACCATACCCAAAGGCCACGTGCAAGCAATTGTTATGTAGCAATAGAACACTTGTTAATGCTTCTCGTAACTTATGACACTCTAAGACATTAGTAAAGACATTCTTTAGCTATCATATTTGCTAGCAAATATTTCTTTTTCCTATTGAAATTTATATATACCAGTTTCATAATTTTAAAAAGATTGTCTTATTCAATATTACAACAATTTTTGAATAGTTGCGATTGCAATAAGCATATATAATTACGGAAAAATAGCAAACATTAAGTCCTGCTTTAGCTTTTTTTTTTTGTGACTACTCAATAAATATTACAATGTACAAGTCGTGAAAATCCATCTTCCTAGTAACTAAATGCAGGAGTATCTGGTTTTCTTTCGTAAAACTGCATGGTGTTCGAATTCAGCTCAGCTGTAATAAGGAAGTTCAAGAATTAAGACAAGTAGCACGGGTGGCGTACGCTGGTAACGCGTCGCCTTTCACCACTGTGGTTCCAAAGGCTCGGGTCTCTGGTTCGAGCCCTGCGGTCGCCATATGTGAATTGAGTTTGTTTGATGTGTTGTTCTCTCCTGTGCTACGAGGGTTTTCTCCGGGTACTCCGGTTTCCTCCCTCCGTAAAAATCAACATGTGAGTGAGTGTTGTGTGCATAAAATACTGAATGTAGTGGTAGTGTGTGTGAGTGAAAAGTGTCCCCAATTAGTGCGATAGCGCTACAAAGACTAGACACTTAAATAAAGAGATTTATTGATTGATTGATTGATTCATTCCTTCCTTCCTTCCTTCCTTCCTTCCTTCCTTCCTTCCTTCCTTCCTTCCTTCCTTCCTTCCTTCCTTCCTTCCTTCCTTCCTTCCTTCCTTCCTTCCTTCCTTCCTTCCTTCCTTCCTTCAGTCAGTTAGTTAGTTAGTTAGTTATTTATTTATTAATAGTATTACAAATTTTGAAATCGGTCACGGTATTATCTGTTATTTCAGCCCAAAGTCCAGACGTAGCTGTTCGCCTGGTTAATGGAAGAAGCTTAAACGAAGGTCGAATAGAGGTTCGATATAACGAAGTCTGGGGCACAGTTTGTGATGATAACTGGGACCGAGCAGATGCTCACGTGGTCTGTCGTATGTTGAACTACAGTAAAGCATCATGGGCAGGAAATGCTTTGGTAAGCGGGCGTGGTCCTATTGCACTAGACGAAGTACAGTGCCGCGGAAATGAGAAGTCAATAGGATATTGCCCCAAGCGTAAATGGGGATGGCACAATTGTTATCACTTTGAAGACGCAGGTGTCAAATGTGAAAAATTATCAAAAGGTTTGTATCAAAACTATCTTCAAGTTTCGTAACTATTCAATAAACTGAAATTTAGATAAGGGAGCAAAGCCTGGTTCACACTAGCGACGCAAGCATAAGCATAACGACATGGACCTTTATCAAACGACGGCCATATTTGTTCCCATGTGAGCAAAAATCTTTGTTTGCAACGTTCTGAAGCGCCTCAAAGCGGGGGCAAGGGGACCCAATGGAATTAAAACCCACTGTTTCAACTAATATGGCCGCCGTGTGACAAAAGCTCATACGCAAATGAAGATAGTCTTCCATGGTTATATAGTTAACTCCTTTTATATTTGCACAGAACATAGTATTCAATATAGACCTCTTGCAGCACGTCAGAATGCAGCTCAATTTGGATGACAAAAATAATGCCTCCAAACGTTTTACGCATGCTCAATTGCAACAAAAAACCGTAATTGTTTGTGCATGAAGGAAAACAATGGGCTGGGGCACTGAATAATAATTATAGGCGATAGTCACTTCGGTCAGCAGCAATACATCTAATATTGCTGCCTACCTCAGCAACCATCTAATATCTAATGAACTGAAATAATGTTCTTTATCGCTCTAAGATAAGACAATTTAGCGAGAAATCTAGTAAGCTAATGGAAAAATATCTAATTGTCTAGCGGAATTAAAAGTTACTGCTCGTCTTATTGGGACCGACTATAAGCACATGGGAATCGTAGAAGTCAACTACAACGATACCTGGAGACCAATCTGTGATGATACCTGGGATATATTAGACGCTCACGTGGTCTGTGGAATGCTTGGTTACAAAGCTGCACTTCTGGGGATCAAAGGATATCGTGTGAGGAAGGTAACCGGACTATGGATGGGAAATGTAGAATGCAGTGGCGATGAAAAACTGGTTAGCGAATGTTATCACCGTGGATGGACCAACACCTGGTGCCCAGGGAAAGTATATGCTGGTGTTATGTGTAACGCTACAAATGGTATGCAATTTTGCTTTTGTTTTGAGAGAAACTACTATCTCATTTGTAAGGCTAAAAGATAGACATCCGAAATATGTATTCACCGATACTTACTTACCTTCCAGAGTTCCCTTCGGTACAAGTTCGTTTGGAAGACGGGAGTTCGCCCAACTCTGGTCGTGTTGCTGTTCGCTATGCTAACGTATGGGGTACCATATGTAGAGACGAACTGGACATCAACGCTGCTAAAGTGATGTGTCGTATGCTCGGCTACCCTGGAATACACTATAAATATGATTTTAAACCTGGTAGTGGTGTTATTTGGCTGATGAGCCTGCAATGTGATGGAACAGAAAAATCTATAGTTGACTGTCGTCATGGTTGGGGGAATGCAGCCACATGTAGTCATGACGGCGACGTAGCTATTATGTGTAAAAAAGGTATCTTTTCTATGTTGGTAAAGTCTATTACAACACCACTCTCTCTCCACCCTACCTGCACTAAGAATCATCATGTGTAAAAAAGGTTGTCTTGTCTATATTGGTCAGGTCTACTACCTCCCGTCCCCCACCTGCATCAAGATCCAATATGGACACATTTTAGATTATGATGCAATATGCAGGTCTAGGTATTTTAGAGGGGGAGATTTGATGCTACAATTAAGAAAAAAAAATACTAGAAGAGTTTCAAAGCACACAGGAATCAAACCATTGCAACAATTGACAACTTGAAATCCCCGCAGGTTACACAGGTGATGCTGAATTTTTAAGAAATATATATTTTAAAGATATATGGACAATAACATGGTCATTTTTAGTATAGATTGAGAACGCCGAAAGTTACATTTTATCGATAGTTATTTCATTTGAATCCGGAGAATGAATCTTTCAACATAAACAAAATAATACTCTTCATTTAATAACTTAACATGAAAGTTTCTAGAACTATTAGTACATTACTGTCTGCAGGTGACGCTCCTGGATTCCAGCTCAATGGAACCAACGCCATCACCGAAACAACGGTGGGGATATTGTTTAAAGAAGCACAGCAATCAATTGGAATAGTACTGAAAAGGTAAGAGTTTCATTATTATAAAACAATTATTACTATCCAATATCCGAGCAAAATCACTAAACCCGTGAAATAAAAATTGCCGGTTAAAAAGCTTTCTCTGTAAAAACCTTCCACTCAATTTCGTTTAAAAATATCGTTTTCTCATTGAAAGGCCATTGAAAGACTTCATTGGGTTAATCTATGAAACGAATTTGGATTGGTTCTAAAAGCTTTTTTGATTGCGCTAGGAGCCGTTAAAAAATTTGACTTCCTAGGGCCAGTCATGAGCCCTCGGCGACCGAAAAAAAAAGCACTTATTCACAGCGCTGTATTCAAATAATTCCGTCACAAGTCGCCATGTTGGTTGACTATAGAAAGCATTCCTCATTAAAATTATCTTGCTATATCGACCAAGATGGCGGCTGTTTCATTGGTATTTATATCGCAAGGGATTTTGAGTCACGTGGTTCCACCGAAAGCGTATTTTTGAACTTTGTTCATGTTATTTTCAGTGTTTATCAAGTTGCAGTAGAAAAAAGAAAATTAGAGAAAAACTTCCAAACCAATGGTCAGACAGTACCGTCTGTCTTTGCCGATGACGAAAACGTAACCATGGAGACTAGCAAGTCGAATAATAGTTATATCACAGCGGAAATCCCTGGTAGTAGCTCTAGCCTAACGATTGGTGACGGACAGTATTACCATGGTTACTACAACGCACCGTTAGAACCCGGATGTTTGTATATAGTTTACCTAAGAGCTTTAACCAAGACGGTAGAGAAGGTACTATATACTATACCTCATATTAGTGAATACCATAGTATACTACAGTTGCATTTAACAAATAGAAAACGTTTGCCGTGTTTACATAGCCTGATATAAACACGAGGGAAGTTTGGGAGAAGTCGAGAGCTGTTGTGTAAGGCGAGGTTTACACAGAGCTCAAGACTTCTCCCAAACTTTCCCGAGAAATTGAAATTGAAATAGAAATTGAAATTGCCGTGTTTACAAAGCCTCATGTAAACACGGCTATCAGCCAATCAGAGCGCGCGTTATATCTACACTATTTTATAAAAAATACTGGTACACCGACATTTCTTTCCTTTCATAGAAACCCATTTATAGCGACTCAGTTTTCTTGACTTTTACAACCAAGCGGCAAGCTAACTCCAAGAAAGGTAATGTAAAATCAATTATAAAATCACGAGGGATTAATGAACGAAAAATGATGAAATTCAGAGCTGAAGCCCTGAATACCAAAATAATCTTGTGTCGAGAGTGAATATTTTGACGCTGGAATAAGGCTTACCTTAAACAAATATATCAGGGGAGGATCTAGGAATGGTCGTCCGAACCCCCTAAACCGCAATCAAACTCCCTAAATGAGGACAACGGACGCGTACCCTCCATTAGCAAACACCCAATGTAAATTTCGAGGGTTCGAAGATACCCAACCCTCCAACCTCCTTCGTTTTGCTTTCTTTGGTTCGGCGCTTTGAAAACCCCTAGCAAAGATACTGGATCTGCTCCTCATATATGAGTCTGTAATACAGCAACACCTGACCTTGAGCTCAAATATTATACCATTTGTATAACAAGCACCCAAAACTTAATCGTAAAGACTTGAATCAAAAGCGAATAAATTGATGAAAAACGTTAATCACAATAAAGTCTTACACCTTTTACCAAACAGCCACATCTGGGATGCAAGGGAGACGTACGAGCTTTAATTATAAAGCTACTGTGATTGGTTTATCAGTCGTCATATTTGTTCTTGTTATTATCGGTATTGGATATTCTGGCTGGTGTTACCTGAAGAAGAAGAGAGCATCTCAGAAGGAAAGTACAACCAACCACTCAGGTAAATAAATATCTGGGAACTTTGTGCGTGCGATTAACTGTGGCTATTGTCAACCATTAAGAAAAGCAAAAAGGAAGGAAGAAAATGATATAGGCAAAAAGAGATGAAGAAAGGAAGGAAAAGGGAAGGTAAAGAGCAAGTTTGAATGTGGTACAACTAGAACTTATACGTTTGCAATGGTGGAAAATTACATAATTCACCGGAAATGTTACCTACAGGGAACGAACCTTCCACTCCACATTATCAGCGCCTGTCTTACCCAGCTACACAAGGCAATACAGAAACTAACAGGCCATCCAGCACAGAGAATGAACCTTCCACTCCACAGTATCAGCGCCTGTCTTACCCAGCTACACAAGGCAATACAGAAAGAAACCACAGTCAAGCTAACAGGCCATCCAGCACAGAGAATGAACCTTCCACTCCACATTATCAGCGCCTGTCTTATCCAGCAACACGAGCTGATACAGCCGAGGGAGGCCAGAGTCAATCCAACAGGTTATATGAACCTTCCACTCCACATTATCAGCCCCTGTCTTATCCAGCAACACGAGCTGATACAGCCGAGGGAGGCCAGAGTCAATCCAACAGGTTATCCAGCACAGAGAATGAACCTTCTACGCCACATTATCAGCCCCTGTCTTACCCATCAGTTCAAGATAGTGCAAGTGATGCGGATGCGAATCAGAACCGACCTAGTGCAATGTTGAAAACGATGTACAGGAAAAGATTGCCAGGTATAAATGAAATCATAAAAATATAGTGAGCTATTCTCATGGGTCTGACTTTTACTCATATGCATGTATGAGATTGGACCTCAGCAGACTGGCAGAGCTCTTGAAAGGACCAAAACAGCAAGAGGGAGGGAAGGCCGGTTAGAACTAAAGAAACAATAAAGAGAGCAATCGTAAGTCAGGGGATGTACAGCGAGGTCACTAAATACTTCAAGTGCGCAGGATACCGTACGACCTCAACCAATCCCGTCCCCAGAGCCTGCGTTTCTCTTGGTCAGCACCGAGCAACGAGGCTCTGGTATGATCCACTTTTTTGCCACAGATTTTCTATGCATCCGGTTTTAATGAACATGCTCTAAAAACAGAAGCTCAACTTTCTGCTAGCTAGCTCAGCTACTCTCCGGCCAGTTTTAGAAGGTTATTGTATTAGTACGGTTTGTAAAATGACTGTAGATAAAACCAATTTGAATACCAAGTGAAGCCATGACAGGAGGCAGAAACAATAGAGTCTTTCCCCCTGGGTTTTGCGAAATAATTTCATTTTTTGTTGTTTTTGTTTTGACCTTGACCGACTTTTGACCGAAAGTCAGAACTCTGTCTCAAAAAGCTTGGCTAAACTTTACTTCCGTCTGTTCGCGCATGAGCAGTTTTACACTATAAAGCAGCAAATCAAATTGTTTGAAAAACTGGTTTATGCCAGAGCCTTGTTACTAGGTGCTAACCAAGAGAAACGCTGGCTCTGGGGACGAGATTGGACCTCAGCAGGTTTGACTGAAATGAGGAATATGCTAATAGATTCTCATACATTTATATTAGTGAGACCGCTGAGAATAGTGGCGTAAATATTGTTATTTTACCTGACCAGAGACACCTAGTGCAAGCATTATTTCTGGACGGAACGAGCCCTCTACTTCAAACAACCATTCGTTGTACTTCCCATCAGACTTTAGTGGTATTGAGAACCAAACTTTCAGCATGTCGGACATTAGACTGCAGGTAATACGATGATGAACGATTGTTTGAATTTTTCACCACTTTAGATAACTTGCACTAATTCCCAAACTGAGAGTCAAAACAAAAGAACTGCCCTCTCTTGATGATTGAAATCGTTTGTGATGTTAATATTTTTCATGGTATTGTACCCCAGGTTGGGAATTAGTGCAAGGGATCTATTCACACCTTCACCACCTGAAAACAAATCTTATCCAAACCACCATCAAAGAAATCCGGCATCATAAAAATAAATATGGCCATCACCGTGCCACCGTCATTGTCATCACGGTTGGCGTACAGGTGAGAACGCTAGGAAATTTAGTGCAAGGTGTCTATTAAAACCTTCACCACCTGAAAAAATTCTTATCCAAACCACCATCAAAGCTTTACAAGGCGACCCGAGTTCAAGCCCCACTGCGCTAGGTGTCGTATGTGCATGAGTAGAGTTGTTTGTTGGTTCTTTCGTATGCTTTGATGGTTTTGTTCGCCCTCCCCAAAATCCAAATTCTAAATTCAATTGGAATCCACTGTTAGTTCTTATTTGTTTATTTATTCATTCATTCATTCATTCATTCATTCATTCATTCATTCATTCATTCATTCATTCATTCATTCATTCATTCATTCATTCATTCATTCATTCATTCATTCATTCATTCATTCATTCATTCATTCATTCATTCATTCATTCATTCATTCATTCATTCATTCATTCATTCATTCATTCATTCATTCATTCATTCATTCATTCATTCATTCATTCATTCATTCATTCATTCATTCATTCATTCATTCATTCATTCATTCATTCATTCATTCATTCATTCATTCATTCATTCATTCATTCATTCATTCATTCATTCATTCATTCATTCATTCATTCATTCATTCATTCATTCATTCATTCATTCATTCATTCATTCATTCATTCATTCATTCATTCATTCATTCATTCATTCATTCATTCATTCATTCATTCATTCATCCATTCGTTCGTTCGTTCGTTCGTTCGTTCGTTCGTTCGTTTATTTATTTATGGTATCAACGCTGCTATCGTTATCACACAATCAAAAATCATATTCATCATCATAGTCATCATCATCGCCAGCTGCCTCCAGTTTTCCACAAGCATAATCATCGTAGTTTATTTCAAAAAAAAAACTTATTTCGACAGGAATTGAGTTTTGGCCAAGGAGACCAAGAAACCTAAGCATGCACGTTTAACATGGCTGTGGAGCAAGCAAGATCAATAAAGGAAGTCCCTACACCACACACGTTGACTTGACAATGATTTGCAGACACATATATCCTTTGTACTACTCTGCTGTGGCTGTCATAAATCGTTAGTTCCTACAAGTTATAATCAATTACTTTGTGCGCATCACTAGTCATTAGTTTGTACGCGTCACTAGTAATTAGTTTGTGCGTGTTACTAGTAATTAGTTTGTGCGCGTCACTAGTCATTAGTTTGTGCGCGTCACTAGTCATTAGTTTGTGCGCGTCACTAGTAATTAGTTGGTGCGCGTCACTAGTCATTAGTTTGTGCGCGTCACTAGTCATTAGTTTGTGCGCGTCACTAGTCATTAGTTTGTGCGCGTCACTAGTCATTAGTTTGTGCGCGTCACTAGTCATTAGTTTGTACGCGTCACTAGTCATTAGTTTGTGCGCGTCACTAGTCATTAGTTTGTGCGCGTCACTAGTCATTAGTTTGTGCGCGTTACTAGTCATTAGTTTGTGCGCGTCACTAGTCATTAGTTTGTGTGCGTCACTAGTAATTATTTGGTGCGCGTCACTAGTCATTAGTTTGTGCGCGTCACTAGTCATTAGTTTGTACGCGTCACTAGTCATTAGTTTGTACGCGTCACTAGTCATTAGTTTGTGCGCGTCACTAGTCATTAGTTTGTACGCGTCACTAGTCATTAGTTTGTGCGCGTCACAAGTCATTAGTTTGTGCGCGTCACTAGTCATTAGTTTGTACGCGTCACTAGTCATTAGTTTGTACGCTTGATATAGCCTGCAAAGAACTATTATACTATATTATGAGTTGTCATCCGGTGGCGCAATTTTTACTTTTAAAAGCTCGAGGCTCCCCATTTTTCTTTTCGCATTCGGAATCAGCATTATCTTTCACTTTAAAAAATAAAAAAGTTTGCTCTTGTACTATCGACAGCAGTCACACATAGTAGTGCTGCGTCCTTGTTTTTCGTCATTCCTTCCCGTCGTTTACCCTTGCTGTATAATACGAGTGATAGAGAGGTTTATTATTACTTTTATTTCTGTTAGTTTTGTCATTGTTCCATAATAAATTTTTATATTGTGCCAAAACCGATGCGTGTGTCGTTTTCTTCTTGAGATGGCTCAATAGGGGAATTGTGTTTCTACTTCAGGATGAACAATTTTAGGTAGACTACCAGGTCTTCAGTTGTGGGGATTTGAACAGTTTGAAGTGACTTGAAATTTTGAGAGATGATAATATATTATCAGTGACATTCGTTCTGCGGCATTCCTACCCAGTAAGGGTATAAAGGATTCAGGCTCTATGAGTACAAAGTGTATGATGTGTTGGATTTCTAACGCTGCTGTACTTCCTCCTAGGGCTTTCAGAGTAGAATTGTTGTACATCTGTAGGCCATCCTTTGGTGTTAGTTGCTCCTGAATTCGATCCACTTGGAATTTCCTTGCCAGTTGGGATTCTTAAAATTTTTATGTTTTTATGGTTTGTCTTTATTTAGCACTTAATGACTGGTCCCGAGGGAAACAGTTAGTTTCGGAGCCTCGGGAAACATTGAGATTCTCGGAAAACAAAACTAACTGATTTCCCGAGGGATCAATCATTAAGTGTTTTATTATTTACTCTAATCAAACGAAGAAAAATTTTCTCTCCATTTTGAAAATTCTTTATTTACAAAAAAAATTTATTCCCCTCTCACGCTTTGATCACGTGCATTTATTACCCGCGCGGGAGTTATTGAGATTTATTTCCCTCCACGTGATGTACTCTCGACCAATAAGAAAACGAGTTTGACTAGAATATATAATAATTCAGTTTATTTATTTTATTTATTAACAGTTTATTTATTTTATTTATTAATTAATTTATTTATTAATTAATTAATTAATTTATTTATTTATTTATTTATTTATTTATTTATTTATTTATTTATTTATTTATTTATTTATTTATTTATTTATTTATTTATTTATTTATTTATTTATTTATTTATTTATTTATTTATTTATTTATTTATTTATTTATTTATTTATTTATTTATTTATTTATTTATTTATTTATTTATTTATTTATTTATTTATTTATTTATTTATTTATTTATTTATTTATTTATTTATTTATTTATTTATTTATTTATTTATTTATTTATTTATTTATTTATTTATTTATTTATTTATTTATTTATTTATTTATTTATTTATTTATTTATTTATTTATTTATTTATTTATTTATTTATTTATTTATTTATTTATTTATTTATTTATTTATTTATTTATTCGTTCCTTCGTTCCTTCGTTCCTTCGTTCCTTCGTTCCTTCGTTCCTTCGTTCCTTCGTTCCTTCGTTCCTTCGTTCCTTCGTTCCTTCGTTCCTTCGTTCCTTCGTTCCTTCGTTCCTTCGTTCCTTCGTTCCTTCGTTCCTTCGTTCCTTCGTTCCTTCGTTCCTTCGTTCCTTCGTTCCTTCGTTCCTTCGTTCCTTCGTTCCTTCGTTCCTTCGTTCCTTCGTTCCTTCGTTCCTTCGTTCCTTCGTTCCTTCGTTCCTTCGTTCCTTCGTTCCTTCGTTCCTTCGTTCCTTCGTTCCTTCGTTCCTTCGTTCCTTCGTTCCTTCGTTCCTTCGTTCCTTCGTTCCTTCGTTCCTTCGTTCCTTCGTTCCTTCGTTCCTTCGTTCCTTCGTTCCTTCGTTCCTTCGTTCCTTCGTTCCTTCGTTCCTTCGTTCCTTCGTTCCTTCGTTCCTTCGTTCCTTCGTTCCTTCGTTCCTTCGTTCCTTCGTTTTTTGAGGGGGAGGGGGGTCATAACCAATATCCACTGAAAGTAGCGGACACGAACGTTTTTCAAAACTTATTCTTTTTATCCGCTTCAAAACAGAACAGAACAGAACAGAACAGAACAGAACAGAACAGAACAGAACAGAACAGAACAGAACAGAACAGAACAGAACAGAACAGAACAGAACAGAACAGAACAGAACAGAACAGAACAGAACAGAACAGAACAGAACAGAACAGAACAGAACAGAACAGAACAGAACAGAACAGAACAGAACAGAACAGAACAGAACAGAACAGAACAGAACAGAACAGAACAGAACAGAACAGAACAGAACAGAACAGAACAGAACAGAACAGAACAGAACAGAACAGAACAGAACAGAACAGAACAGAACAGAACAGAACAGAACAGAACAGAACAGAACAGCCGTGGTTGGTAAATAGGTAAGTCCCCACTTTTTTTCGCTATCACTTCTGGCACACGACTACTGACCAACCATGAAAAAAAATGTTTTTTTGGTTTAATTTCTTAATTATAACCAATTATTAAGAAACATAAACAAATTATAAGTCAATAATTAACTGTTTATCAAAAATATTTGATAATTTACCGCCTAAAAGTTTCGCGCTAGCTCTTTTAAAGTTGCTCGCTCAGCAATCAGGCTTACTAGCGTAATAAATCGAGTGCTTGATGTGAAGAAAATTCAAATTTCAATTTCTCCCATAATAACAGCTTTTAGAACTTGAAAATACAAAAAAAGTCTTACCATTGAAGGCTCAATCCACTGGTAAATGTTTGGGGAAATTGCGAGAATTTTTTTTTTTTTTCCATCCGCCGTAAACTACCGATATTTCTCGAATGTTACAGTCAAGCTCTCTTAAGAAGGGATATGAAGAAGTGCAGATTTATAGATATTGAACAGAACCGAGCCCTCAAGCAATCAATAATCTACTGGAAATTCTCCCGCTTAGCTTTATCGGAGTAAGAGAGCATTTTTTGATTTGTGCTTTCATGTTATTGCGTTGTTTTTTGTCTCTGAAAAATTGTTGAAAAGTTTTAGATATTTGTGTTAAGTAAAGTAAAAAGTCATAACTTAAGTCTTATTTTTATTTGCATTCCTGTCTTTGTAATAATCCACGTTGAAGCACAAACTGCAGTGTGAATTTTAATACTACTTGCTGGATTTTCCTCCTTACGTGTTTCAACAATGCTTCAGAGATTTATAACTTTTGATGCATTATTTCATATATCAGATTACTACGGTTTTTTCATTTCAAAGCTAATGTTTAAGAACATGAAAATAAGTAAAAGCCAAACTTTTGACAAATTTCCAAACTCATCCAAACCTCTGACGTCACAACCGTGTTTACATAGCTTCGTGCAAACTTGGCTATCAGCCAATCAGAGCGTGCGTACTATCTAATTTATTTTATAGATAAACACTTTTTTAAATTATATTGATGTTATTACGATTGCGTATACGACGATTTATCTATCTATTTAGTTCTACAACTCCCATAATGCTTAGCACACTTCCCTTTCAGGTTTAATATATAGTTGTCATGCAGGAGGAAGAAACTCCAGAAACAAATGTTATTAACATTATAGTTTTGGTGGGTACGCTATATTAAAAAAATAACAAAACAAAAAACAAAAACAAAAAAAAAACAAAAAAAAACACATGGTATTCATTCAGTAATAAGAACATTTAAATGAAAGTGAGCATGTTAATTGGTTTGCTCATATACGTTTGTTATCTGAATTGCTGATCAGTTATCGATGACTTTAAATAATGGTTGTTTCATATATCGAAACGATGGGTTTTTCATTTAATACGTAAAGCGACATGGTCGGTTGCTTCGTATTTAGACAGGAAATGAATGTCCTTCAATATGCTTACTGAAACGTACACTTGTTAATAATTTATGTCATTTGAATTTAAGGAATTTAGATTACATGTACTCTGTTCTAAACACATGTGATGCTGAAGGAGCGTAGGGAATTTCGCACAACGCGAGGCGCAAACCTTAAAAAATTGACGCATAAGAAATTGACGTGAGCATTTCGCCCAAAAGAGCAGGCGTAAGAACTATTTTTTAATGCGTTGCATATTTTAAATATTTAACTGGTTATCTTAAATACTGAAACAGTATGTTTCTTTTTAATGTATAAATAGACTCGCTACGCTGTTTCACGATCGGGAAGGAAATAGAACACCTTGAATAATTACGAAAATGTTCGGCAAAATACACGATACTCTTTCCGATCTGTTGTTTTAGAAGAAGAAAATCTACATGACGACGTTCATAGAATTTCCTCACGTACGCGTGCATCCGGCTTGGAAAAAAAAACACTCATATATAAAAAGATTTAAAAAAACAGCCCTTTCCGTTCTGACCTAACTCATTTGAATATCTCATTCACTTCTCATTCATAACATACCTTGTAAACTGAAACATCCGATGGTTGTGGCGTAAGATGTTTGCTACTGACAAACAAAAAGTGATTGGTTGATCGTACTCCCTGATTTGCAATAATTGTATTAACAATTGGAAATGAACATTATAGTGTTAATGTTTTGTATTTAAAACGGCGCTCTGCAACTCACACAAAATTGAGCGCAAAAAAAAGACTTCCTTGATGAAGGGGAACTTCTTCAGAAACATTTTCGTTCAGCTTCTGTTTGTTACCTTTATAGATCATGGTAAGTACGTAACTAAGTTGATAGTTGGTGGGCTGAGAAATTAGACCGAAATGGAAATATTAGAGAAATTGTTCAACAGTTGACGTAGAAACCTAATATTGCTTAACAAGCAAATATTTGCAGTAAAATATAATATGCGAAAAATATATTTTTCATCTCTCGTGTCTTGGTTTTGAATTGAGAACATTCGGTGAAGGTTCAAATGCGTAACAAGTCAAAAACCTTGGAATATTAAAGTACTGAAACAAATCAATGGTGTTGCTTTTTTGTTTTGAAAAATACTTCACCAAAGGCGTTAGTTATCCAGGGAAATATACAAAAATTCGATTTTTTGCAACTATTTGTCGCCGGATTCTTAATTTTTGAATTATTACAGCCATTCTCTTAATATTCACGTGACTTTAATTAAAATGTGCTTTCCCTTCATAATAAAATTAATTCTTTTTAGTTTCATCCATTCTTTCTTTCCTTCTAAATTCAGTTTCATCCACCACAAATGTTCGTCTCGCAGATGGCACAACTCCAAACGAGGGCCGCGTCGAGATCCTTTTACAGGGGATCTGGGGCACAGTCTGTGATTATGGTTGGGACATACGTGATGCCAATGTAGTGTGTCGTATGCTGAAATATTCAGGAGCAGTTACATCATCTAAGAAGTTTGGTCATGGTTCTGGTCCGGTATGGCTGATCAACATGAGATGTAAAGGAGATGAGATAGATATACTGAACTGTACTCATAGTGGATTTGGTAAAAGGAGCTGGTGTAGTCACAATAGTGATGCTGGGATTGTCTGTAATTCACATGAAGGTACAGAATCCATTACATGAAATAGAGGCGGATCAGCCAATCAGCCAATCAGATTGCGAATCACTTTTCTGAAAAAGAATCAATCCCATGCGTCTTTTCGAGCCCAATCATGGATGAACAGGGGGAAATCAAAACAAAACAAAATAGCATACAAGTACAAATATGCAAGGAGAAGTTTCCCTTTAGCCGAGGATTTAAGACTTAAAATGTTTCTACTGAAAGAATATGTTGTCTAGATGAGACTGGTAATATATTTTAATCCATTAGGTCATTATTCATGGTTTTTTTAATTAAAGAATTACCGTTGAAACCATCTCGAAGAAGCTGCCGAAAAGCTTTCTCGATTCCATGGCATGATTTAACTAATATTTCCACATCTTACCCTACTCTTGGCAATCTCCAGGACGCTTTAAACCTTAAGCTAATCCTTTTATCTGTTACTTAGAGTGTCTCGTTTTCTTTAAGAAAATATTTATTGGCGAGAAAGTCGCTCATATGGAACTTATTTTATAGATGGCCGCCATGAAACCCAAGTGAATTGAGCGTGCGATCGATGGATGATGTGATTGATTCTTTTTCAGATCAGAAAATAATGCTTTACGCGCCTAGTCAGATCACCTGGTTAGATTGTAATATCTTATTTTATTCTGGTATCATAAAAAATTTTTAAAAAATTAAAAAAACACACATAATATATAAATTTAAGCACTGCCTGAAAGCGGAGCTCCCAATTCAATTTTTTCGAGCAAGACTATATAGTGCTAAATACAAGCACAGGGAGCCCAACTTAGATAAAAGTAAAAGGTGTAAATAAAATCGGGGAAAAAATTGCGCTTAATTAATTTTTTTAATCATATCCATTTTGAAATCATTAGCAAATCCCGCAATCTGATTGGCTAAAAAGTGTGCGATTTATGAATTAAAATTTTGAATCATTTATAGCATCATTTTGTCAACCAATCAGATTAAAACACTTAACCAAAACAACCTATAGGATTTCATGACCGCTTTAAACTAACGAATAAGATTGCAGAAAGGAAAAGATTCTCACTTTTTTATATAAATATGGAAATTGTTTTAAACTAAAACAACTTACGCCGAATAACTTTGGCTGAATAACTTTTGTTAGGGGATTTTCCATAATTTAGTGTCACTTTTTTAACCAAAATGTCAGCGATTTTGCTTCACAAATTGCTAAAGTTCCGCACACTCCCGAGCCCAGCGAAACCAAAACAAATAAACAAACAGCGACAAATAATCAAGAACTAAAACCATGAAGTCGATTTCCAGTAATTTCCAGCAAGGATATAGAAGAACTAAGGTCTTCTGCTTTCAATAAAAACACTTTACTCGACAAAACACGGTCGATGAACATCTTCATAAGCTAGTGCTCATCCCGTCATCTTGTAAGCTTAAACATCAACATTGCCAATTTCAAACCGCAGTTTTTCCAAGGTTCTTATTAAATTCTACGAAAGTCAAAAAGAAAGGACAGAGTAAATTACGAACCGGAATCCCTCAGAATAATGCAAAGTTCCATTGAACATTATTTAAAGGAATAAGATTATCCTCTAGCTAAGCATCCTGCGAGCGAGTTTCACAAGAAATCCTTGACGAGAATGCAATCATTTTAACAGACAGATTAATACACTCTTTTGTATCTTTTAGGTTTTGTAAAAGTACGTTTAGCAGGAGGAGTGCCACCTCATTCTGGCCGAGTAGAAGTCAAATTCAATAACAATTGGGGCACGGTCCATGGTGGGTGGCACTGGGACATCAGCCAAGCACATGTTTTCTGTCGCATGTTGAACTACACACGAGCAGTTGCCGCGATCTCAATGTTTGGAGGAGGAACTGGTAAAATATGGTTGGATAGCGAGCACCTCAAATGTACTGGATCGGAGAGGTCAATAGAAATGTGTGATTATAAACGATGGGGGTGTGTAGGCAGGTATTGTAAACACAAAGAGGATGGAGGTGTTATATGTGATGGACCACAAGGTGAGTAAAGAGAGTCAATAAGATAAAATATCAACCTTGAACTAGGCTATCTTATCTACCTATCATCTGCACATTTTATTTAAGTTGACCGAGTCCTAAAGGTTACACTGATTAGCCAAGAGGGGATTTGGACCCCTATACGCGCTACCTTAAATTTTGCACGGACTCAGTTGCCATAAAAGTATACACTTTCTGAAACCTAGATATTTTTTTTTTCGAAAATCCATTTAGAATTATCTGTTTTGAAACACAAAAAAGTTGTTTTCAAAGTCACATTCTACCGCACTTCATCTGACAGCTTTCCGCAGTATCAGAATTTTCACTATTAGCATACTCTGTAGATAACGAGCTTTAAAACGGTGTCTCAGATTTTTAATGTATTTTAATTTTACTTTAATTTATCACTAGATTTGCATTTGAAGAAAAAAACAAGGTCAGACATTCGAGCCAATAATTTTAACTATTAATTATTAAAAATGGTAATAGCTTTAGGTGCACTAATCCATCCTTATAACTAAGGTTTTCTGATTTGCAGATAAACTTAGTGGCCCGTCTTTGGGTCTTTTCAACTAACAAAATATCGTTAGACTTGAAATGCATTACAAAAAAACTACGCACTAAAAAAGTATATAACGGAGTTAAAGTCTTTGTGTTCAGGATATTCTCAGATAAAATGTACCAATAGCTATTTTAAATGTGTTTTGTGAAAATAAGATGTTTTTAAGGTCCTGAATTAAACTTATTTATATTCAATTTGTTCACTATGGATAGTTCTATATGGGTAAACCGATAAAGAGAAGAAAATTTTTTACTTTCAATAAAAATTTCACGTCGTCACACCTATATTTATGCAAATTTTGGATGTCCAATGCATAATCTTATCAGTAACATGTTTCGTGTTGCAAAACAGAAAATTCTTAACTCATTTTCAGTTTATTTAGCTTTCAAAATGTATACCTTTATATAATAATATTGAAAAGGCAGCGCGAAATTTGGTTTGCGCTTAAAGTGTTCTCGAAGGTCTCGAAGTTATCCTGATACCTTAACCTATTTCAATTAGGTCTCAGTATTCAATTAACGTTATCGCTGAAAAAAGCCTAAAGCCTAAAGCTTTGAGAGCGGAATCATTAAATTCATGTCTCCGTTGAATTATTACGGTAAGGATCACTAAAGGAAAGCAAAATAAAACAAAATTTTGAGTGAAACCTATTTTTTATCTGTATCATAACTCCCATACATTCCCCTATAAATCAAACACAGAACCTTTGCTTAGGCTGCCTGTGAGGATCCAAACCTCGCTTTGGTGTAAAATATTCAGTCCGACGCTTCCAAACATGACAAAATAGAGCTATTGAGTGGGATACTCCATGGTGTGACACGGGAAAACAATGTGTAATTACTTGATTTCACAAAATTGAAAATACACATAGGCCGCAATGCCTGATTAGAAGGAGCGATGAAATGCTGCCGAATATACAAAGGCTTTCCTACAGTGACTAGGAAAAAAATATATAACAGAACCTTCTTCAAAGATGATTTGATGATGTGACAAATTTTCCCCGCCTGCTTTTCCAGAACGTTGTATCCTGGGAAGTAACTAATTACAGTTGTTCCCTTGTTAGTATTGCCCTTTTTTTCTTGTAGTTGGAGCTCCTAACATAGCTGTTCGTCTGGTCGATGGAGCCTCTTCAAATCAAGGCCGAGTAGAGTTTCGATATTATGGAATCTGGGGAACAGTCTGTGGCCACGGTTGGGGAATCGCAGAAGCTTACGTGGTCTGCCGTATGTTGAACTACATTAAACCAGCGTGGGTAGGAACTGCTAAAGTCAAAGGGAGTGGTCTTATTATATTAGATGGATTACGTACTAGTTGTCGTGGAAATGAGACAAGCATTGGGGAATGTCGCTATTTACATTGGGGGATATCAAGAAGCTGTGGTCATTATTTCGATGCTGGAGTCATTTGTCAAAACTATACAGAAGGTAAAAATTAATACAGGGTTTCTTTTGATGATCTAATACTTATAGAGTTGTCAAGTGCTTACGTCATGTTGTCTTGGCGATAAAATTTGAGTTCTAAACAAACCAACGTGACCTTTATTTATAAAGTTTCTCAAAATGTTTGTTCTCTTCGAATCGAAATAATTAAAGGAGATTAGTAATAGAGCAACAGCTATGTCGTTGACTCAAGATATTTCTCTCTTAATACCGCTTAATAAAGTTTTCATTTTGATGACCTCAAGAAATCTGTGTCAAAAATTACAACGGTTCAGTACTTCGCTCCTGGATGTAAACTTCATTCTGAGAGTCGTGAGTGTAATAGGTTTTTCTACCTTCCAAACAAAGAAAAGAAAAGCTAGAATACGTGAGATGGCGCGCGCCGTTTAGGGAGGTAATAATAATCAATAACTTCTATTTATATAGCGCCCTTTCCTAAAAATGTCCAAAAGCGCTTTACAAACAAATAATAATAGCTAATAATTAATAATAACAATATCTATAATATCTAAAATCGAAAAAAATATCTAAATCTATATAATCTGAAGGACAATAAAATATGACAAACGATTAATAACAAAAAACCTTTAGATTACTCTTTAAAAGGTTTAGAGATGCATTACATTTGATTTGAAATGGCAGTACATTCCAAAGCATTGGAGCAGAAATAGAAAACAGAAAAGGCCATAAGATCTTCATTTATAATTTGAAACATTTAGAATTTGTACATTTTGAAAGTGATTTAAATAGGGCTTTGCTGATTCTATAAAGGTCCTAAAACCAATATCATTCTACCTCAGATTAGAAGCTATAGAATTAAACCAATAGCAGAAAAAATGACGATTCAATATCTCGGCAATATCAGTAGGATTATCAAAAACCTGATTTCCAACTTTAAAGTCGTTAATAGAACTATTTGTGGAGATATTCAGACGCACAGACAGACAGACAGAGTGCGCAAGGGGCCTACATGAGTGGCCACGCCTCCCACTTTTTAGGCAAATTTATAGCTAAAGCCTCCCCCCCCCCCTTTATAGGGAAATGTCAAATCCCCCAATCGCAAAGAATTACCTTTTTTTTGCTTCGGTGATTTGGGAACTTTTGTCCCCTACCCCCTTTAGTTTGTTCCGCCGCCCCTGCACACAAACATCAGCAATAATGGTAATATAATAACAAGACTATAAATGCACCCGTTTAGCAAAGCTAGTCTTCCACTGCGCCGTCTAGAACTAAATACATATTAAAAAAGGAGGACAATTACTTTATTAAATCAGCTCACAATTAGTTTAATACATTGTAGAAACTAAAAGGAAATAAATTTAGAAATAGTTTTATTTATCAATCAATTTATAATTCACTTTTACTGACCAAGCTAGCCATCATTGTAAACTAATGTCCTAAGCTAATGCTGTGTTTTCGAACTTCAAAACACTGCAAAAAAAAAAAAAACATCATTTTTTTAACTCTTGACAATTCTCTCACTTCACTCAATTAATTTGTCTTTTTTGTCCGTGATAACATTGATTTTAGTCATGTTTAATTCTAAGATATTTTCATTCTCTATTAACTTAGTAAAACTTTCATATTTTTATGTGATATTGTCAACGATGTACTGGCTCATTTTGATGTCCAGATACAGCAAAATCACGTGATCGATCTTAACCAAAAGTATGCTTGAAGTTTAGACAGTGAACGAAGATTGAATATTAAATCTAGTAAATGTAGTAAATGACCATCAGACCTTAGGAAACCTAATTGAATTAAATCAACTAGCACTTTATGAGAAAAGGCAACAAGAGATTTCCGTTTGGCTTTCAATCGGTGCCGCACTCGTTTGATGAAGAGAACAACGCTGGTTTGGAATAAAATTGGTCACGGCTTCCCGTACTTCCTTTCGGTCCAGCTGCAGTCGCGTAGGCTTGACTCGGTTTACGACAACATTTTTTCAATTGACTGTATAATGCTCAATAAAACCGACGTACATGTGTAAAGGAGAAATGGTTTATCAGCCCGTGTCTGACATACGCCAGTAATTTTAGTTGAATCTGCAAATCAGAATATGGAATATCTTTTAGTCGTATGATGTGCATCATGATACTGGATAATTTTAGCGGTTGAATATATTTTCTTAAATTAAAAATGTACATTCTTTACTCTTTTCCCTGATTCTATACCACTTTATTTCTGCAATGGAATAAAATACCACACTAATCAGCATTCAATTCTTTCGTTTGTACTTAAAGATATACAGGTACGTTTAGCAGAAGGAGTGACCCCTTATTCTGGTCGAGTGGAAGTCAAGTTCAATAACACTTGGGGTACAATAAGTAGTGGGTCCTGGGGTGTTGACCAGGCTAATGTTGTGTGTCGTATGCTGAGCTACAAACGAGCAATAGCCGCTATCATGAGGTTTGGAGGAGGGAGTGGTAAAGTATGGCTGAACTATGTACGATGTACTGGTGAAGAGAAATCCATAGACATGTGTGACCATGCTAAATGGGGATGTTCCTGGTGCAGCCATGATAATGATGCTGGTGTGATATGTGATGGATATAAAGGTGAGTTGTTCTTACTGTGATATTAGGAAATTCTTCCTGCTACATAACTGGTACCTGCTCGTAGGAGCAGGCGTAGCTCAGTTGGCTAGAGCGTGGCCTTCGGAGCTAGAGGTCCATGGTTCGATCCTCAGGATCTCCACGTCCGTTTCGACTTCTTTCTAATCCGTGTAGATTCAGCTTTGAATACTCTTAAAACAGAGCACTGATGGAGAGAGGGGTAAAGTGCGCACCGTCGGCTTCCTGGGATACCAGCCACGTAGCTGAAGGAACTACCGACGTTAAATATAGTTTCTTTACCTTACCTTAATAATCGTGGTTTTTTTTATTTCGGTTGGAGACCCTAAGATAGCTGTTCGCCTTGTGGGTGGAGCTGCTTATCAAAGACGATTAGAGGTTCGATTCCATGGCGTCTGGGGAACAGTTTGTGATGGCGACAGAAGACTAGCCGACGTTGCTTGTCGTATGTTGAACTACAGCAAAGCATTATGGTCAGGTACAACAAGAGGCCATAGTGGAATGAGTCTAATTGTACTGCAACATTTTAGCTGTCGTGGAAATGAAACGAATCTTGAACAATGTCAATCTCATGAAAGATATCGATGGAGAAGACCTGACTGCGATGTCCACCCTGATCCCGATGGAGGTCAGAGTAGCTTTGGTGTCGAATGTCGAGAAGGTAAAGCCAGAATTGTTTATTTACCTGATTGCGAGTTATTTCATAACTATCTTGATATTAGTAGAATTCAAAACTATTATTCATCGTGGAATATTAGTAAAGAAATGATACATATTCGTTTGTCTCACGTATTTCTATACCACTGTCTTCATTGGCAATTTCCGGTCAATCAAGCTTTATTACCTCGGTCTTCGTATGGGCATGTTCGGCTACTGTTGAGCTCTCTAAAAGGGCGAAACGTACGTCTCTCGCGTAGTGTTCTTCGCGGTCCTTTACAAATGACCCTCAATTGTGAGACAAACGGATGAGTATCATTTCTTTATCTTGATGTTTGTAATGAACATTAAAACTACGACGGTATTCAATCGTGTTACTTACATTAGGAATATATTGATTAGATTATATTTCAGATGATATACAAGTACGTTTAGCAGGAGGAGTGACCCCTTATTCTGGTCGAGTGGAACTCAAGCTCAATAACACTTGGGGTACAATAAGTAGTAGCTGGTCCTGGGATGTCAACGCTGGTCATGTCATTTGTCGCATGCTAAACTACACACGAGCACTGGCTGTTATTAGGAAATTTGGAGGAGGAAGTGGAAAAGTATGGCTGGACTTTGTACGATGTGATGGTGAAGAGAAATCAATAAACATGTGTTACCATAATGGATGGGGATGTTCAAGCTGCAGCCACAGTAAAGCTGCAGGTGTGATATGTGATGGACAAAAAGGTGAGTTTTTTTATACATGATCATTTTTTGCTCGATCGGTTTTCGAACATTTCTTAATATACAGTCATTTGAAAAAAACGTCACTGACCGGCTCCGCGACTACGCGACTGAACCGTAACGGAGCATGGGTAGAAATCGCTGAAGCGCTTAATTATTCGCTCTGAAGTAGTTTTTTTTTTTTTTTTTTTGCTTACTAATGAGTTAACACAAGCAGCAACCCTTTCAACGTTTGTCTTCGAGTTTTGCGAAAGGAAGATAAAAGTCTATATGACTAATATTCAGTCAAAGATGTTCCCAATCTTAGAACTGTTAAGTCATTAAAATATTATTTCGCCAGCGAATTTTCGTACTGTAAGCCAGGTGCATATTTAATCAGTGAAGAACTCAACCGCTTCAGTGATTTTTACCCATACTCCCATTCGGGCTAGTCGCATAGTCGCGGAGCTGGTCAGTGACAACGTTTTTTCAAATGACTGTATGCCCAATTTTCATGCGGTCTCTTTGCACGCCGTGCTTCATTTGCTCACACTCGGAAAATGGGTATGTTTGTGTTTTCATCTTCAAATCTCACTACTACTACACTCGACCTCACTACTCTCCCGCTTAGGCATTTTGTCACGTGTACACAACCCACTACCAACCACCCCACAGGGCTAGTTTTGTTGTTGAAAAATTCTTTGACAAAGTTCGAATTTTTTACAGTTTGTTTTACTTAAAAAACGAAAGATAATTACAGATAATCCAAAACAATATTAGGTTTGGTGAATTTACCTTGGATGTCATTCATTCAACTTCAAATTTTGGAGATTTCCGTACTTTTTTCAAGACAAAGCTGCACCAAACAGATAAAAACTGGTAAAAAAGAGGTGAGCAAAAAACTACACTTAGCTTTTAGGGTTCTTGTCTTAGCCGAAACTCGTAAAAGGAATGAAAATATTTTAATAAATGAAATAGAAAAGGATATTTCAACTGATATCAGTTTGGTTTTGTCGTTTGGGGCCTTCTGAATAGTTTACTCAGTCTTAAATCAAGCTAAAGATCGACATATAAAAGCTTATCTTATTTCCAGCTTCTTTTTGCTGCGACTAACGCATCTATATTTCATATGACAACGTAAAACTCTTCATATTAACCACTGAAGATTGTCATGTAAAAGAAGTAGAAGTAGAAGTGTAGTTTTTTGGTGGGATGCATTGATCGAGGCTGGACCAGATTTGGGATACTTTGCAAAGAAATGCTGGCTGATTATAAAACCAACGTAACGTTTAGCAGTAGTTTGACATTATTTTGCGAACGCGAAGGATTTTTTTGTTCTGCTATAGTTTCCAGTATCATAATAAGCGGTCACAGAATATTTTTGCGATTTATTCGAAATCGCTCTAATCCAACCCTCTAATTATCATCTGAATAGCTGTGCCTGAATGCGAAGTTTAGCATGTATATAGTCATTTTTCTGAAGCTCATCGAAAACGGGAGATATTCAAGGAAAACTGATTTCAACGATCATTGTTTTCCGTTGCCATGGAAACGCCGATCGAGTTGAAATTGACATCAATCAAAACTTCCATCTATGCTTGATGTCTGGTGTAAAATTTATTTTGATCAGACCAGGAAAAGGTTTTCAATTCGCTAGATGAACATGAGAAGTGTGGTCAATAAAAAACTACTGGGAAACACCTTAATATCACCGCACAAGGACATCAACATCTAGGCGCTGTACTTGGATCAAGATCATATGTTGAAGAATACATGAATGGAAAAGTGGAAGACTCAAACTCATTAATAATTCATGACTTTATGGTCCAATGATATGCTTCTTTTAGGGTCACGTGCATACGCTTAGATACCTTGATCCAACACTGGATACTTTTTACCCAATCCATGGACTTTTGATCTAATTAGCATCTAATTAGCATAAAACTAATTTTTCATTCATTCTATTACACTTCACTCTCTCTTTTTTTTCCTCCTTTTTTACTTATCTTGTCTATTTTTTTACTTACCCATTTACCTAACTATTTGCCGAACATTTTATTTTTATTTTTATTTTATCTTGGAAGTCCTGGGGCTCGAACTGGGAACCTCTGGCATGAAATTCTAGTGCATTACCAACTAAGCTAATAATGAATTCGTTGATAGTTTTGGGTTGATTTCATATTTTATTGATGTTTTCCTTATAGGTTGATCACTAATTCTCTCCCAGGGGGCTTATATAGTAAATGAAGTGTTTGGTACAACTTTCAAATCGACATAATAAGACTAATGAATCATTGTTTTCAGACTTCAATGATGATTCACTGTTCGGAACAATTACAGTCAAACGGATGTTATCTTTTTGAAGTCATGGATTATTGATTTGTTTGAGAAGCCAGATCAAAAACTCGTGCTTCGTGTTTCATCAGGGGACTCCAAATACCTCGAAACAGATGAAAGCACTCGGCCTGCGGCCTCGTGCTTTCATCAGTTTCTCGGTATTTGGATCCCCTGATGAAACACTCGCACTCGTATTTGATCTATTACATCGCGATCCGAGCGTGTTATCCCCATCAAGGACATGGATTTTGATCTAAATAAAAGAGAATTCAGAGATGCTATCATTGGTATGTGTATGTGGGGATCTTTTTAATGTGGACCATGCTATGATTTGCAGACGTGGCGGGTTTGTTATTCAACGCCACAACAAGCTGCGCGACCTCGAAGCAGAGCTGTTGAGTATGATGTGCAGTGATGTTGAAATAGAACTGGTTCTACAAGAAATCACTGGAGAAGTTTTAACTAGAGGTACTAACAAAGCCCCTGATGCTCGTCTGGATGTTCACGCACGTGGTTTTTGGGAAAGGCAGAGATCTGCATTCTCCGATTTTAGGGTATGTCACCCAATGCAGAGTCTTACAAAGACCTCACCCCCCAGCAAATATATCGCCAGCACGAAAATGAGAAGAAACGCATGTACGCTAGTAGAGTCTTGGAAATTTAACAAGCAACCTTTACGCCTTTAGTATTCACTGCTACGGGAGGTATGGCAAATAAATGTAGAAGATACCACAGTAGGCTTGCCGAACTACTTGCGAACAAGAAAGTGGAAGATTATGCAACGACAATATCCTGGATACGGGCAAAGGTTTCCTTCTCCATTCTCAGGACTGCACTTCTATGCCTTAGAGGCTCAAGAACCACCAGAAGAATAAACAATGACTTAAAAGACATAGACCTTGATATTGAAACAGAAGCTGCTGCAATTAGTTATAATTTTCTTTTTTCTTTGTATACTACATGTTATATGATTATTTTTTCTTTAGTCCTATTTTTCCGTAGAATTTTTGCATTTTTACGACTATCCTTATAGTATAATTTCTTTTTCTATATTTCTTACTGAGACATTAATACCAATTAGTATTTAGTAGATACTTTTTACGATTACCCTTTAATATGTATTTAGATATTAGATATTACTAGATATTGGATACAGTTAGAATTTACATATCAGATATAAGATAAATATTATTAGAATTCATATACTAGATATTAGATAACAAGATACAAGATATAAGATATTAATTAGATAAATTACCCACTAGATTCTAGATATCTACTTATTTTATATTACGATGAGCTTTTATCAGGTCTTGTTTTGCTTATTACAAAATGACATTAGTACCAATACAATTAGATTGATTACATAGCTTCTTATTATTATTTCAATATATTGTCAAATAAAATTTATCATTATCATTAATAAAAAAGGAAAAAAATATTATTATTATTATTAATATTAATATATTATTATTATCGATTCATAGCAGAGCCATGAATTGATAAAAGAATATAGACTCTTGAGAGAATGGCGTTTTTATAATAGCGTCAAAGTAATGGATCCGATATCAAAAATTTGTTTTCTAGATTAACAATATAGTCTCCTGACCTCTTATCGTACTTATTTTAGTTCATGGTCCAAACGTGGCTGTTCGCCTGGTGGATGGAATGAATCAAAATCAAGGCCGAGTAGAGGTTCGATATTATGGAGTCTGGGGAACAATCTGTGATGACAGTTGGGACCTAAAAGATGCTCACGTGGTCTGTCGTATGTTAAACTATAGCAAAGCATCTTGGGCAGGAACTGCTAAGGTCAGCGGAAGTGCTCCTATCTTATTGGGGGATTTGTATTGCCGTGGAAATGAAAAGTCGCTGGAGTATTGTAGCCGTGGGAAAATAGGTGAACACGTTTGTAGTCATTATGAAGATGCTGGTGTCAGGTGTGAAAAAGACACAGGTAGGTCTTTTGTTCATGTGAACCGGCCTCTTCAGATTTATCTATACATTGTGGGGTATAAAGTTATCATAAGCCCCAAAGGACGTATTTTTTTACATCAAGATCTTTCAATTGGAAAACTGAAACTACATTTATCGTTTAGCGAGACCACAGAGGGTTGGGGTAAGGATGAGGCTTACTGTATCTAACATTATGCGAGAACAGGCGCGAGGCGGGATCACAGTTTTTAATTATGTTACGAAATATTTTATCGCGATGTTTTATAGTTTAATTGCTGTTTTGGTTCCTCTGAGATTACTCGTGTAATCACAAAATAAACGTACGAAATTAAAAAATTTGTTTGAGCTAATTCTTTAGTAAATAGCTCATCATCAAAAATTTCATTTTTAATTGACCAATTTTGAGAAAATTCCTTTCTTTTCGATTCTGCACGCTATAGGCGAAATTTACAGAACACATCATGTAAAGCTTATAAATATTATAGCTTTTAAATGAAATGCACCCAAGATTCTTACTTTTTTAATTCTGCAACAGATGTTACCTCCATTCGTATTATCGGGAGGAAAAAGTACGTTGGTCGAGTAGAAGTGAAATACAGAGGGACCTGGAGACCAGTTTGCGGTGATACCTGGGATATAGCAGATGCTCATGTGGTCTGTAGAATACTTGGGTACAAAGCAGCTCTCGTAGCAATAAGCCAATTTCAAGTGGAGAAGGCAGGACTATGGATGGGTGGTGTGGAATGTAGCGGCGAAGAATCATCAATTAGTAAATGTTATCATCGTGGATGGAAAAACACTCGATGTGCTAGGAACTACTCGGCTGGGGTCATGTGTGATAATGAACAAGGTAATTTGACAAAAACCTAAATATGCATGATTTTTAATTGACCACATGACCAAATATGTCGACCATGTAAGATGTTACAGATCTATTTATCAATCGATCGATCTATCGCTATTCCCATCCCATCGTAATCGCCATCCCCATCGCTATCGCCATCGCCATCATAAGCAAAATCATTATTGGAATAAAGCGCAACGCAAGTGAAGTCGAGAAGTGGCATTTATTTTATTGAAAACATCGCGCCATTTCCAGCAACGATGGAGGCTAGTTCAATCGCACCACAAATTTTGCTGTTGAGTGTAGATTTTGAGTATAGTTCTTCGCCACCTAATAAATTCTACCAATGGTTTTAGTGTTTTCGCCAGTCAAAGTTCGTTTGGAAGAGAAAAGTACACCAGACTCTGGTCGCGTGGCTGTTCGCTACGGTAACGTATGGGGTTCAATATGCTACTCGGGGTTCGACATCAAAGAGGGTAACGTGATATGCCGTATGCTGGGCTACGTGAGGGCAATGTATACATTTAACACCAAACATGGATATGGTACAATCTGGCTAAGTAGCCTGGAGTGTGATGGAACAGAGAAATCTATTGTTGATTGTCGTCACCCAGGCTGGGGACAAACAAGGGGTTGCTACAATAAGGATGCTGCTGCAGTAGTCTGCACTCACACAGGTTTGTTGATTTCAGTGTTTTTTGCTTTAGTATTATAATCACATTATCAGCGTTATTACTATAACTACCATCAGGAATGTGAATGATACTAAGATCCAAAAGACAATACAAGCAATACTACAATTACTCAACTTGGATGAATGCGCCCTTGAAATAGGATCGTTATGAGAGTGGATGGTTTAGCAAAAGTATTCCGGTGGAATAGCAATCTAAAAACCACATTATATGAATGAAAAAAATATTTTCCGAGTTCCGACAAATAACGTGATCAAGCTTCAGTTCAAGCCACTTCTTGAAGCATGATAAACACGATATTTTAACCGAAACTAGAACAAAAGTTTGCTTTCTCGGAAAAGAAAAGCATGCATGTGCGCAACAACTACAATTGCAATAAGAGGTACAATTTTACTGTAACAATTGTAGTGATGAACGCAACAGTTGTACAGGTGAACACACTGTACAACACCACTTTTGTGTACAACAGTTGTAGTGATGGACACACGGTGCTATTCCACTGTGGTGTATGCAGTTGTTGTAGTGGACACATGGTACAATTCCACTTTTGTGTTTAACAATTACACATAGTAGATAGCGTATATCAACTATGCTGTGATTGACAAATACTGCAATAAAGCAAAAAAAAAACAGTTTTCGTTCCATTAATTATTTATTTCATACCTAACCCGGCTTTCTCTGTTATTCATGGGCTATATATCTCATACAACCCGATGAATAAGTTAGTACCAGTGCAATATCTAGATATTGCCCTAATAGCAATATCTAGATATCGCACTTGAATTTGTAATGAGGAATTTGTAATGAGGAAGGTTATATACCGTTACCGAGGTGGATACGAGATATGTCAACCCGAGGTTATATGAGGTATATAACCGCCTTATATAATCATTGGGGAAGTTCCTTCAGCACGGGGTTGATAACTAGATATTGACCTGGTAAGCCGCCGTTGAGTGAATATGAAGGATAAAGACCGCCAGTGAACAAGAAACGGACTCAATTATGATACAATCCTTGTTACAAACTCAACGTACCGGATGAGCAGAGTTGCAGAAGCTCGCCTACATGGCATTGCTTATAGTCAACCTCGCCGCATGGTTCGAAAAAAATGAAACTGAAAGTTCATCAGATCGATCATTTTACAACCTTCATTGCGCAATGTTGCGATGAGTGAAAACAATGAAGACCAATGAAGCGTCGTAATTCATAATCTACGGATGTACACTAAAACGAAATGCCCAAGTACGTTCACAAGGCGACATTGAATGCAGCAGTTACGTTTTGTGTCTAGGCCTCACTTCATTCGATCCGTTGGAAAAACAATACGTTATGCAATTCGGGTTTACTTCCTCTCGTGAGCTCGAGGACCATGCACCACTTTTTTGTGAAGTAGTGCAAAACGAATAATTTAACCTTCTTTACCAACCCAATGTTTTTACTAATCTATCACATGCTATAGAGGTTTTGCACCATCACGTGCCGGCGACCATGATGTTGAATGGCAGAACAATAAAATCCCTGAATTGAATTCTTTCTCATGTAAAACGATTGTATTGTTCTTCCACTGGGAGAACTAACATGGCTGTCGTCACCACCTCTATTCGTTAAAAAGTCTTCAGAACTAAATTTCTCAGATTTTGAAAGAAAGGACAACGATTTTTGAAAAGCATGTATATCTACCAAATGAGTATGGCATTGAGTAAGTACAATAAAAACACAATAACGATGTAGTTATTTATTGAGTTAGCCGTAGGCTCTACTTTAAGATAGGTTTTATTGATTTGTTTTAAATATTTCCTCCAATATTGTTCTCCCTATCCAAAATAAAAGGGAAAGGGGCTAAAAGTCCTGTTACACTGTGGACTTTTCCTAGCCTGCGTGCATCCGGAACGTAACTATGGTCAAGTCCGTCTGCGAACCAGCGACAGTTTTCTTGTTCTATTACCCCCAGCAGCGTACCTGGATTTGGGTACGCGCTCTGATTGGCTCTTTCTTAATTAGTTACTGATGAATTGGCATAGCTGTCAATATTTTCACAAATCAATGGATTTTTCAGGCTCATGTTGGATACTGGATCTCGTAGGAGATTTTTCTATCAATTAAATTTCTATAGGCGCTTGTTTTACTAACAGAGAAGAACAGTTTCAAGATATATCAACTGTTTTGACCGTTGAATATTATGTCTACTTGTTTGTTGACCTTTGTTGTTTAAATCACTACTCTAATTACATATTGTCACACCATTCGTATAAGATAATTCCTTCCTCTGACAATTCTATCCATTATTTGCATTATTTATCTTCAAAATCTTTTAAGGAAATATAATACAAAATTTCTGTAGTAAAACACCGACACTAACGCCAAACTTAGATCGCTAAGAAAGTCGTTGAATACCGCGGCAAATCGTTACTCATCAATATTGACAGATATCTGTCAGTGTTCGGTTTATCTTTCTGCAGATCATTCTTTGGCGAACCAATCAGAACGCGTGTAATAATGAATTGGCATAGCAGCCAATCACAGTCTATTTTGTATAATCGTGCAACCAGAACAAGGAATCTTGCGCTGATTCGCAGACCGTCTTAACCAGAGTTAAAGTCGGGCTGCACGCAGGCTAACTTTTCCCAGCAAGAGGGCCTTTCATGCAGCAACCTGTAACGCTACATTTTCAAGCACTGCGAGACAAGTTGCTGAGAAAATTGCAGTGTAACAGGACCTTGAAGACTATGCAGTCTCGGAGCTCACCCTTCTAACACAGTATTTAGACTTGTCATTGCAGGTCAAACAAGGATGGATGCTTTTGTCAGTTATATTGTTATCAATTATGTTGTACTCTAGTTGAAGTAGAAGCTTTTACAAGGCCAAAGGTTGTCCAATACTGCCACCGCAGGGACCACGGAGCACCCTAAAAAGTGGGGGGGGGGGGGGCTATATAAGAGACCAGTATAGGAAAAAGTGTGGGGGGGGGGGGGGGGGGAGGGCTAAGATAGGAAAATGTAAGAGACTAGTATGTAAAAAGGAAAAAAGTTGGTGCGGTGCCTGCACGGGATTCCGTTTGGAAAATAAGCTTTCCAAGTGGAACTGTTCGCGGACTTACCACAGAAACCCCAATCGAGAGGCCTGCTTGCGCACTTACCACAGGTAACCCAAAGAAAGTGGTTATTGTAACGAAACTACCACAGGCAAACCATAGCTGCGTTATGTTCTCTAGATATAATAGATCCCTAACCTCATGACGTTTCATACTTAAACTACCACAATCCTTTTCAAAATTTATTTTTATATTCAAATGTTAAAGCTCCTTTGAGAATACAGTTCGGTACCAGCCGAACAAGCAGAACAACCCGTTCCAAAAACAAAATGCAAGTACAACATTTTCAAAAGTGGTAGTTATAACTTTGGTACTAGTAATCCTGTGTACAGACAATGAGAATTGTACGGGAATCTCGGTAACCGGATCCGCGGGTACGGGTGGAAAACCAAATTTCCAGCTGGAATATGCCCTTTATTCCGTTCGCTGAGGTGGCGAATTTAAGATTTTGGAAACCCTGTGTAAAGCTAATGAGAATTCATGTGGTAAGCAGCGGCGGTGAGGGCTTTCACGTGAAATCGTGAACGCGTTTTTTTAATTTTCGCGATCTATGATCAGCATGTTATAAACGTTAGAAAATGTATTACATGATTGTGTATTTGCCAGTCTAAAATATATTCGTAGATAATATCTTTTAGAAAAAACCTACTAATGGTCTATCACCAATCGAGCCCTGTGATTGGCTGAGCTACTAGGGGTCTATTAGTGATAGACCTCTAGTAGCGAAAAGCGCCGGTTTTGAAAACCAAAAAATATATATTTAAAGCAAAATCCAAAACTTTTTGCATCCTTTTATTGGACCGATTAGTAGGTTTTTACTAAAACAATTAGACCTCTCGCCCTCATGGCCTACGAGTCAATAGCCCATTCGGCCTTCGGCCTCATGGGCTATTGACTCGTAGACCATTCGGACTCGAGGACTAATTGTTAAATATGTGATTCTTCGCTCGCAAATTAACTCGCATAGAAATTTTTGCGGCTGATCGATGTTTAGTTACTAGACAACAAATTTATGTGCCTGCAATGTTCTCGATGACATTTACCATGCTAAAGCCAAGACCTCGGACTGATCCGGATCTCTAATAACCTCTCTAATATTTTTCGAAGCTTAGAATTTTGCTTGAAATGCCGCGCTTTTTAAATCAAAATAAAACGACGTAATGTAACCCTGGTAACATACTCTAATGAAAATCATGTATTTCCTTTTCCAGCGAAGGCAATCAAACAACAATATCAACTTGGAGTATCAACGACACTTCCAACCAGACCGAATGACAAACCCCACGATGAGTAACACGGCAAGGCTTAAACAAGACATCCTATTGGCGTCCACTGGGTTGCCTGTAAGTGGCATTCGCTGGCTGCGAATATGCAATAGAGGCTTTGCGCGTAGCATCACGTGATGCAGCCATGACAGGAGACAAGAACAATCGAATCTCGTCTATAATACAAAGAAATATGCAATATATATTGCAATAGAAAACAACAAATAAACTAGTGATACAAGGAAGATTCTTTATTAAAGTAGGGGTTAAGAGAGCGAAAGGTGCTTACAAAGTCGAAATGTTAAAAGGAGCACTCAGTTTGTCTTACGTGTGCTTATATTTTCCTTCAAACTGCTTTGGGAATAGCATTTTTCACGGTTACTAAAAATAGATATATCGCAAAGCCTTGTGGGATCGAAATGCGGACAAACTTTGTAACAAGGCTTCGGTTGCGAGGAAAAGAAGATCAATATCAGTCGAAAAACCATAATTTCTCCACGAATTCAACATTCCCCTTATTACGTCTTGATACCAATACCACTTGAGTCCTCTTGGAATTATTATTTTTTCAAATGTTTTAACTCCTTTGGAAGTCGCAAGATAATGGTGTTAATTATGCCAACAAAAGGAACTATGAAAAGGATTCTAGTAGAAGTGGCGTCAAGGGTAATAAGGGAATCAAGAATTAGAAACAACAAGACAAGAAAACACTGTTGCAGCATATTAGCATGTGTTTTGGGCTTGGCTTGTCCGCATTTCAATCCCACAATCCATCATTGTGACGTCATCCGTGGAAAGTGCTATTTGAACTGAAAATTACTCTGTGTAACTCAACTAGTAACCCTACCAAATCGTGAAGTGTTTTAATGCCATACCTTCTTGTTCCATGCAGATGGCTTCTTTCCTTCCTTTTTGTAAGTTATGAACAATTTGGCTTTATTTCTTTTGTCAAATGGAACACAGCCTTCTGACCTATTCCTTCCATTTAGTGGAATACAGGCTCATCAAATCAGGGTGGCAAAGTATTTTACCTGCCACAATCTGATTTTGGCAAGCCTGGTCAGGGCTCAGGTGCCAGTGCATGACAATAAGCCACACTACCCTTTTCAAGGAAAGAAGTAGAAAAATGTTGAAATTAGATAAAAGAAAGATACAGCAATATGTTTGAAATAAATTGATGAAATAAATAAATAAATAAATTGGAGTGGCTAATCATCCTTACTGGCAGCTGAAGAGCTGAATTGCGAAGGACGCAGCTCAACGTGGTCGAGTCCAAGGCATAGGAAGGCGCCTTCCGCAGCCGCCATACGACTCATGTCTGACCACGGAGCACAGCTCAGATCGAATTAGGGTTGGTTTTTACGGAGGAAGGAAAACCGGAGAACCCAGAGAAAAACCCTCGAAGCAAGGGAGAGAACCAACAAACTCAACTCACTTAAGGCCGAGTCCGGGGATCGAACCCGGGACCATAGCGGTGAGAGGCGAGAACTTACGCACTACACCACCCTTGCTTCCCTGAAGAGAAGCTAGAAAGTTATTTAAGTCCAAAGTTTACACATTTTGTATGGATTTGTATGTTTGTGGGCAACAGCTTGTCATCACTAACTAGGGTCCTGTATGGATTGAGTAATTCAATTTAATTTTTTTTTTTTTTTTTAAACAAGATGGAACAAGGAGTTTATTTAAAAAAAAATGGAAATAAACAATAAGGAGGTTATTAAAAAAATGGAAAAAAAAGAGCAGAAAGTTGCTCAGAAAAAATCTGAGCCCCAGATGGGAATCGAACGCTGATCCATTGCATTCCTTCCACTCTTTATGATTTATTTTCAGCTTGTTAATTTCATTCTTTAAAGATCTACCGTAAATCCTCTATTAAGCCCCCTGGGCAGCTTATTTATTTCAGGCACATTTGAAGGGGCTTATTGGAGAGGGGGGCTTCATAGAGAGGGGGGCTTATTGATTTTTAGCTGAAACGCACAACACAACACGGTAAACTCAGGATTAAACTTAAGTATTACTATGGACCACATATGGTATATGCATTGTTCAAATCACATGGTATTTTCAACATTTGATTCACTTGTGTTAGTCTCTCAAGTGTGATTTATAATTATTGTGTTGTGAAGGGGAGGGGGAGGGGGAGGGGGGTGGCTTGAAAGAGAGGGAGCTTAATAAATTTCTTCCTTTAAAAAGGGGGGCTTATTAGAGAGGGGGCGTATTTGAGAGGGGGCTTAATAGAGGATTTACAGTATTTATTTTACGGCTTCTCTTCACACTTCTTTCATGCTTATATCACTTCCTGCTTGCTTTATTATTTACTGAACGACGCTCGGAAAAAGCTGTTTTATTTATTAAATAAAAATAACACAACATAAATGAATTAATTCAATTGAATATGCATTTTCATTGGTTTTCAATTGACATCACATAGAAATGATCTTGATTGGCTCACCCATGGGTGATTGATGGGTCAAAATAGCACTACTTTGGTATCTGGAGCATGATGGTCAGATGGCAATAAATTTTGTGTGCCAGTTATGTTCCTCAAAACTTTTAGTTGAATTCATCAATTCTGCCTCGTAAACAACAAAAAGACTGTAAAAGGGTACAGGGAGGAGCAATGTTTTTGTGGCTGGTCATATCAAGATAAGAAAAGTCTGAAGGTTGATTGCCATAAAAATTCTAACTAGTGATTACATGTTATGTAAGGAATGAATCTGGATGACTGTTTTTTTTTTTTGCTTTTTCATTTGTGATCATAATTTCTAGTGGTCATAAAACTCCTTAAAAAGCTTTAAGCATTTGCAGTTGAACAAAAGACCATTGAAGAAAGTGATTTGCGTGTTAAAATTTGTTAAAAAAACTTCATCTAGACCAAGACGGCACTTCACACACACATGCACACACAAAAAAACTAAACTAGGCTAACACATCTTAGAAAGAAGTAGGAATATTGTAAAAATATTTAAACAAATCATAAAATAAATACATATACCAAAAACTCAAATGGTAGCACAACTTTAAAGACTTAATTAAAATGTTATTTTTTCATTTTTCATTTCCACAGCAACATGAAGAAAAAAATTATTTTTGCAGTTTTCATTTAATTTATAAGAATGAAAAGATTTTTAAAGCTATAATTTGTATAGTTTACATATTGCAAAACTGATCTATGGTGCCTGGCGAATCAGAAAAATAATATTCCTCAAGCCGACAGGTGCTCTGAAACTGAAAATAGTTTTCTTATTTAAAGCTTACAGCTGTAAGTATAAATTGAAATAACCATATGTACACGTTGAGAGCTTAAAAATCATATATACTTAAAGTATAAAAGACAATAAGAAGATGATTTTTTTGAAAAAATACAGTCACAAAACTCTATGAAGAAAAAGTACAGTATATACTCTAAGATTGGTATCTTTAAAATGTAACTTACCCCCATCTGACTTCCAATTTTATATGATGCATCCTATAATGTTGTGGAGAACTTCTGCAAAGGAAGAAATCAAGTTTAATAAATTCCTGATTTGTCAGAAATTAGTCTACCCCCCCCCCCCCCCTTAATTCAAAAATGAGCACGGTGACCCCAATATTTTATTTCATTCTTGAGTTTCACCTACAGAGTTCTTTTTGTAGCCAAAGTTTGAAGAAAAGTTTATTACAGGATCTATGGGTCCCGAGCCAAGTTTTAAAAGTGTACCTAACATCCTATAATATAATAATGTTGTGAAGCACTTCGGCAAGGAAAATAATTGATTCTAATAAATTCCTGGTTTCCTGTGCTTCTTCAAAATTGTTGAAAATGGACCATAAAACTACCTGTGCTTTCCCACCACAGAGCAAATGAGGAGGTAAACAAGTGGAAGGTATTCCTATATACAAACCGTACAAGTTGAAGCTATTTACTATATGTCATTGCTTATTTTTTGTGCAGAATAATGTATGTTTTGTTGCCACTAGTTTAAGAAGAAATGTATGCATACTTTGCATCTCTACACTTGCACGGGATTCCTGGACATAGGTCACACTTAGTCTAGAACCCAGTTTCATAGGTTTTATAACTCGGTCATGAACCAAAACTATCAAACTTTAAATTAAAATTAAAAATCAGGAATTTATTAAAATCAATTTTTTTCTTCACAGAAGTGCGCTACACAGCATTTTAGTTTTAATATAAAATTGGAAGTAAGATAGGGGTTATAAAAAATGCTTAAATGTCTATGCTTTTGCCTACTGTATGTCAATTGGGAACCAGCCTTAATTCCTTGAGCATGAAGACAATATTAAAAAAAAAATTAAAAAAATGAAAACTAAAGAATACCGGTATTATTATTTATTTGAAATATTTCCCCATTTCTGATTGACCCCTTATTTGAAATGCTTTCTTAAATGACTGAATTGAGTTTACTTTGAAAATATTTTGAACAAATAATAAGAAAAATATTGGATTTCGGCTATCGCATGATATGAAAAATTATGCATACCTCAAAGAGTGTTATCCGCCCCGAAGAGTGTTATCTGCCTCAGCCTGTGTCTTCGGAGGATAACACTCTTGGACGTATGCATAATTTTCAATATCATACTCAGCCTCATCCAATAATTGCTAAATGTAAACAAAAAATAGTGTAAAATTTGAGATAAGAAATTTAAGATAAAAAGGAAAACGAAATATAATGGAATGGGATTGAGTGTTTATAGATAAAATTAAGTGCATATAGAAATGAGATGGGGGAGGAGGGGGGGGGGGGGGGGGAAGAAAAGAAACAATCTGAGAATAAATTGAGATAAAACAAACTCCTTTCTATTACTTCCCATTTACTTCCATATTTTTTCCACTTACCTGAAGTATAAGCTGATTCATGCAGTCTGGTATATCATGGAAAAAGAGGAAAACATGTTGATAATGGCGGATGACAGCAGGGAAATGAGTCGTAATCTGAGGCTGATTGTCTGCTGCTTTGGAAAGAAGGATGAGCTGCCTTCTTCATTGATGACCACTTCCAGCCCAGTGTAGACGATGAATGAACGAGTTAACAATCCAAACTATGTCTTTTGTATTGCTAACATAACAAACAAACCACCAGTAAGGTAATAAACTGCATTTCCTTTGTTTTTACGCTCTTTTTTTCCTTTGTATTCAAGAGAAATGTCTTGTTTTGCTGAAGTGAAATGACTAATTATATGAGCAAGCGGTTCAATCATGCAGCGGTATCGCATAAGAAAACCTTCCCAGTAGTCCTTTGGGACTTGATTCAAGATGGCGGACAAAACAATCAATTTTAAACTCGGGAGTTTTTAGGGCGCTTTTGCAGCACAAAACAGACTTCTAAAGGATATTATGGGTTGTTCACAATTGTAAGGAAGCATTGTTTCGTACTGGACTATTCTTTACTTGTGATCCGTTTATTTACTTTGAAAAGATGGCACTAAATGTCTGGCTTCGATTGTTCTTCTATGGGATTCATGGGTTCTTTGACGAGATTGTCTTCACTTCCACCGTGGATTTCATCGCATCTGGCTTCACAGACTGGACCATGAAAGGTCATTCATCACTGTGGTCGTTTTTTATGTATGGTTTGTGCAGCTACACAGTTGAATGCATGTATCTGTACCTCAAAACCAACACGAACATTCCGATGGCAATACGTGGAGTACTTTATGTCCTGTGGGTGTACACCTGGGAGTTCTGCTGTGGTTTAGTGTTGAGGAAGTTTAACGCCTGCCCATGGGACTACAGCCATATGTCATGGAATCTGTGTGGACTCATTACATTGCAGTATTTTCCATTTTGGTATCTGGCAAGTCTGTACCAAGAGATATTGACTGATTATTTGATGTCCATTAAAACTGGGGATATTTTGTGCTCCTCTTGTAATGAACTAGTCATTTCTGAAAAGAATAAAAGTGCTTGAATATTAGATTACTAAAAGGCTTGTACCAATAAAGAGTTCTTTGAAAAAGACTTCGAGCTTTTTTCCAGTTTACTGCAGTAAAAATTACAAAAGTATATAGACCTCTTGCAGTACTTCGGAATGCAAATCAATTTAGACGACAGACAATATTTTTTTCCAATTTTCAAGAGATTGAATATAATTTTGTTTTGTCCTCCAAATTGAGGTAATTTGACGTCACGTGCAAGGGATTTTATAAGCAATCGATACCCAGGTTTTTTTTTTGTTGTTGTTGTTGGTTTTTTTTTTTTTTCGCTTCAGTGCCCTTCACAACTTCCAGGTGTTTGGGTTTCATGTATGATGACAAGAAAGGAAAAAAAATGCAGCTCGATTTGAAGAACAAAACATTGGGTTCCAGGATATCGAAGTTCTTTTGTTTTGTCTTATTAATGGCAGGAGGTAAAATATAAAAAAACGCTTTAAAAAACGGCTAAAAACCAGCTAGTAAGGATCTGTATACTATCAAAAACAACTACAGACAAAGATTAGTCAAACTTTATTATGTACAAATTAACTCACTGTGTACAAGCTTACAAGACCATTGCTTGGGCTGCCTGTGTGTTCTTCAATGCAAATTGAGCTGCTTTGACGTTACGTGCAATCACAAGTCATTAATTTAAAGTTTGTCAATTTTAGGCGTCTTAGTTTGTGGGCTTTATCAATCATAAAATAGTACAATATAATGCTATTTAAATTCCGAGAGGAATAAATCGTGACAAATGTCACGCTACCATATATGGAAGTTCATTAAAAACGATCTTTGCAACTCATTTACATATTAATTCATTGTCATGATGTAATACTTACAGTGCCTTTAGCGAAACTATTGTCACATAACTTCAAAAAAAAACACATTCAAAATACTACGTTTCAAAGCAAGTTGACTGGGCAAAATCAAGAGTGATAAAAGCGACAAAGATGTCTTTCAAATCGAAGTTGATTTGGAGTGAAGCTGGTAAACGAGCCACCAGAGATCAGACCACATGCTTTGGATATCAACGAGTGTTGAACTACGTCCTGTACCTTGAAGAACATCATAACTATCTTCTTTGAATGGTGAAAAACATGGGGATTTCATTTTTCAAGATTAAACATACAGGTTGGTATTTACAGAAGCAGTTAAAGTCGATAGAAAGCTGGCTGAAAACGAGTTACCACGAGCGAAAGAGGTGCCAGTGTAATGAGTGAGGCCGTGAAATCATGTTTTAACAGTGTCTTGTATACTAAAAAGGTTTCTTTGAATTGCATTTTTATCCACTTTAGCTATAGGTGACACTATCTTGAATTTTAAAGAAAAAATATATAATTCAAGGCGATATTTTCCAATTTTAATAAACCTATTCACTTTTAATTAAATCGGGCTCCCTGTGGTATCAGCGGGGCTGCAAACAAATCACCGAGGGCTCAAGAGCGCGCGCTCGGCTAATTAAATACGTCACGAATGACGTCAACAATTCTAATGAATGAATAAAATGACGTTGCAGTACGAAATTGATTCATTTACACAGAGAAAATGGACGGAAACGAGCAACAGGAAGAGCAATATTGTAAGTTTAATTTTTAATCAAGACGCCGTCCTGCAAGGAAGCTGCCGTCAACACATCGTAAATGTTTTCTTTTTCTTATCTTAATTTCAGATTTGAGCAAAAAACGTCTTATCAGTAAGGTTAAGGTAAGACAGGCTAATGTTGAATGATGTTGGGGAAAAACAGACAGACAGAAAGACATGAATAAAGAAACACGCAAACAGATAGTGAAGGAAAGACAAATATAAAAAGACAAACACTGAACAAACAAGCAAAAGAACATTGACAAAGAGTTAAGAAGGAAAACAGACAGACAAACATTAGGAAAACACGATGAGAAAAAAAGATATTAGATGACAGAACGATCAGAACATAAGAAAGCGTGTTGTAATAAAAGAATGAGAAAAATACCGACCTACCAATCGGTGAAGAGAAACAATCAATCACTGCACGACCTGATTGATACGCATACAGAACAGTTAGATGAAATAAAGACAATAAGAGAAAATAATACAAACACCAATCTTTATTGTATTAACATAATTATTACAGAATACGATACATTAGGTGATGGTGGTCATATTAGTTCTTTTTATCTTAAAGACGCTGAAAAATGCAATTCAACAAAGTAGTATTGAGTTAACATTGAAAAGGGTATGTTAAACCAATGTTTATTTATTCCTTTATTTAACTATTTATTTACTCCTTTGTTTATTTATTTATTTATTCCATTATTTATTTATTTATTTATGCCTTTGTTTTTTTAGTTATTGATTCCTTTGTTTATTTATTTATTTATTCCATTATTTATTTATTTATTTATTCTTTTGTTTTTTTAGTTATTGATTCCTTTGTTTATTTATTTATTTATTCCATTATTTAATTATTTATTTATTCCTTTGTTTATTTATTTATTCCTTTATTTAATTATTTATTTATTCCTTTATTTAATTATTTATTTATTCCTTTATTTAATTATTTATTTATTCCATTATTTAATTATTTATTTATTCCTTTATTTAATTATTTATTTATTCCATTATTTAATTATTTATTTATTTCATTATTTAATTATTTATTTATTCCATTATTTAATTATTTATTTATTCCTTTATTTAATTATTTATTTATTCCATTATTTAATTATTTATTTATTCCTTTATTTAATTATTTATTTATTCCATTATTTAATTATTTATTTATTCCATTATTTATTTATTCCATTATTTATTTATTTATTTATTCCTTTGTTTTTTTAGTTATTGATTCCTTTGTTTATTTATTTATTTATTCCATTATTTAATTATTTATTTATTCCTTTGTTTATTTATTTATTCCTTTATTTAATTATTTATTTATTCCACTATTTAATTATTTATTTATTCCATTATTTAATTATTTATTTATTCCATTATTTAATTATTTATTTATTCCATTATTTAATTATTTATTTATTTCATTATTTAATTATTTATTTATTCCATTATTTAATTATTTATTTATTCCTTTATTTAATTATTTATTTATTCCACTATTTAATTATTTATTTATTCCATTATTTAATTATTTATTTATTCCATTATTTAATTATTTATTTATTCCATTATTTAATTATTTATTTATTTCATTATTTAATTATTTATTTATTCCATTATTTAATTATTTATTTATTCCATTATTTAATTATTTATTTATTCCTTTATTTAATTATTTATTTATTCCACTATTTAATTATTTATTTATTCCATTATTTAATTATTTATTAATTCCATTATTTAATTATTTATTTATTCCATTATTTAATTATTTATTTATTTCATTATTTAATTATTTATTTATTCCATTATTTAATTATTTATTTATTCCTTTATTTAATTATTTATTTATTCCATTATTTAATTATTTATTTATTCCATTATTTATTTATTCCATTATTTATTTATTTATTTATTCCTTTGTTTTTTTAGTTATTGATTCCTTTGTTTATTTATTTATTTATTCCATTATTTAATTATTTATTTATTCCTTTGTTTATTTATTTATTCCTTTATTTAATTATTTATTTATTCCATTATTTAATTATTTATTTATTCCATTATTTAATTATTTATATATTCCATTATTTAATTATTTATTTATTCCATTATTTAATTATTTTTTTATTCCATTATTTAATTATTTATTTATTCCATTATTTAATTATTTATTTATTCCTTTATTTAATTATTTATTTATTCCACTATTTAATTATTTATTTATTCCATTATTTAATTATTTATTTATTCCATTATTTAATTATTTATTTATTCCATTATTTAATTATTTATTTATTTCATTATTTAATTATTTATTTATTCCATTATTTAATTATTTATTTATTCCTTTATTTAATTATTTATTTATTCCATTATTTAATTATTTATTTATTCCATTATTTATTTATTCCATTATTTATTTATTTATTTATTCCTTTGTTTTTTTAGTTATTGATTCCTTTGTTTATTTATTTATTTATTCCATTATTTAATTATTTATTTATTCCTTTGTTTATTTATTTATTCCTTTATTTAATTATTTATTTATTCCATTATTTAATTATTTATTTATTCCATTATTTAATTATTTATTTATTCCATTATTTAATTATTTATTTATTCCATTATTTAATTATTTATTTATTCCATTATTTAATTATTTATTTATTCCATTATTTAATTATTTATTTATTCCTTTATTTAATTATTTATTTATTCCATTATTTAATTATTTATTTATTCCATTATTTATTTATTCCATTATTTATTTATTCCTTTATTTAATTATTTATTTATTTTTTTATTTAATTATTTATTCCATTATTTATTTATTTATTTATTCCTTTGTTTTTTTAGTTATTGATTCCTTTGTTTATTTATTTATTCCTTTATTTAATTATTTATTTTTTCCATTATTTAATTATTTATTTATTCCATTATTTATTTATTCCATTATTTAATTATTTATTTATTCCTTTATTTATTTATTCCTTTATTTTTTTACATATAATATAATGGATTGATTGATTGATTGATTGATTGATTGACTCCTCTATTTAAACATTTATTTATTTATGTATTCATTCCTTTATTTATTTTATTAAAGACTCGGCCGATGATTGGGTTCCATGAGGGACAACCTCATGAATAAGATGAAGGAAATTTAGTCTCTAAATTTCCCTCATCCTATTCATGAAGGAGGGATGTTAGCCATTAAACATCCCTCCAAAAACAATGAACTCCGAGGAGATCATGGTATTATCTTAAACAATTGTTCTCATCAATCTAGGAGGCTTTAGACAATCCAAATGAACTTTTAATCATTTCCAATTTTTTGTGCTTCCATGACAACGTTTTTCAATTAGGTGTACATATTCATTGCAAATAACGTGATTGTAATCTGGGATCCCATATTCCCTTGTAGCATTCTCATACGTCTTTATAAAAGAGAGGTATAGGATTGCTATAAGGGAAAGTGGGAAATAAGATCACATTCAGAACAAACTATTCTTGTTATACACTGATATATTTTTCTATCCTTTTCCATCCTCCTTTTCTTTCATTAGTCCTTTTTTCCTTCTTTTTATGCCTCCTTCCTTGTTTCCATCTTTCTATTCATCCTTCATTCCTTCCTTCCTTCTTTCATCCTTTCTTCCTTCCTTTCTACTGTGCTTTCATCAACTCTTCATTTCTTAAATCTATCCTTTTTTACATTACTTCTTCTTTACTCCTTTCTTCTTTCCTTTCATAGTTCTTCTTTTTATCCTTTCTTTTCTTCCTTTATCTTAATCGTTTTATTTTTCTTTCCATCCTTCTTTCCTTGCTTGCTCTTTTCCTTCAGTTCTTTCTTTCTTTCTTTCTTTCTTCTTTTGTTTCTTTTTCCCTTGTTTCTTTCCTTGCTTGGTCACTTATCCTCTTTTCTGTCTTTCATTTAGTGACTTCCTTCCTTCCTTGCTTCATTCCATCTATCCTTCTTTCTACCTTTCATTTGTTGACTTCTTTTCTTTCTTCCATCTTTCCAGCTCTCTTTTTATTCTTACTTTATTTTCTTTTATTATTTTTATTGACCTGCTTGCAGTCTTTGTGTCCTATTCTAATATTTCCGCCCCTTTTCTCCTATCTTTATTCTTTTTGTCTTTCTTTCTCTTAACGTTTCAATTTGTATCTTTTATCATTCTATTAACTGACTTTCCTTCTCCTCTCCCTTCTATACAGTCATTTCATTCCCTCTCTTCCCTCTCTTCCCCCTCTCCTCTTAGTTTTTCCTTCTATCCTTCCTCTTTTTCATTCCTACCTGAAAATACCTTTTTCTTTTTCCTTCGACCTTGATATCCTTCAAACACCTCAACTAACACAAATGCATATTATTTACAGGAGGAGATTGACAGGCTCAGGGAGCGAAATGGGGTAAATATCTCCATTGTTACAGCCTTCTTTATCGGAAAACATAGAATATTTTTTGTTTTTATAATATATTGTATGTTCATGTTGGTGGTGCCAGGGGACCACGTTGACTCGTAATGTTTATTTTGTCACTATGTTTCCGTTTTCTAGAGTTTGGAGTTAAAGGTGGAGGAGAAGACAGCTATGCATGAAAGGTAAGTCATATCCTTCAATATATGACAATATATGGTTGTCCCTCCTCTCCCTTGTTGTCTTATTTCTCTCTTCTCTTCCCCTGTTACTTGGTTTTCTCGCCTGTGGTTGGTTGAAGTATATATTCCAACGTAAAACGACTCAAACTGCATATAATGAGACCCATTCATTGGTACAATATATTCTAAACTGTCTTTTTGATTTCATGTTTTAGCGCAACTGATGCCAACACTCAGTTGATGGTAAGGAAAAGTACAAAATCCTCTAAGGGTACAATGCATGTCAGTTAAAAGAAAAGCTTGTTCAAATCAACTAATAATCATAATCATTATGTATATTATCATGCAGAAGATAGTTGGGATCCAAGCTACACAGCTTGTAGAGTAAGTATCTAAACTTGATCACTGTGTGCTCATGCAGTTAACCTTACAGACCTTAGTCATGTTAGTCTCTTCCTTTAAACGTCAAATAAACAAACAGAGCTTTTTGGCCGTTGTAAGAAGATATCGAATCTAATTTGAGCGTTTACTGGTAAAGAAAATAAACGTTTTTTAAAAAAAAAATGACCCAAGAAACGACAGAGTACAAAAGCACCATTTTTAGAAGCACCAGTTTCTCTCGACGTTTTCTGTCTCTCTGCATGTTTCTTCATCCCTTATCAGTTATTTCAGTAAAGTTATTCTCCAATGGAAACCAAAGTACATGTCAGACCTGTCCTCAAACCAGCTAACAATATATAACATTCTTAACATTGTTCTTCTTTTTGACAAAATTCAGTTTCCAGAAGGAAATGGAAGAACTAAAGGTGAGGAGAAAATCCATATTGAACTGGTCACGTGGATAGCAAACCAGGTGTCCGGAGCACGCACGAACCGTCCAATCACAGCGCGCTTCGATGCTTAGCCAAGCGGCGCCGCCCTTGCTCAAGTCTCTTCGCAATACAAAAACACGCGTTTCAAAGTATTTAGAGAAAAAAGTTGAAGTATACGTGTTGTTTAAAAAATCAAAGTAAATCTTTGCGATCCATCTCCTCAAATTCTGTGAGATATATGACTTTTAAGACTCGGGCGAGGGCCGCTTGAATTACAACAACAATCCTTTTCGCGCTTAGTTTTTCGTACAGCTGGATATAACACTAATGGATAATAATTGTTGTTTTTTTATCGGCAGAACGAGTTCACGTCTACCAAGAAGATCCGGAATGAGTAAGTACTATCTTGAAAATGAAGTGTTATTGAGTGTCTTGTCCGTGACAAAAGAAGGGGAAGAGGAGTGGGAGTAGGGGAATGAAAAAACAAGAGATGAGAGGGGAGAAAGTTGGCTTAGTTTTGATAGTATTCTATTTGGGGTCCACAAAGCTATTAGTAACAGATTCCAATTGCAACCATATGAGCTCCCTGAAACGGTTTAGAAACTTCAGTAACATTTTATTTTATCGTCTATTCGTCGTTGCAGCATCCAGAAGGAGAACGAGGATTTGAAAGTAAGAAAATAACTGAAGACACGTAACATTTACTAGGCAAAAAGAATGTTTCAGAGATATAATTTTCAAACCTCTTTTAACAAAATTATTGGATTTCCATCCGTATAAATGTCTGTTCTGCAGTGTTACTGGTTAAAACAAAAGCTGACATATTTTTTTATCCTTCTGCGTAGTGTAAATTGAATGCCAAGGCAGCACAGGCGAAAATGTAAGTATTCTAAATGTGCTATTTATAACAGGGGAGTAATCCTGAACAAGGGATTCATACAACGTGGGATACTCATTCTTTTCATCTGATGTGCACTACAAAAGTGTTCAAAATTAAGTATTATTTAAATTGGAACGATTCTCTTATTTTTCAGCCTCAAGAAGGAATTAATGGACGGCAAGGTAAGGCATTTTAGAGCAGATTTCTTCAGATATCGAGTGTGGTGTTGCAACCTCTTCTCTTAACCAATCAACAATCACAAAAACCAACTTAATATCCTTTAAATCTAATGAGAGCGATGCCGTGCATCAGCCATGCAGACTTGTCAAGATAAAGTACTTGACTAATCTAGTACTTAGTCTATTATTAACTAATGACAATGACTATTATTTCTATCTTCAGTGCCTATCAAAATCTAAAACTGCCAACAACGAACAGTAAGTATTGGAGCTAGACCAGGGATAAAGATTAGATGGAAAGGGGACTGGAATCAAAGAACGTTATTATGACCTTATTGACCTTTATTTTCCCTGATTTCTCCATATATGACGTCATTAGTTCCTAGTCCCTAACTACTCCATCTATTTGACTAAAAATGATTCTCTTGCAATTCAAAACTGTCATTAACGTACTATGAAACATTTCTTTGGTCATTTTTAGATTGGCAGCTGATAATGAAGAACTAAAGGTAATAAACTCTAGAGGGATTGAAGTGATTGAACTCCTCCTGAAACACAGGAATATATTCAAAAGAATGATAATAATATTCATGATTCTGTTTGTTTTCATCATCAGATCATAATAAAGGAGAAAGATAGCAAGATCAAGTCGTGAGTATTAGAGCCTGTATCAATATTAATAGTACGTAATCTAGAGCGTAATCTCATCTCACCAGCTAATTCAATACGTTTTACTGGATTCTAAATGATTCAAGTGGATTGAACAGCACCTTCACAACTGAAAACATATTTTCCTATATAGACTAGAATATTAGGCAAAAGGTTCTTTAACCACACCAACACTGAGTGGTGTAAACTGGCATGAGCTTCAACAATCTTGACCCACAATGCTTAGTGTACTCAGCCTGGTTCAAGATCCAACATATCTCATGTATCTGGAATAACTAACAAGAAAATATTTATATCTATTCACAAGAGGATATTTTACATTGTATTGTCAATAATTTATTTTCAATTTACTCTGATGTTTCAGTCTTGGTTGGAAACGGTTTCTCCATAAGGTAAGAAAACACAATTCACTGAGGACAGAATCGATATCTTTTTTCAAATGGCTGACTTGTGATTATTGTTATTTTTCATGCAGATGCTGCTGAGAAACTCCGGCGAAGACATCAAGATGTAAGTATAGAAACTGTACAATGGTGCGTGCACAGCCTTCTTGGATGGGGTGGGATGGGGTTGTTGGGAGGGGGGTTGAGTTCAGTTCTCTTCAGCCCTGCCTTCTTGCAGTGAACAGAACAAGAAAAATAACGATTTACATCTTTGCGGTTTCAGGTACAAGAAGCAAATTGACATCATCAAGGTAAGAAGATTCTTTAGTTTTATCTACGTTTCACCGACCTTAAAATAACTTCTGATTTAAACCAAACAAAAACACGAGTACAAAACGCTATTCTTAATGAACATGTTTAATGTGAATGGCAAACACCTCGTTACCAAGGTAACCGATGGATGCAACTGCGATCTGGAACGGTGTGGAAATCCAGGATACTAAATTTTTTTGCATAAGTACTAACCAATGATTAGGTTTCTAGACATCATGTAGATAACAGTAGATATTTCTATTTGCAGCGAAAAAACTTCCAAGACCTGACAGCGTGAGTATTCTAAGTGTCTAAGTATGTTAGACCAGGGAGGGGAGGGGAGGGGAGGGGTAATAACGACATAATAATAATAATAATAATAATAATAATAATGACTTTATTCGGTTAACACGTGGCAGTAACTCTAGGATACTGATAAATAAATGGCCCTTAACTAGTGGGTTATAGGTCAATTATTCCTATGATTCCTCTCTTCTGGCTTGGTATATTGGATAAACACCAAACCCTTCATTATCAGTATTAGAAGATATTGATAGTCCTGAGAGTTAACTGTTTCTGTGATTGTTTTCCAATATTTGATATTTTCAGATTTGCAAATGTGAACGACCAGAGAAAGGTATGAAGAAATACCCTAAAATAAGTGATCTAAAATTTAATACTTTTATTTCAAATTTATACATGTGTTATTGGTTGCTAATGATGGGAATCATTTCTCTTGTAGCAAACGATCCACGATCTTTCTTCGGAGCTTCAAATGTAAGTATCTAATTAAATGACGTTTCATGGGCTCCCTGTGTTAGACAATAGTCGCGATATTCAAACTGCAACATGACTGATCACTTCATATATACATGTATATCTTATGTTATTCATATACGTTCATACTTCCAGGGAGAAGAACAAAAATCAAGAACTAAAGGTAAAATAGAAATGTGTTGATGTTTAACGAAATAAATATGTACAGAATAAAGTTCTTGCTTCAAAACGTCTCTAATTAGCCAACCATACACAATATCTTATACGCTAACAACGATATTTGTTTCTATAGAACAACATGGAAGCTATAAAGACGGAGTTGGAGTCGTAAGTATATCTCATTGTCGCAGTGTACTAAATCACAGGTTCAGGGACTTGGGTTACTGAAAGGAAGGGAGGTTTTCCACCGTGGATGATGTAGAGGAAGGGACCTGAGGGAGGTTATCTAGTATCTCTTTTGAAACATGATAACAATAATTAATATTTCAACTCGTTTTATCATTTTATTTGTGATTCCAGTGGGAAGAAAAAGATGGAGAAAATGAAGGTGAGAAGAAATATGTTATCGATTGAAAGACGATTTTTATCTTCTGTTAAATTCCAACATCAAGCGTAAAAATAATCTAATAAGCTAACAATAATTATAAGAATAATGCAATGTTTTGTCTCTGACTTGATGTAATATGAATCATATGAATGTGAATGCAATTCAAAGATTTCAAAGTTAACACTAATGTTTGTCTCTACAGACCAAGATTAAAGACATGAACTCGGCGTTGGAGGCGTAAGTACATCTTTATTGTCGCAGCGTGTTGAATCGCAGGTTCAGAAGGGATGGTCCACTGCGGGTCATCTAGAGGAAGGGGTTCGATACATGGTCCACTGTGGATCATCTAGAGAAAGGGTAGTTGGTGCACACTTTGTGTCATCTATAACAAGGGGTTCGATACATGGTCCACTATGGATCATCTAGAGCAAGGGTAGTTGGTGCACACTTTGTGTCATCTATAGCAAGGGGTTCGATACATGGTCCACTATGGATCATCTAGAGCAAGGGTAGTTGGTACACACTTTATGTCATCTATAGCAAGGGGTTCGATACTTGGTCCACTGTGGGTCATCTAGAGCAAGGGTAGTTGGTGCACATTTTGTGTCATCTATAGCAAGGGGTTCGATACATGGTCCACTGTGGATCATCTAGAGCAAGGGTAGTTGGTGCACACTTTGTGTCATCTATAGCAAGGGGTTCGATACATGGTCCACTATGGATCATCTAGAGCAAGGGTAGTTGGTGCACACTTTGTGTCATCTATAGCAAGGGGTTCGATACATGGTCCACTATGGATCATCTAGAGCAAGGGTAGTTGGTACACACTTTATGTCATCTATAGCAAGGGGTTCGATACATGGTCCACTATGGATCATCTAGAGCAAGGGTTGTTGGTACACACTTTGTGTCATCTATAGCAAGGGGTTCGATACTTGGTCCACTGTGGATCATCTAGAGCAAGGGTAGTTGGTGCACACTTTGTGTCATCTATAGCAAGGGGTTCGATACATGGTCCACTATGGATCATCTAGAGCAAGGGTAGTTGGTGCACACTTTGTGTCATCTATAGCAAGGGGTTCGATACATGGTCCACTATGGATCATCTAGAGCAAGGGTAGTTGGTGCACACTTTGTGTCATCTATAGCAAGGGGTTCGATACATGGTCCACTGTGGATCATCTAGAGCACACTGGCCTGGTGAAGGTAATCTATTATTACTTTTCAAACTTGTTATCAGTAATTAACACTTGAACCATTTTATCATTTCATGTGAAATTACAGTGAAAAGCACGAAAAGGTACGAATGCAGGTAAGAAGAAATCTGCTATCGATGAAAGAATAGGACTTTATCAAAATAATCTTCTTTCTTGAAAAATCATCAACTCGAGAGTGCACATTGAATGTCTAATAAGCTAACAATGATGTTGGTTTCTACAGATCAAGAGTGAATCGCTGGTGTTGCAAGTGGAGGGGTAAGTATATCTTACTAATGTAGGTTGCGGCATCACAAATTCAGAGTGGGTGGTCCACCATTATCTTACAGGGGAAGAAGTTCAGTAGATCGTTCACTGTGGATATTCAAACTGCAACATGACTGATCACTTCATATATACATGTATATCTTATGTTATTCATATACGTTCATACTTCCAGGGAGAAGAACAAAAATCAAGAACTAAAGGTAAAATAGAAATATGTTGATGTTTAACGAAATAAATATGTAGAGAATAAAGTTCTTGCTTCAAAACGTCTCCAACCAACGATACACAATATCTTATACGCTAACAACGATATTTGTTTCTATAGAACAACATGGAAGCTTTAAAGACGGAGTTAGAGTCGTAAGTATATCTCATTGTCACAGTGTACTAAATCACAGGTTCAGGGGTATGAGTTACTGAAATTTCCACCGTGGATGATGTAGAGGAAGGGACCTGAGGGAGGTTATCTAGTATCTCTTTTGAAACTTGATAACAATAATTAATATTTCAACTCGTTTTATCATTTCATTTGCAATTCCAGTGGGAAGAAAGAGATGGAGGAAATGAAGGTGAGAAGAAATATGTTATTGATTCAACGACGATTTTTATCTTCTGTTCAATTCCCACATCAAGCGTAAAAATAATCTAATAAACTAACAATAATCATAATATAAATGCAATGCTTTGTCTATGACTTGATGTAATTCTAATCAAATGGAACCTGAATGGAATTCAAAGATTTATTAAAGTTAACACTGATGTTTGTCTCTACAGATCAAGATTGAAGGCGTGAACTCGGCTTTGGAGGCGTAAGTATATTCTTTATCGCAACGTGTTGAATCACAGGTTCAGAAGGGATGGTCCACTGTGGATCATCTAGAGCAAGGGTAGTTGGTGCACACTTTGTGTCATCTATAGCAAGGGGTTCGATACTTGGTCCACTGTGGGTCATCTGGAGCAAGGGTAGTTGGTGCACACTTTGTGTCATCTATAGCAAGGGGTTCGATACATGGTATACTGTGGATCATCTAGAGCAAGGGTAGTTGGTACACACTTTGTGTCATCTATAGCAAGGGGTTCGATACATGGTCCACTGTGGGTCATCTAGAGCAAGGGTAGTTGGTGCACACTTTGTGTCATCTTTAGCAAGGGGTTCGATACATGGTCCACAATGGATCATTTAGAGCACACTGGCCTGGTGAAGGTCATATATCATTACTTTTCAAACTTGTAATCAGTAATTATTATTTGAACCATTTTATTATTTCATGTGAAATTACAGTGAAAAGCACGAAAAGGTACGAATGAAGGTAAGAAGAAATCTGCTATCGATGAAAGAATAGGACTTTATAAAAATAATCTTCTTTCTTGAAAAATCATCAACTCGAGCGTGCACAGCGAATGTCTAATAAGCTAACAATGATGTTGGTTTCTACAGATCAAGAGAGAATCCCTGGTGTTGCAAGTGGAGGGGTAAGTATATCTTACTCATGTAGTTTGCTGCATCACAAATTCAGAGTGGGTGGTCCACCATTATCTTACAGGGGAAGAAGTTCAGTAGTTCGTTCACTGTGGATATTCAAACTGCAACATGACTGATCACTTCATATATACATGTATATCTTATGTTATTCATATACGTTCATACTTCCAGGGAGAAGAACAAAAATCAAGAACTAAAGGTAAAATAGAAATATGTTGATGTTTAAATAAAATAAATATGTACAGAATAAAGTTCTTGCTTCAAAACGTCTCCAACCAACGATACACAATATCTTATACGCTAACAACGATATTTGTTTCTATAGAACAACATGGAAGCTTTAAAGACGGAGTTAGAGTCGTAAGTATATCTCATTGTCGCAGTGTACTAAATCACAGGTTCAGGGACATGGGTTACTGAAAGCAAGGGCAGGTTCAAATGGTGTTCGACTGTGTATGATGTAGAGGAAGGGACCTAAGGGAGGTTATCTAGTATCTCTTTTGAAAGTTGATATCAATAATTAACATTTCAAATCGTTTTATCATTTTATTTGTGATTCCAGTGGGAAGAAAGAGATGGAGGAAATGAAGGTGAGAAGTAATTTGCTATCGATTTAAAGACGATTCTTTATATTTTCTTTAATTCCCACATCAAGCATAAAAATAATCTAATAAGCTAACAATAATTATAATAAAAATGCAATGCTTTGTCTCTGACTTGATGTAATTTTAATCATATGGAACCCGAATGCAATTCAAAGATTTATTCAAGTTAACAGTATTGTTTGTCTCTACAGACCAAGATTGAAGGCGTGAACTCGGCGTTGGAGGCGTAAGTATATTCTTTATCGCAGCGTGTTGAATCACAGGTTCAGAGGGGGTGGTCCACTGTGGGTCATCTAGAGCAAAGGGCTAGGGGGAGGTAACATCAGCTCTTATCAGTGATTATTTTAACAAATTTATAAATGAATTTTCAATTTCAGAAAAAACAATCAACTAATCCAAGCAAAGGTAAGAAGACATTATTCCTTCCTAGACAAGAAAATTTCTAAATCAAGAGGCGTAAACTGTATCTTATAAGCTGACATTGACGTCTGTTTCTTCAGATCAAAATGGAAATCACGAACTCGGATTTGGAGGCGTAAGTATATCTTATTGTTGAATCGTGTCTTTAGGGAAAGTGGTCCACTGTTAGATAATGAAGGCAAGGGTGTTGGTGCACACATTGTGTCATCTATAGCATGGGGTTCGATACGTGGTCCACTGTGGTTCATCTAGAGCAAGGGTAGTTGGTGCACACTTTGTGTCATCTATAGCATGGGGTTCGATACGTGGTCCACTGTGGATCATCTAGAGCAAGGGTAGTTGATGCACACTTTGTGTCATCTGTAGCCAGGGGTTCGATACTTGGTCTACTGTGGATCATCTAGAGCAAGGGTAGTTGGTGCACACTTTGTGTCATCTATAGCAAGGGGTTCGATACTTGGTCCACTATGGATCATCTAGAGCACACTGGCCTGGGAGAAGTAATCTATTATTACTTTTCGGGCTTGTTCTCAGTAATTAACATTTGAACAATTTTATATTTTCATAAACAATTACAGTGAAAAGAACGAAAAAGGACAAATGAAGGTATGAAAAACTCTGTCATCGAAGAAAGGAAGTGACTATGTTAAAATAATAACTTTTGTTCTTGAAATTTTTTTAAATCGAGCGTGCAGAGTGAATGTGTAATAAGCTAACAATGATGTTTGTGTCTACAGAGCAAGATGGATCTGCTTCTGATGGAGTTGGAAGGGTAAGTATAGCTTACTAATGTAGTTTGCTGAATCACTGGTTAAGAGTGGGTGGTCCACCATGATCATACAGGAGAAGGGACAAAGGAAGATTACCGTTATCAGTAATTACATTATTTGAACTATGTTATTATTTAAATTGCAATTTCAGAGTGAAGAAGGAACTGGAAGAAACCAAGGTAAGGAGATCTCTGTTATGTATGTAAGGACTGAACTACTTTGTGAGAAAAGAAAACCCAATAAGCCAGCAATTTACATGGATGTCTTGGTGCCTATGGGTTAATAGCTAATCATAATAATTGGTGATATTTTTGTGTCTACAGCTCAAGAACAGCAAACTGACGGATGAACAGATGTGAGTATATCATGCTACATAACATGAAATAATGCTTCAATACTACTAGACATAACGTCACCTAGTAACTGAGATAATACTACTAGAGATAACGTCACCTTGTAACTGAGATAATACTACTAGACATAACGTCACCTAGTAACTGAGATAATACTACTAGACATAACGTCACCTAGTAACTGAGATAATACTACTAGACATAACGTCACCTAGTAACTGAGATAATACTACTAGACATAACGTCACCTAGTAACTGAGATAATACTAACAATTTTGGCGATGTTTTCAAACCACCTGTATTTAGATGTGGATAAAAGATAACTTGCTATTATTTCAAAAGAGTCTGTCTATTAAATACACAACATCGCATCGTTAGTATTCAGCATGGCAAATATTTTGTAAGTAGGTGTATATAACCGTAATGCTTAATGATGTGTTTGATATCTTGTAGAGTACTCAAAGATGCAAAAGCTGAGCTAGACGCCATCAAGAACATCGAAAAAGTTCGTATAATATTTGTTTTTACTTACAGCACAAAACTTGTAAGAAGGGCATGGAGGGGGCGGGTTCGTGCCTCGCTTGTTTAACATAATACGATAATACTCATAATAACACTATTGAAGTCTCAACTTTTACGTCAATATTATAATGTACTAATTAAGGCAAGATTATATCCTTGTTAACCTGTCCAAAGCTCATGAAAAGAATAACGAGTGGACGATAGCAGTAAGATATTTTCATTTTCAATTGATGCTATCCAGCTTAGAGGAAAGTGTTCACGTGACGAGTGATGGTATCTGCTCTCAAACTTTTTCGTAATTATTTATTTTCTGTTCTAGATCTCCGTAGAAGTTCAGACGACACCGAAGAAGAAGAAGTCGGCATTTAAAAGATTTGGGAAAAGAGTGAGGCAGGTGTTTCGCAGGGAGTAACTCTTTTTATTTTTACCCCACCTTTTTTCACTCATTTCTTTAGTCATTTTTTCCGTTTTGTTTTCAATTTTTGGTTTAATTTTAAGCGACAAAACCTCCTTTAGCTCCGGTTTGTCCAAGAATCGAGAGCAACACACTTATAGGCTGATAATCAGGGGATAAAACGACTCTTACTAGGCAAACAAAACAAGAGCAGACTAGTGGTTGTGTCTAGAAGGTTTGACCACTGAAAACAATTGTTCTCTCTTTTCGTTACAACACCTCCCTTCAAACCAACATCACAATTCCAATATTATTGTGAGGAAGAGGGATGGCGAGGAATAGGAATTCCGTTCACTGTAATATGGTTATTTTTTCTGCGTTTAATGTATCCATTGATAAACCCATTTAATTCAATTCAACAAGAAATCAAAAACAACAACATTGATTAACAAACTGATCGATATAGAAGCACGTGATCAACATTCCAACATGGAGTAGCAGGCTCGTGCTGCAGCAGTTCACGAAACAACCTTGGTTTTCTTGTATATACCTTCAGGGATGATATTTGAATATTTTAGATTCCGGTGACACTAATATTTAAACTTTTATGCTATAAAAAAATCGCTTAATCAGTTTTCTAGCATTTTTATGCCATTTTTTTAAGAATTCTGTGCTATTTTGTGTCTTTTTAAAAATATTTCTGATCTACTTCACTTTTACTGAAAATCTTCGAAAAGGAAAAAAAGAAAAAACGTCGATTAGTTTTAGCAGAGTTTAGCTGTCCTCTTTTTATTGACTTACTGACATTTTGATTATAAAACAAACAGTGTTTTTCTATTCATTATCTGAAGTGCTTGTTTTGGAAAAGACAGAAAAAGAAATGAAGGTCACTCAATACGTCATTTTGTTCATACATTTTTGTTTCACTTTTCATTTTCTTCGATTTTCATTCAATCTGCCTAATTTCTTATATTCACGACTCATAACACACAGTGTCCTTCACTTCATTTTACAACATATTTCTAATTTTAAGTTAATCTTTACTTTATTTTAAAAAAGAATCAGTTCTTTTTCATTATAGATATTTCAGTTATTTTTAGCTTATTTCCATATTTTATATACGTCACAATAGCATGAAGGAAACAAAACGAATCTCCTTAAAAATCACAAAGAAATATATAATTTAAATTACGCATAATGTCAATAGTTCTTTCACTCAACGCTGTGTACTTGAACCCGGTAAAGAGACTGGGTACTAGTGGAGGGAAGAGACACATAAATACCCGTGTGCGCATGCGTCATTTCAACCAATCAAAACACAGGCTACAGGATTCGTCTTTCTATTGGATCTTATTTCATTTCTCATTCATTGAATAATCATGTATTTTTCAACTTTTTTTAATACATATAAATTATGACTTTCTTAATGAAACATTTTAGTTTATTTCTTTATCTCTTGTTAGTTTTTACAACCATTTTTCTTTCGCTTTAAAGCACCTTCAATGGCAAATATGATAAAATGACAGTAAAATACTCAAATACGTCTTTTTATATTTTTCTATGGTTTAAAACTGTTTTCTTTCTTTGTTAAAAGGCTTCAATACTTTCCACTTCCATTAAGTTGATACACCTACAATCTATGCTTTGTTCTGCAGATTTTATTCACTGTATCTTCATGATTCAAACACCTGAAATCCTTTGACAGGAAATCTATCTAAAACTTTCATTGGTCAATTCCTGACGCACGCGCATACTGGTGTTTCTGTTCCCCTCTACCTCCCCCTGGGTCTAGTCTCTTTTACGGGCTCAATTACAATGAGTCAATAAGTGACTGAACTATGGTTTTCATTTATCATGATGAAAACATACCAGAAACGATAAGGGTCCTTGGGAGTAGTGCTGTTTGTATGGGGAGGTGCTGATCCTTTGGTATCTTGGAGGGGAGGGTCTGATGCTCCATTGGTCCGTTGGTCTGTCTAAAAATATCATCTAAGACATTCGTTTTTAAGTCAGTCCCTTACTTAAAGATCTTTTAACCGGCCAGTTATCTTATTTTCTGTTCTGTTAATGTAATTCGAACATACTTTGACTTTCACAATGCAGTTGACCACAGCTGCTCTTAGCTGCAATGTTTCTGATGCAACTGGTTTCGTAGGAAACACGTCACAGGAACACACACACCACCTTTATTTTACGGTTTTTTGCTGCAGAAGGAAAAGATGAATCGTCCTTTACTTACTGTATCTTGCAACACATTCTCTCGAGAGACTACTTGATCAAAAAAGCATCGCATGCAACAGCGCCCTCTGATAAGGTGATGTGTGACTAGCTTGCTGTGTCATCATTTGGAAATAAAGATAAAATTGATAGAACCAGTAACATAACATAATCAAAGAAGGAACAGAAATAGCTATTTGAAGTTCCGATCATGGCACCTCTCTTTCTAGAAGGCAGTTTACTCACAAAAGTGTTATCTAGAAAGAAATTCCAAAAAAAAATTGAAACCATTTGCTTCTAATCTGAATATTTTGAGAGGTGATCTATGACTGCTGGGCAAGTTCTTTTCTCATTATCAATATCTACAATATCTACTAAGTGATCGTATTGCGCCTATTTTTCCATAGCGCCCTTCATATTTGTACTCATCGAATCTAAGACTGACCATGTCATGTTGTTAAGGTCTGATAAACAATTCAGGGGTGAAAGACTATCACCTAGCAACAGGCATATCAAAGTATTTATAATAATATAGTTTTTTGAATTAATTCATTAGTTAGGTATTATTTCACAGCGGAATATGATTGAGCTCAAATTAATCTTGAATCTCATCAAGAAATTTTCTCGTTAATATGTGGTGTCATTTGTAGAATTCCAGGTCATTACTTCATGGATGCAGAACATTCATTCTTAAAGGCATGGAGTATTTATAAGGTGTCTTCCATGACGTACCACTGCACGAGCGAGAATTTCGGTTGGCACTTCATGTAGTCACAAGGTGAGTTACCAGGAATAGAACGGTAATCCCATCAAGTATCCCATGACGTGTCATCCCATAGCACAATCTACAACTGTAGACGTGTTCTTAGTACATTTTCAAACTTGGTTTCCATGGTTTTCTCGGGGATTCTAAGCAAACATCAAAGCAAATCACTTGATAAGTTACTTTGGCAGTCATTGGCAGATTACAGTAGGAGACTGAAAGTGCATGATAAAGTGTCAGGATACTGTAGATTAGAAAGGAAAAAGAAAATCTGCTACGATTCGAAAAAATCAAATTTAAATTTAGCCTAAATAATATTCTAGTTACTAGATTTCAATCATTGTCTAATAATAGTCAAGTTTATTTGTCACTCGGTCAATTTGCATATTAATAAGGTAGTCACGTGACTACTGGGCTACCTGTGGTTATTGTTTATAGTAATACCTTTTCTAACTTGACCCTACATTAGTGAGAGATGTCAGTCTTGTAATTTGTACCTGACAGACTTGCCTCATCAGTTTGCAGAGATCAAATCTGGAACTGAAGGTGATATTGTTAGAATTGTTTACAAGACTATATTATATGATGTGTTACTTTGATGATCTGAAACAGAAACGATTTGGAATCAAACCCACCCATCTTAAAGCATTTTAGGACAGATAAGGATAGGTAACAAAGATGGTGGTACATCACTTTTACAGAGATCAAATCTGCAGGTGAAGGTGATATTGTAAGACTATGTTAGATAGTGTTTCTTTGACTTGCACTCGTATAGAATCTTTGTTCGATCAAACTCAGTTCAAAGGTTTTGAAGACAGTGTGTTTTTTGAAATATTGAAATAAAACTGAGATGGTGGTTCATCACTTTTACAGAATTCAAATCTGCAGCTGATAGAGCTAATCATTTTTTTTGTCATCCACAAACAGCCAATATTAGATATGTCCTTCTATCTATGTCTAGTCATTGCCATGTTTCAGTTACTTGATAAAAGTTAGCTCAAAGATTTTCATGCGAGTACTTTTACGTGACAGAATATTCCCTACGAAACAGTAGTCTTATAGATATGTTTTTAATACATTAGAAATTCTTCGCAATATCCTTTTGTTACTACAGACCACTCCCCATAGTGGATCTTTGGTACACAATACATTACTGTTTACAATATACCCAACATCCAAATCACTTATGGTGATTTTTACTGAGGGACGAAACCCGGAGAACCCGGGGAAAACCCCTTGAGAAAAGGAGAAATAACAAAATCAGCTCACGTGTGGTGTCTGCAGGAATCGAACCATGGACACAACCTTGAGAAACAAAGCGGTGTTAGAAGAACATTTTACTGATACCTCACCCATTGCATAAAATATATAAATTTGATAAATTTGAATGAGAATTCGAAGTAGAGTGTAAACATGTAAATTTTGGAGAAAATCAGAAATCAGAGAAACTTTCCTTTGATGGACAGGAGAGAACCAACATACGATCCTGGTCAAACGTCGGAGAATCGAACCCACGACCACAGAGAATACATATAAATACTCTCTTTTCCCAAGAAATAAAAAAATGCGCACTTGGTGCTCGTAAATCGTATCCTTTTTTTCTGAATAGCAAGGCTAATTCTACAAAATACATGTATGTATGAGCCACAGTTTTAAATATAAGTCAAGGGAAAACATTGAATACGATTCTTAGTTTAGATTTGAAATTATTTCCAGTTTACCAGGAAGTTCCCTTCTCATGTCGTCATACTTTATTCAGCTTTTCTATGTCCTGTTGTAGTTTTTCAATGGCTTCTAAAGTCGTTATCAAGTGGTTTTCTTTGGTTTTTGGTTACAATCCTTGGTAGCCATGGAAACTAAGCATGAAAATGTACTGGACATACAAGTTCTGAAATACAGGAATTGTTCACTTGTGTTTTTATCTTAGTCATCCTTTCTTACATTCATCAACTTAACATTCACTTTCATTCTCACATACCTTATCTCGCATACATTTTCCTTACCATACACTTTCTCACTCTAACTCTTTTCTACTTACACAAACACATTTACACTCCTACACACATTTCTTTCCATTCACTCTTTTTCTTCTTTTTTCATTTCCTTTTTTCGCGATTCCAATCTCCTTTCATTGTCCTTGTATCTCTTTTATTTCCATTCTTCTATCTTTACTCCTCTACCCTCGCTTTAATTTTCTCTCTCACTCAAAGCACTAAGGTCCAATCCCCGTATTTCGGATCTTGTCATTGAGAACACGTCAACAGTTTTGGATTGAGCCATGGGACAACACGTCATGGGATACTGGGTGGGATTACTGATTCCTTTCTGGGAGCTCACTTTATGAAAACATGAAGCATTAACCGAGAATTTCACTGGGGCAGTGGCACGTCATGTCAGACATCATGTGAGTAGTTTGTGTCTTTAGTCACTCAGTCTTTGTCCACATGAAGTACTGACCTGTGATTCTGCATGTGGTGCTACAGCATAACGAAAAGATTTCATGAGGAAATCAAAGATTAATTTGTACTCAATCATATAATGTTCATTTTTGTTTAGGATAAGATTTTAGATCATCAGAGTTAGCTTATATATATTCATAGTTTTTTTATAATAGGTCACATAGTCAGCTTTATTTTAGTACCTTTAAAAATCAAGGAATTTCGTTGAAAAAAAAACAATAAGAAGAACAATCCAGAGAAATGATAAGAAAGAAATAGAAATAAAAAAGGAGAAAAAAGTGAAAGAAGGAATGAAATGTGGAATAGACAAGGAAAAGAAATAGAAAAAGATTAGGGGAAAAAAACAAGCTATCGATGTTACTGCAGGAAAATCTATAGAATTTAAGGAAGAAAGTGAAACACTAAACAGAACTGAAAAGAAAGAAAAGAAAAGTTTTGAATAAATTGTAGATATAAAGGCCAATAAAAAAAAAAACAGTTTGGCACAAGACAACCCCAGAAGAAAATATAGCAAATGCGAAAGAAGAAATGAAATGTGTAATAGACAAGGAAAATAAATAGAAAAACATTGTGGAAGAATACAAGTTCAAACTTATATGACAATAATGCTAGAAAGAAAGGAAAACAATAAACAAGAAAAATAAATAAGAGAAAAGTTATAAATATTTTTTGAATATAAATGCCAATACAAAAAAACATACATTTTGGCACAAAACAAGTTGAGAGTTATATATCAATAATATGAGAAAAGCACTTGGCCTAATAGAGATCAAATCGGATCGCATTCACACTATTGGCAAATACTTTCAAATAGTCATCTGTTTGACTAAAACGAAGAACTCAATCAGTATATCTTGATACCAACACTTAAGTTAGCATAAGCCAGACTTGCTCGTAGAAAGGGAAGTAACATGAATGGTGATGGAGAATATAGTGTGAATGTAAACACCGAGCATCGAGCAGAACCATTTTTGAAACCAAATGTTTCTATTTTTTTATTGGAATATTCACTTCAAACATTTATTTCTGTTACTTCTTTGATTATGATGCTGGCTCTGTCAATTTAATGTTTATTTTTCAAATGATGACACTACAAGGTAGTCCTGATAAGTAATATTGTATCAAACATGGAACAGGTCGTGTGAGGGCGTTGTGACACACAACGATTTCTCGTGTAACTTGTTGCAAATTTACAAAGAGAAGAAGACAGTTCTACTCCTTCTGCAACAAAAAGTTGTAAGATATAGATGGTGTGAGTTATGTAACCCGCGCGAAACTTTGTGCTATCTGCAATATTTTTTCCTTCACGAAACAAGTTGAATCAGAAATCAATGCAGGTCAGATCGCATGTAGTGAACTGGATTGTGAAAATCAAAGTAGGATCGAGATATGGGAACTTTATTTAGTTTTCCATCCCTTTCAAGAAAATGTTTTGTTGAATTGTTGAAGTTTTTGAATTCATTTTACAAGTTCTAGCAGCACTTACTCCCAAGGGCCCATCCCGTCCTTGGGGACCCAGGGGGGTTGGGGTAGAGAAGCAACTCTCCCCTTGTATTCTCCTAGCCCCATCCACCCTGACACAGTGTACCCAAGGACACCATGAGCCTGGCAGCACTAGCCTGTATTTCACATACGACAACGAGACTGGGAATCGAACCCGGGTCATACGGATGAGAGGCGAGCGCACTCATCGCTTCGCCACCCGTGCTTCTCTCCGGTATTCCACCATAGACATCATGGGTTTCCTGACACGTGATGTGTATCTCAGAATCACGTGATCACTGTGATTCATGCTGCTATATTAACGTTTTCTTTTATGTTACTTTACCACAAATGGTTCAGAACACATACTACTGTTGTTTCATTTCACCTTATACTACTAAATGTTTTTTTAGTCTGATAGCATACTTTTTTTTTCATGTTTTTTTTTTAATGATATATAATATTTCTTACAGTGCTTCCACTAGTGTTTTGTTTCCGTTCCATTTTTTTTCCCACATGACATAGAACAAATACACACTTAACAACAGAAAGGCTACTTGAGAGAAGGGTTGCGCAAAGGGGTTGCGCAGAGGAACAAAACAAAAACACATGACATGAAAGACCAGACAGAATGAAAGAGACAGAAACAAACACGTACAAACCATTCATTTTCAACTGATTTACACTCATACTAGTTCACCTATGCAGTGCTGCTGTAGTAAAATGCAGTTTGGTCTCAAGTGATCACGTGGTGCTAAGATATACATCACGTGTCTAGTTACTGCATTTGGTGTAAAGACCAACCATGGTGCCGTAGTCTATCATGTAGAAATTGAATTTATCACTGCAGATCTGCATTTTATATTCTAGATATCACATGCAGAGGTACAAGTGTGCTGTTAATAATTGCCATGGCTCATGGAAACATATGAATCCGTTATATTTAATGGGTTACTCTATGGGAACGCTGTTGTGGCTTCCCAATCATCAATGCACGGGAACTCTGCGAGGTCCCCAATTATACATCCTTGGGTACCCTGTGGTAGTCAATTCATTCCATCGTCACAAAACCAGACAAATGTCAATAGGAACGTTATCTGTCATGACTTGTTCAAAAGGTCAACTAAATTCTTCGTCCTGAATGGATGACGCAAAACGTAGTTAACCAATCAGGAAGTCGATGACCAACTAGCACAGTCTCTACAAGACAACGTTACTGGGCACTTTTACTGGAAGCAAGATCTACCACAGGGTACCCATGGCACGACAAAAATCAGCAATGTAATGTAAATGATCGCTGGTCTTCGATTCATTCCCCGTTGGGTGGGGTCAAACAAATATCCTTCACAAATTGTAAAATCACATACTTCTTTTTACCTTTAGTTTGTTTAACAGTGACCTTCACTTTCTTTTTCTTTCTTTTTCATAAAACTACGTGACCTTTAATTGAAAAAAGCATTCTGTTTATTTAGAAAGTTCATATTTTGGATTTAACATTTCGATTTTCTTTTTTTTTTTCCATTTTTCCCTACTTTTTTATTTCCAATTCATCTTAGACCCCCCAAAAAAAATTTTTGTTTTAATTTTCTTCAAATTTCATTTGCATTTGCTATTTTTTTATCATGTCAGAGTAAGTTCATATAACATGCAGTTAGATGTTCATTTGTTCTTCACATCACGGCATTGTTTTTCCTTTCCATCCAAATATGTCAATACAAGAAGTTTTCTTATTCCTTTTCCTGTATTTCTGAATATTTTCACTTGTTTTACTCAGTAAATAGCTCATAGGATCTAAATATTTTGCTTCCACTTCAAAATGGTAATTACTACAACGTTGCCACTTCACAACATGAACTGTTTTTGAGCACAATTATCCTGTATCTCCATGGATACCGGGGTCATACAATAAAATATTTCTATCAGTTTATAAGTTCAAAATTATCTTGACTTCTTGTTGAATATGGAATAAAATGTGGTAAAGAGATAAACAAGAAGAGCCACAGAATAAATATCCATATGTAGTGTAAATGAGATTTCCATCAATCCTCAATATCTTAATTTCTCTCAGTAGTTTTTAGGTTTAGTGATGTTGGTTTTGTATGAGTGTGTTCACTTCTATACCATCAAGAGCCCAGTTGTTGAGAGTGAGAGTCAAACCTATCATAAACTACAATAACTGGACTGCTCTGGGGTTTTTTTGCCTTGTATCAGTCATGTAGTCTCATGGTTGTCAGCTGGTGAGCTTGTTGCCTTTGATTCCTGCTCAAATTGTAACTGAACTTGGTTCTGTAGCTCTAAATTGGCCTAAAAGTTGGAAACAGGATGATCTGTTTTGTTTTTGGTTTTTGGTTTTTGGTTTTTGGTTTTTGGTTTTTGGTTTTTGGTTTTTGGTTTTTGGTTTTTGGTTTTTGGTTTTTGGTTTTTGGTTTTTGGTTTTTGGTTTTTGGTTTTTGGTTTTTGGTTTTTGGTTTTTGGTTTTTGGTTTTGGTTTTTGGTTTTTGTTTTTTGTTTTTTGTTTTTGGTTTTTGGTTTTTTGTTTTTGGTTTTTGATTTTTGGTTTTTGGTTTTTGGTTTTTGGTTTTGGTTTTTGGTTTTTGGTTTTTGGTTTTTGGTTTTTGGTTTTTGGTTTTTGGTTTTTGGTTTTTGGTTTTTGGTTTTTGGTTTTTGGTTTTTGGTTTTTGGTTTTTGGTTTTTGGTTTTTGGTTTTTGGTTTTTGGTTTTTGGTTTTTGGTTTTTGGTTTTTGGTTTTTTGATTTTTTGGTTTTTTGGTTTTTGTGTTATTTCTATTTTCTTTTCTTTCATTTTATCCCTCTTGCTCCCTGCTTCACCTGCCTCCCCTTCCCAAATGACAACATCCCATCATGTTTAAACAAAAATTGTAAACAGTTATATTTGGCCTTAAATATCTGCATGACAAATAATGCTTGTAGATAAATCTCTTTTTACTCTTACCTCTTTTTTTCCTAAAGTTTAGTCATTCAGCCTTTGTAAATATAGATATTTAATATACATCTCTACTTTTTTTGAATACAAATCTGTCATGGAAATATCTATATTTAATGTAATACAATATTTACTATAACATTATAAAACTTGCATTACTTTTTACAAGAAAAACAGATACATAATTCTATATGCTGATTTTTCAAGAAAATCTGGTAATCTATTGGTATATATACAATCTGTGTGTATATTCCTTATAATTGATTTTTTATTTAAAAAAGAAGACTCATTGCAATGTCAGTTAAATGTAATGTCACAAAATCGTGACATGACAAAAAGTTTTATCATAAAAAACAAACCACGAAAAAATTAACAAAAACTAAAAAAAAAAAAATGGTTTGCTCTGAAAAGAAAGTTTTTAAGGCCAAAAGTGTAAAACAGTATTTGAAATAAAATAATGTCCTTGTGTTTATATTTGTTGCCCCGAAATCTATTTTCTTTCTTAACTAGGTGGTGGGATTTAATCATTTGGTAATTCGTCTTGTGGTCATAAATGACCATCGAGTCCCATTCGGAAAAATGGCCGCTTCTAATTTTCATATTTTTTTGTAAATTTGATGCATGGTTCAAGAGAATTTTAAAAATATCAATGAAAAGAAGATGATATAGATAAGGATTCGGTGAAAAATCTGGGACAAAAATATGATTATCTTAGACGTTACTGCAGTGTAATAAAAATGACACCAAAGCTAGGCTAATCAGTACAGCATGGGCGGATCTAGGGGTGGTTTTGGTTGATTAGTCACCCCCTCCCCCTTTTGCTTTATATCTGAAAACATTTATCCGGATATAAATAACTTTAACTCGACTTACTCGAAGCTCTCAAATATAATTCCCGTCAATATTTGAGACACCATGCATTGTTTCACCATTTCCCCGCCTATTATGAGTTTCCTTTGGTATTAGCGCGATGTGCCTGTAACAGAAAAATCTGATACTAATATCTGTAAATTTATTCTGTAATTAGTTAAAATTGGTATAATTTATGCATTAAGAATTGCTCAACAAATGAAAGAAATAAAGACTGAAAAAGGTTATTTGTTAAGAAATTGCTAATGGAAAAGAAGAATACACTGTAACCCTTTAATTTAACAACTACTTTTATTTCAAAAATGAATTGACTACTGTTACTCGTTATTATAGGCGCAAGACTGGCAGTTTCTCCCAACCCCGCGTTCGAAGTGGCGGAGCTGGGAAGTAATAACGGATGAAAAATTCTTAATACTATTGCAGATAAATAAATTTGCACAAAACACGTACTTTTACTCACTTTTTAAATTCTCTGTAAATGGAACGAGCACTCCCTGATGTGGAAGCAACATATTTTCTCGAAGTTTTACCGGTTAATTTTATCTTATGTTAATTTATTATTTTTTAACTTTTTTTGTAATATTTTGCCAAACAGAGAACATAATATGAACAAGCACGAAAACACACAAAAAAATATTCTATCTATGTTCATGATCAGTATATATATATGCCTAATTGCAAGAACGTTGTCATATAAAAAAATACGAATAGGAAATAATTATTTTTGCAAAACAGGTGTAATTATTTCACTGTTTTGAAGGTCTGACATTTTTAGACTATCTGGTTGGTATATACAACGTTCTTACAATTTGGTGTATATGAAAATATAAACATTTATAGGTATAAAAAAAATCGAAATGCTTTAAGGACTGCTGACTGCTTCCCCATCAAATAGTACTGATATGACATGACATTTTTCATTCGTCTTGACTGAACCTAAAAAAAATAAAAAGGTTAACAAATGATATGAATAATCATTATCATTCTTATGAGAAATCTTATGATTAATTGATTTTTTTCTATTTAGGGTGACTGACTACGTTTGAACGTTCAATTTGAGCCCACGATGTGCGCGCGCACAAAATCCGCGCAAAACCGCATAACAACCTTCAAGATTTTATTGAGGAACCATACACGTCAGTTTTGAACTTCAACAGGGTAAAAACCCCGAATTTTGCACGGGACTATATTTTTCTTTGAATTTCCTAAAACAACAGGTAAAAATCAATCTTTTGAGAAAGTTTGAAAAAAACGTAATTATTAGAACTTATAATAAAAGCGTTTTATGTGTTGTTGTTGTTTTTTTGTTGTCCGCGTTTGAGTACGATTTTCGGTTTATTGAGTTAACAAGATGCTGAATATTTAGTAATTTTTAAAACATTCTTCAAATATTTTTATTTAGTCTTCGAAAATGATATTTAAATTAGATTTCCCGAGAAAATTGCTTCCAGAGCTTTTTAATTTTTGAGTTATGATTTGTTGTGTGCAAAGCTTGATTTCCGCCATTCTTCTTTCGAAAACTTGTCAAGATGGTCATATTCAAAATTCATTATCTCGAAAACGAGCTCGGGACACCGTATTTCGCCTTCTTCATATACCTGCTAGAGTTTTGCCCTGCTCAGGTATCTAAATGCTACGGGTGTATGCAAAATTTGAAACCGGGTGGTCGTATTGGGAATCCTCCTTATGACTTGGTGATAGTCACCAAGATTAACCGTGAATACCAAACATCCAACGGCGATAAGGCATCAGAGGTTTCAAATGTCTACTTTCATTGCAATGCTGGATGTGTTCAAAAGAAACAGCCGTTTTTCGTGCCTTTTTTATGTATTTGCCCTCCCACTCATTAATTTCATAAACACAACTTTCTTCAAATCTTACTTAAACAAAGGTCTTATCATATTCATGTATATATTTCATACAACTCTTCTCAATCCTCAAATCACTGGATTTCGGTTGGGGATTTTGTCAACACCGATCAGGTAAAAAATAAAATAAACAAAATAGTCATCATATTCTTAATTTTTCGTAGAGGAAATAAATTTCATCGGGCAAGAACATCTTTTGGAATCTTTCTCTTCTACGGAGTACGTTTGCCATCACATCGTTGTAGAAGAAAAATTCATAACTTTATCCTTCAAACCATCTGTTGTTCAAACAAAGGAATTTCAAATTTGTCTTAAAACACCCACCCCCTGTCTAAATACCCACCCCCCCACCCCCCCCCCCCCCCCCCCCCCCCCCCCACACACGATTTCGCTCGGAATCTTTGCTCGGGCGGTCGGTCCGTCTTTTCGTGATGGCTAGGACCTGGACCACCCCTCCCCTCCCCTGAAAATTAGACCGGTCCCAAAAGAACAATAGGTCTACTGTCGTAGAACTCTCATTTCCTTACTACTAATGTCTCCTTGTAGTTGATTATTATTATTATTATTATTATTATTATTATTATTATTATTATTACTATTATTATTATTATTAGTATTATTATTCATTTCAAATGACGAATAAAGAGTAGACCTTTTTCCTCTATCACTATTTTCGACTTCGTGTGCTTTTAGAACAAAGGTGAGATCAAAGATTGTACGGAATTTAAACAAAAGATATTCGTATTTTATTGTTGTTGAACAATAGTTGTAGTCAGGTCATAATTTCAACATACGTTAGTGCTGTGCATTGGTATGGCCCGACTAGTTGTTAATCACAACAATTAAATACAAGTATCTTTTGTTCAAATTCTAAATATGTTCAAATTTCGTACAATATTTGATGCACCTATTGTTTTTTAAAGCGCACGAAGTCGAAAATAGTGATAGAGCAAAAAGGTCTAGTAAAATACAAATGTTCTTTGCCGACTTGTATTTTGCTTGTTGCTTTCAGCTGCGACAATTTTTTTGTAATAGATGTATATAGTATTTATAGTCAACATTGAAGAGGTGTATTGATATACTTTTGTGAATACAAACTAATTTATCTGTGTTGTTATTTCCTGTAATATTCATATGTGTGTAATAAAAGAACTTGAGCTTGAACTTGTAGTGCAGAGCGGCAAAACCTCTGCAAGCAGGGTGCTTCTAAAATAGCCATATAACCTTAGCTATAAGACAATACAGAACTGATTTGAAAATCTTACATAAGGACTTCCAAAAGGAGCTGAGTGATGTCCTTTCTGGGTTAGTAGTTAGCACGCAGCTTGTTAGTAACCATGTTACCTTTATTTACCATTAAAAAAACCTTATTATTTTCTTATTTTTCAATTTTCAGTTTTTAAAAAATTCAAAGAAAAACGAAAATGCACGTTAAACACAATCGATTTTATAAATTGTTTAATTTTGTTTTGGTTTTAAGTGTTTATATACTTTTTAATAAGAATGTTGATCATTGCCTCAAAGCCGTTTTAAATTTTTAACTCAGTTTATAGTTGTTAATTTTATTTTCTAAATTACATCGAATCGTAAGAACGTTGTCATATAAGTATATATAATAGGAAAAAATGCTGTCCAATTTAGAAATGATATCGATTGGCCGATATTATAGCAGATTATTGGATTATAGAATGATGATATAATTAAGATAAAAATGGCCGGGGGAGAAAGGAAATTATTAGAAATATTTATTCACATCTACGGAACATACCCGATTTGTGTTTAAGGCCCCGGTATGGTTTCAAATTTAAAATATATTTTTCTTAATGTTTATCATATGATCTTTAAAATGATCTATAGTGTTGTAGGGTTTTGTTGAGAGTGTTGCGTAGAGAGAGTTTTGAACGAAACATACCTCTGAAGGTCTCCAGTAACCTTAATTACAGTAGACAGTGTTATCATTAGATGGCAGTGCCTAAATTTATATATTAGCTTTTAGGTCACATTTGAAACTCAGACTGCAATATAACTTGCTAATAAACTGATTCTAAAATTGAATATTCTTAATTTTTCTATTCAAACTTCTTCAACCACAAGTCAATACATTAAATTGAGAGTTTTTCCCAAAAGATCATAGCTATATCTAGAATGTGGGGGAATTTCTACAGCCTATAATTACAGCTTATTTCGTATCACACATTGCTGGAGAAAATTATGTTATTATTGTTATATTAAATTAATTATCTCCAGCGATGCGTGTCAGTTGAATTCTTCAAACCCCTTCAAAAGTAAAGCCTTATGAATAGCCAATATCCAAGGTGCTCCTTTCATCCACAACATTGCTTCGGAAAAAGGAGGGGGTTACAAATAAGTAAGGAGATAAAAGATTGTGATGATTGTAGCTAGAGAAAGTCCACGTCAGAAAAATCACCACAACACAGATAAATTAGTTTGTATTCACAAAAGTACTCGTGGTTGTAGAATATTATAAATATAAGAAAAAATAGAGGGTAAAAAATAGCCTCTGCTTGCAGGATAAGAAGAAGCGGCAGGGGAAAACTATCACGATTAGATTAGGGGGAGGGTGTTTCTCAGACCATTTTCACCGTTAATTAAAAAAAAAACCTTCTATTTGTGTCTGTTACCTTGCTTTTCAACCATAATATTAATTGCATTTCTGTTGCTCAGAAAGCGCGCTAGGGTAACGTGAAAGTGATGACACGAAGAACAACAACCTAAGTGCGCATGCTCAGACCCTATAAATAAAGACGAAAACTTCTGAGAACTCATCAGTTTTCAAGTAACTGAAACAAAGGGATAGTCTGATACCAATCTACTAGCCACGGCTGCCTTCTCAACATGATTTCGCTTGTTGTTTTTATTTCTCTTCTTGCTTTCTCTGTGGATGGCAAATTAAGAAGTGATTATGTTTATAAGTTTTTATATCCAACTCCCAAAACTCATTGGGGCTCTTGGGGCCCTAAGGAATGGTGTTTGGAATGACAGTACGCCTATGGTTTTAGTCTGAAAGTAGAAGGTTGGCAAGGTGGTGGAGATGACTCTGCAGTTAACGGGATCAAGTTAAACTGCAGGTAAGATGTTTCTCGACGCAACTACACATGAGACAAAAGGAAACGAGTATACATGGCGAGAAATTGTGAACATCAATGAGCGCAGAATATTATTCATGACAAAATCAGCCGTCAATCATGTTCACAGAATTGTGGCTTCTGATCTGCTGCTGAAATTATGGTGTTTAGCAAATAAGAAATTCTAATTCGGACTTTTGCTCAACTTTATTCTCGATCGCTTCGCAAAACTATCGCATTTATTTAACTCAATTTTTCATATATTGTAATTTGATTATCCTAAATTCTAACAGTGTACTTTATTTTCACATTTTCATGACGGCAGAAAATCAAACAATGATATTTTTAGTTTTTCGCTTATTTCTCCTCATCCTCGTGTACGATTTTTCTGAGTGTTTTAGAATCTTATCATCTATCAACGATATAGCTTGTGTACAAATTTGAATGGCAAATTTTGGTTATGACGACGATCTAAAATGGAACCTAAAATTTGACGAATACATAATATTGGGCTGTAGAAAACTCACCTTTTATAAATTGGCTTGAATTTTTGATCAATCTATTTTTAGGTATTGCTCTTATAACTCATAAAAAATTATTGAATAAAGAAATGAGAAATGAGAGTTTTTTCCCAAAACCACAATTTCGCCGAACTCTTTGAAACGGCGCTAAGTTTTCCATATATACATTTTTTAAAGGGGCACTTGGATGAAAACGCCCCATATTTTGAAAGTCCGAATAGTTCAAGTATTTAAGAATAATATGACTCAATCATGATTATGAAAACCAGATTGGCAACAATTTTAGCCTGGGAGCCACTCGCAGTTGAGAAATTTTGGTTTAAAAACTAAAAGAACAATAGGGTTGAGTAAATGACGTCATTTACTCACAATTTAGATGCTGAAAAAAATATATAATTTTTATCCGCAAATTTTGACTGTGAAGAAAATATGTTGCTTGGCTACTATTGGGGCCATATAGATAAGTTTAACCAAGTTTCAAGGCATTTCCAATTTTCATCGATTTTCATCCAAGTGCCCCTTTAAGATAATAATGTATTGTTAAAAGTATTGTTTATATTGAATTATCTATCTCCAGCGAAGCGCGTTGTTCAAAACCCTTCAAAAGTAAAGCTTCATACCGCAATGGATCATATTCATTGTTGGGATTTTTGATAAATTAGACTAGAAGTACAAAGACTTGGTAAGTTGGAGAAGACCTTTAAGAGGGCGTCTCTGTAAGAACGGACCAACTGTCTCTCGGTTCGAAAATATTCTTACCATCGAAAGTACTACTATCCTCACTACAAACTGGACTTAGAATCGTTTTAAATTGAATTTTCGAGTCGCTATTCGAATTTTTGTCAACCGACCCCAAATCAGTCAAAAGACGCCGATTTTCGAAGTCGCCAAAGCCTACTTTCAAAGTCTGTTTTCTCGGGTTTTCCTACAAATGAAAGCTTATTTTTTAGTTTAAACTGAAGCTTAGTGCAACCTCTGACTAGAAACGGCAGTATTGTTTTGGAATGTGCAAATTAAGGGAAAATTAATCCTAATAACTGATCGAGACTACTTAACGCGTGACTTCAAAATCATATAACCTTCAACTTTTAAAAACAGCTAGAAATTTCCAGCTCTAAGAGCAAGAAAAGTTATTTTAACTTTTGTAGCATAATTATGTTTCGAGGTTATATAAAACGAGGATTTCGTTAAAATATAACAATGCTCGACCTCCCGACTATGAGATATGCAAATTAAAAAATATATAATATTGTGTGGTGAAATTTCAAAATAGCTAAGTATCGCTAAAACAAGTCTGCGATCACTGACTAATCTTTCATGATGGAATAACTAACATGTAACAATAAGGTTTATTCATTATATCTTATTTTGAGTAATAATATTGGGGACAATGAGCAAAATAGTAGGCGTTACATGCAGACTAAACAGCCTCTTGTGTCACGCAAGAAAATACATGCAAAAAGCACAAATTGCGACTTAGCTCATTTCTTAGAAACGCAATTTGCCGCTAATTTTATTGCATAAATCTACGAAATAGCTCCTCATCTCAAGGTAGGATGGTATTTTATAGCTTGGTAAGGTGCCACAAATAAGAAATTTGAGTCCACTAATCTTAGTTTTCGAAGTCACGCGGTCCGTTCTTACAGAGACGCCCTCTTTTAAGACTTAAAAGTCACATATTGAATTGGAATTAGTGTGTTAGGTTTTGCAAAGGGAATAAACCCTCGAACCAATGCAAGGAAGAGGCCCAACAAACTCTACTGAAATGAAAGGAAAAAGGTCGAAAGATATATTTCATAGAACATTTTTCGGCTGTTTTTATTGGGGTGTTGTGTGCTGTCCTTGCCTCATTCCATAGAAGAAACCACGTCCCCCCAAATGTACAGTACTATTAATCTAAGTCACAATTCCTGTCATGCAGGTCTCCTTCTGGAGAGCATAAACATGACATCTCATCCAGCGTAGGGAGGTGGGGAAAGTGGAATGATGCCACATACTGTCCTGAACACTACTTCCTCACAGACGTCACGATGAGGTCAGAAAAACCACAACATTCCGGTGATGATACCGCAGGTAGGCTAGCAAAGGGAGATTTTAATTAACGAGACCCTAATAAAGACAAAAGTTTGTTTGAAAGACTAGTAAGAGTGGTAACTGTACTAGATGGATACCTTCGGGACCTTGCCTGGTTTACTAAAGGGTGTCCAATGAATCAGAGGCTCGTTTTACTGTAAATACATGAAAATAAGATACAAATAAGTATACAAATCTAGAGATTCGTTCTAGCGAGTCTTGCACACTCTTGTATCCTGTTTAAACGATTAAACGGTCGTTACTGATTTCTGATATATTTTCTCTGCAGTGAACGATTTTAACTTTGTCTGCAAGTCTTCAATAAACAGTGGAGACGTACACAGCCTGAGTGGACACGGCAAGACTTGGGGTACATGGAGTAGCCACAAATCCTGCCCAGTTGGTACTTACATATGTGGCCTCAGAACCAAAGTGGAAGAACCCCAGGGACGTGAAGATGACACTGGTCTTAATGAAGCCGTCTTCTTCTGTTGCAAATTGGATTTGTAGTAGCGAGAGAGGTTGGTAAAATGGAATAATCTTCATTTCAAGGCAGATTTCGATCAAAAGCACACAAGCAGTGTGACCAAGCACAGGTAGCCCGCCAAAATTAACAACAAACAAGAAGACATCAAAGATTAGATAGTGATCCTAGGCCTTGCAGAGTTTTGAAGTTGCTTAATCCAAAAATTAATTAACAACGAATAACAAGTTTTTTTTACGTCCAAGGAAAAGCAATAAATACAGTTACTGAGGAACAAAAGTCCACCGACATGCCCCAAGATATAACTGATTTCGTTTTTTCTAATTTTTTTCATCTTTCAGTTTCACATAATTCCAAGATAAAAAGAATGCGATTTGCTAATGTCTTGGAGAGGCAACTAAACACAGCAGTCAGCAGGACCAAGAAAATGTTAAGCCAAAAGTAGATTAAAAATATGAGCATAATAAAAGGAGAATAATAATACTAATAAATAAAACGTAATCATACTACTGGCTGCTTTTTTAACTTTTCTCTTTGTTTTTGGCTTTATTTACATTTTCATTTTTTTTGCCCAAGATGTTTTCATTATTTGCTGAAATAGAATTACTCTAGCTACAACGTTTTAGGGTTTTGAGATGTACGATATCTTTTAAAATACACTGAACTGGACTTTATAGAGCTGTTAAATTGTGACGTATTTCCGGGTCCAACTGCTCACAAAAACCGCTAAAATAAAGCGGAAAATGCTCGCAATGATTTAACTTCCACCTGAAACAGTTAAGAATTGGGACAAAAAATCGTGCCATGGAGAAAAAGTAAAAAAAATCTATACAAAACTGCTTTTCGCTTTGTAGGGGGATAATAAATAAAAGCATGGAGGTGGGATGACCAAAGTAAAACATGCCTTTCGAAAACAGCCTCCCCCTTTAACTAGCAGATTATCCATACCTAAATAAAAACAACCGGGCGATATGTAAAAGTTATATCTCATATTCAGCGAGGAATAAGGTAAATAACCACCTTATATCATCATTTGGGAAGTTTCTTATGCACGGGGTTGATAACTAGATATCAACCTTGATATTCTTTTGTTACTAAATCAGCCCCGCACTCCCCTGAAAACACTCAAAGCCGCCGTTCGGTTAGCCTCCTACGCAGACGCTCTTAGGGTCGTCACGCCACGGAGATATGAGGCCAAGGATTTCAAGCATAAATATTAAGCAGGTCAATGGTATCATTGCCAGAAATATTGGACATTGTCAGCGGTGTTACGCATGAATGAAAATGAAGTGGTTTTCTAGAGGAAAAATATAACTACATGGTTTCCAAGCGCATATTTATATTCAACTATGATGTTAGTAAAACAATTCTTGCCAAAAAATAGTTACTTGACAATCGAAAGAACAACTATTATTTTTCTGTTGATAAGCCTCACCACAGGAAGCCCATGAAGGACAAGAAACAAGTTTCAAACGTAAATCGTTACTTTAAGCTTCCTTATTGTATCTCAGCAGTCAATAGGAGCATGTAAAACAAAATGGCGATATTTAGGGGGTTTTGAAGCTGTTTGGAGCAGTTCTCTGTGGTTTCTTGTCATTTTTAACTGAAAACTACGAGCTAACAACGCGTCGAATCGCTTAAAATTTAACCTAACTTCAAGCTTCTTGGGAACCTACATTCTGAAGGCATGCTGTCTATTTTGAGCGGTTTTGGATTTATTAAACACTCGTTTGGTGATATCGAGGTGGAGCTCTTTTACTTTTAAATTTTTTCGAGCTCAAATAAGACGATTTTGGGGTCAAGTGTGGCCAGATTTATAGACGATGTATGGAATCTAGAGCTTTCGAAGCCTTTCGAAGGCAAGTAGTCCGGGAACCAATATGTCGCATGATTCAATGATCATTTTACGCTTATTTAGTAGCTTGTAGGGTGGGTTGTTTGTCGCGATGTGGAGCTCAGAGTAAATAAAACCCTATTCGCCGTAAATAGAGGAAGCTCTATATTCCCCATACATTTCCTATAAGACTCGGCGGCTATTTTGTAAGCTGAAACGCATCATTGCGCATGGATGAGCAGGCTCATGTCCCATATTTCTGGCAATGTTCTAACTCATTAATATAATTCTTACCTCTTATTTCATTGAATAAATTATTCATAATTTGTTTCCAAATACGCACAAATTCCTTTAGAAACTCACTAGTTCCTTGGTTTCAACTTTAGCACATTGAATACTTTTTCGAATCATTCATTTTTGCACTGTGCAAAATAGTTTTTGCAATAGGTCACCTCAAATTTGATGATTATTTTGAATTCTCTAAGCTCAAGTCAACCAGAGCAAATCACCCTTATAAACTTTATATTCAGGCAGCTAAAGTTAATTCTTATAAATACTCCTTTTTTATCACAATTGTACAAGCTTGGAACAACCTTCCTGCTTATATAGTAGAAGCAGGCAGCCTATCCGCCTTTAAGAGTAATTTAAATAATTATCTAGGCTTAAACTAAGTTCAGCTGAACATATTGGAGCAGGCGCATTGAAGCCGTGAAATGAATTGGAAATTGATATTTACAAGTAGTACCTATTTAGTCACTGTCGCTCAGCCAGAGCATCCATTACACAAAGACAAATACACAAGAGACCCATTGTGATTTCACTTTATTCTTTGTGTGATGGGTGTTCTGGATGAGTGATAGTGACTAATTGTCACTAAATGGCTGCTGCTTGTTTGTGTCCATTACGCATTTATTAGTCCTTAGCATATTGGGAATATATACTAATTATTCAATGGTTTCGAGTGGCATACCGTGGAATATCCCACAAGTCACTTGTAGTTTCTAGTATACACACGAGCCTTTAGGCGAGCTGTGCGTATGCAAAGAAAATACAAGTGACGAGTGGGATATCCACGGTATGCCACGAGAAACTATTGCATACCCATTTTATCCCACACCATAGAAAATACAAATGCGTAGATTCGACGTGCGGTGCATGATGGGAAGGAAGAGTGAAATACCGACAAATGCAACGGCTTTCCTGCTTTCTGATTGGCTGTATTTTCTATGGTGTGGGATAAAAACCTTTATAACTTAAAGCGGAATCACTCAAATCAAGAAATATTTTACCATTCAAATGTTTACTTCATATAGAATCAGTACTGAAAGTATTGGGGGAAAGGTTATGAGCACTTGATGCGCTGCTCTGTTTGATTTTTCGATAATATCCACTTGTTGGGTTTCCTGTGTACAAGTCTCACGTGCTCCCATCATGCTTCACGGTCATTACTGTCGAGAAGAAGACATTGAAGAACAAGGTCGAAGATGTGGTCAAAAAAATCACCATTTACACGGTAAGAAATGCTCCTTAATTACATTACTCCATCGAAACATAAAGATAAGCATTAGTTCTTTCTCTTTGGCTAGAAATATTATTTTTGAAGGGGTTTTTCGTTGAGTAAAAACCATTTATTCTGAACTGACTTTCCGTTGGTTGTTGTTGTTGCACGTGGCTGACTTCAACGTGAAAAAAACCTTCGTACTCTTTATTGCATACAAATAAAAGTGTAGAGAGAATAAAACCACTTTTCTCTACTGATTTTGAAGTCCAAGCGGTCGAAAACTATTTTTTTATTAAATTTGTCGACATGAAAAATTTTGCCGCTTTGCCCTCCCCTCCCCCTCCTCCACAGGCAGCCCAATCAATGCCTCTGAAGAAGCCCGTTAGTATCGCTTTCATAAGAAAAAATCAGAAAGGAAAATAAGAAATATAAGAACTCAATAGATATTTAGTTAAAAACATTTTAAGGATGTTTTGTATTACTCCAATTCTTGGGGTGCATGTTCGGTCATTTGATACTTGCATATAATGACATTATTATTGTCTGTATTTTAGGAAAAAAAATTGTGCGACTAATTAAGTTTGTATTGTTTTAGAATTTCTTATCCGCCACTAACTTTAGTCGCACAAAATTTTCCTAATAGAGTATCATAGCTGTGGTACCTGAAATCCGCCACTAACTTTAGTGGCACAAAATTTTCCTAATACAGTATTATAGCCGTGGTCCCCTGAAATCCGCCACTAACTTTACTTGCACAAAATTTTCCTAATACAGTATTATAGCCGTGGTCCCTGAAATCCACCACTAACTTTACTTGCACAAAATTTTCCTAATAGAGTATTATAGCCGTGGTCCCCTGAAATCCACCACTAACTTTACTTGCACAAAATTTTCCTAATACAGTATTACAGCTGTGGTCCCTGAAATCCGCCACTAACTTTACTTGTAAAAAATTTTCCTAATACAGTATTATAGCCGTGGTCCCCTAAAATCTGCCACTAACTTTACTCGCACAAAATTTTCCTAATAGAATATCATAGCTGTGGTCCCTGAAATCCGCCACTAACTTTAGTTGCACAAAATTTTCCTAATAGAGTATTATAGCCGTGGTCCCCTAAAATCCGCCACTAACTTTACTCGCACAAAATTTTCCTGATAGAGTATTATAGCCGTGGTCCCCTGAAATCCACCACTAACTTTACTCGCACAAAATTTTCCTAATAGAATATCATAGCTGTGGTCCCCTGAAATCCGCCACTAACTTTACTCACACAAAATTTTCCTAATAGAATATCATAGCCGTGGTCCCTGAAATCCGCCACTAACTTTAGTCGCACAAAATTTTCCTAATAGAGTATTATAGCCGTGGTCCCCTGAAATCCACCACTAACTTTACTCACACAAAATTTTCCTAATAGAATATCATAGCCATGGTCCCCTGAAATCCGCCACTAACTTTAGTCGCACAAAATTTTCCTAATACAGTATTATAGCCGTGGTCCCCTGAAATCCGCCACTAACTTTACTCACACAAAATTTTCCTAATAGAATATCATAGCTGTGGTCCCTGAAATCCGCCACTAACTTTTCTCGCACAAAATTTTCCTAATAGAATATCATAGCCATGGTCCCTGAAATATAATATGCCATTATATGTATTCCCGTGCATGTTCATTAGCTTCTTTTATCCTGACAGCTTAAGTCTCATTCACCATTTAAGAAATAAAACATTTTCTCCGTGCCTTCATAGCCTGGTGAAAACCGAGGCTACGCGTTAGGGAGAATTCAAGAGCAGATCAGTGAAAACCCGAGACAAAGTTGAGGGTTTTCACCTGCTCGATAATCCTGGCTTACTTTGCTATAATAGTCATCCAGACGTTCATTCTCTAGGGAAAGACGGCCAAGGTCAAGGTCGTACCCACAAGCTTTTGTGGGGCTCTCTCTGATTGGTGAAATTCATAGAAAGGAATGTTGTTCCAGTTGGAGCAGACGCTAGTGGGAGAATGACGGGAACCGGAAGCGCCTCACAGTGGCTGCGCAGGAGGCTAGACGGCTTAAGCCTCAATCCCCATTAAAATATCCTAAGGGGGATGTGGTGAGGTACCACCAGGGCTTTTTCTGCTTGTGTAAGGAACATACTGACCTTGGTGATATTATTTCTTATTCAGATCAGCGTCAAGAACTCCAAGACTGCTGAGAAGACCAGAAGAAAAACCTAGAATAATGTTTATGATGTGGTAGAGTTAATTGTTAGTGAAATCACCCAGGTGAATACAAAGTTACTGTGATAGCTTCTTTGTTTTCACCTGCGTAATTCTACTAAAGCAATAATTCTCCTTGTGCTCTGTGAATATTAGTTAATGCTTACTCAGACTTGTTCTTTGGGTAAATATTTATAGATATTCACTTTGTCTGTTGTGGAGAATAATTATTATTGATAGTTATGCAATATTATCTACATAGAATGACTCATTGTATGTAGATCTTTTTCACCACTTTAACGGTAAATTTCAAAGGTTGCGGAATCTTTTTGTTACAAATGAAAAGTGACCAAAACCTTAACTGACTCGACTTGTTTTCGTATATATGTACTCTATGTTGATAAATTATGCACATATCCATTGGACGAAGAACTGGCTGGCTTGGCTGTAGGTGGCTCTATGGCATTATTATTATTATTCGATTCATGCATTTGATTGACATTGAATTGCTTGTTTTTTCCCTATTATTGACTAACTGACATTGATTGCTTCCTTCCCAATCATTTATTGTACTAACTTGATATTTATTGATTGACATTGTTTTGAATGATATCATTTATGCATATTATGAAAAAGTTTCTTTCTAAATTTTGTGCATAAATACTTTCACTAAAATTCAACTGGTTTCCAAAGTCTCACATGAATTTACCTTCTTGAATTTGATAATTTTTTTGGAGCAAATTTGTTAATTTTTTTATTAAAACTAATCTCGCCGGTGTTTTATGATACCATGTCTTTAGATACAGAAATTCAAAGTTCATCTAAAAATCCAAAACCAACTTGAACAGTGTACAGAGCTGAGAAAAAAGCTTTTTCACCATTTTTATATTGATGATTTTATTTCATTTCCAATTGTTTCAATACCAGTAAACTTTCACTTGCTATGATTAGCAGCATTTTGTCAAAAGATTTCATTATCATATACCTTATTATGTGAATTTTTTTTGCGATTTTGTTAATTTCATAATTTTGGAGGTTGCACACTTCATGACACTTTGATTTTGAGATTTTGCAGAAAAAATCATATTCTAAATCACCTCTCATTTTGCGATTTCATTCAAAAATATTTCCAAATACACATTCCAACAACAAAATGACTTGTCAAATATTAACAAGCAAGATCATCCAAAATTATTAACTACAAAAAAATTTTATATATTTCATATTAATTACTGTGTTTTGACTTGGGTATAATACTAGTGCTTTGATCTCAGTTACAACTTCTTTTGTCCTTGCTTTTTAAATACCCAATAATTCTTTATTTTCTCAATAACTGAAGCTCAAGTAATTTTCGTGTTGCTATATTTTTCTCAACACTTATTTTTCAAGTCACTTTAATTTCACAATTTTTTGGAAAATTAAAGAGTCGCAAAAATTTCATGTAATAAGGTATTAGGTGATTTGGCATGGATTTCATTCCCAATTTCATTTGATGTTTTGGCCTGATTCCTAATCATATTTAGTGAGAGTCTACTGTACATAATGATGATTATTTTCATTGATTCATTGGATTATACAGAGGAATCTTGATAACATAGACTGCGTACAATTGAAAATGCTTATTTTGGGTTATTATTTTGAAGTTACATTTGACTCTCATTTCCTCTCAGTACTTTAAATTCTTTTCAAATTTCTGATAGTTTAAGTTATTAGGATTCTACTGTATGAATCATTTGATTACTATGTGTTGTTATAATAATGCTATGATGATCTTCTGGCTGCTTCCTGGTTTCCATCCAACTTCACAGTAAGTCAAAGTGCATGGTTTATCAACATTCTGTTCACTGGTTATTTTTCCACTTATCATCCTCTTTCATTTCGTTCTCATATCTCCATAAATTTGCAACACTTTTTTAGTATTGAATTTGGTTTGAAAGTTTCAATTAAAAATTACATATTCACAGTCTGAGGATGTTAGATGGAAGGTGCCGGTTCTAAATTTTTTCCTGGAATTTCCAAGCTTTCGATTCCTGGGGTGCTTGTGACATTGCTGAAATTGGCAAATTTAAGGTGACTGACTACTTTAGCAAGGAGTAATTACAAAATGTTCTTAGAAAGATATTTTATACATATTTTAACGCTGATTCCAAAATTGAAAAGAAAAATGGGTGTCCCATGCTCGTTTTTGAGATAATTAATTTTTAATGAAATTCATAACTCAAAAACTAAAAAAGCTCTGGAAGCAATTTTCTCAGGACATCTACTTTAAACACCATTTTCAACAAACTAAAAATATTTGAAGAAAGTTTTAGAAATAAGCTTAAAAATTCAGTATCTTGTTAGGTCAATGAACCGAAAATTGTATTCAAATGATGACAACAAAAACACATAAAATGCTTTTTTTATATGCTCTAATAATTACGTTTTTTTCAAACTTTCTCAAAAGATTGATTTTTACCTGTTCTAGGAAATTCAAAGAAAAATATAGAGTCCCGTGAAAAATTTGCGGGTTTTGCCCTCTGTATGGTTTCAACGGTTTTGCACACGCACATTGTGGGCTCAAATTGAACGTTCAAAAGTAGTCAGTCACCTTAACCAAAACACTTTTGGATTTTCTTTCAAAAATACCAAACTTTACAGATATCATGTTTTATTATTTTGAAATGATTGCACCCCAAGATTTTAGAAAGTTTTATCTCTATGCTAATGAATTACCATATTTGACAATGTCTGGGATGCAGAGTCAGCTATTTGTAAAGATAGATTGGTGATACTTGTTTGGCACATTTCTTCTTTTATGTGAAAATTTAAAAAATGAAAATTTTGATAATCCTGAATTTTATTTTTCATGCAGTTTTCAAATATGGTAATATTTTTGCATAAAATGCAATGCAACAGATATTAAGTCCTGAGTACTGTTTTGAAATATTGGCAAAAAATGAAAAGCCGCTCATTCAAAATGGGCTGGAAGTATAGCAAATACCATGAAAAACGAGCATAAAAAACTTGCTGATTCACATAAACTACTGCGAAGGTAACAAGACATACTATCAAAACAGACCACTAGGCCCATCTGTTGCAATAGCTTTCCATGTTTGTGAGTTATTCAACATGAAATATTTCTCCAGAAACTATTTCATGTGCTCTTAAAGTGGTGAAATTTTAACTTTAGTGACTATGATTGAACAAACCAATGGTCAGGTAGAGGGTCTGTGCACATAATTCTGTTTACATCTTTGAATGTATATTTTGGCTCTACCACATCAATCCTATAATGGGCAATGCCTATTCCTTTTTATCAGTCCGGTTTATGCCAACTTTGGCTGTTATCTAAATTTGCCTAATTCAACTTCTAAATTTGTCAAAATCCATCTCTTGAAATCAACTAAATAGCTAGCTATTTGATTGTCTATTTTCTCATTTCTGTTTAGCAGGATTGATGTGGTATCTTAGTGCACAGTTTCTTTATTTGGCATACCCTTCAAAATTGTGATTTTATTCGATGTGTGGGAAAAAATTCAAAAACTTATCTAAGTTTTAATTCAAAGCATTTTGGTGATGGTACTCCATAGGGCTTGGTGTGTTCATATCATAGTCTGACATAGGTATTGGTTGAGTAAAAGTACACAAGTATGGTAAATGGTATTCCAAAATATAGCAAAAAACGGCATCCTCCAGATACTTTCAGAGAAATATTTGATTGACGTCTTTCAACATCTGATTGGTTTTGAGTTAATTTAGAATATTTATTGTGTCACTCTGGTCTTGATTTCAATTCAGTCTGGTATCTTGAATGCATAATTATGAGCCTCTGGCTTGGGAGACTGAGCAATCACCCCCTGAATGATCAATACAAGATCAATGAAATTCAACATCTCATCTCAATTCCTATTTCAATTCAGTAAATTGATTGGTTTCGATACTACCATTTGTCATTCTTGCTGTAATATAGAATAGTTTATGTAGGATTGTGATAACCATGGTACATACATGCCCTGCTGGAACAAATGATTTATTGGCTTTCATTACTCTCACCGGGACTATATCAGTGCTTTGTCATGTGCCTTTGGTTTATCATACTCCTCCATAAATGGCTCTACCCTTCTCTAGTACCAGAATAGATCATGCGGTTAAAACACTGAATTTTGCACGTCCAAAATTAATTCTTTAGAATCCAAAGTTGATTTATTGAGGCTAATTTATTTCCAACCAAATTGGATACAACACATGCAAAGTTCAATGTCTTAACCAGTCCTATCTGATGCTGTTAAATAAGGCATACAACTGGTGTTGTCCATTACAAAAGCTGGCCAGAATTCAATTTCTACACAATCTGCAATAAATTTCTAATGCGAATAATGTTGAAGATATTTACCATGAAGGAAACAGCATCATAACTTTGACATACAAGTTTTGGCGACTTTTTCAATCATTTTTTGAAGGACAACTCTAGTTTTATGCCTTGTTTCAGTATTTTGTACTGGCCTTTTACTCAACCAAAACGTATGTCTTTAGAATCTCTATCAAAATTTAATGGTCCGTCCTGGAGGTCTTTAGTTCATCCTACTCAAAATCCTTAAGGGTCCCCCTCAACACTTGTTGGGGGGCATTTTTTCTTAAGGGGAAGGTAGGTTTGAACTTTTGATCTCCGGGACCTCCGTCTAATTACCCTAGGGGCAAAAAAATTCACAAAAAGACTTGGTATACATTTTTTCAAAATTTTAGGGCTTATTAAATTTTTTTTCACAATTTTTATTGCCAATTTGAATTTTTTTTCTTTTTTTCAAAGCCAATTTGGATTTTTTTTATTTAAAGCCAATTTCTGAATTTCTTTGCCAATCTGTGAGCCAATCTTGCTTACCTTGTCTATGGTTACCTGAATTACCTTAATCTTGGCTTGTGGGTGGCTGTCTTCTTGCTTGTCCATTTTTTCATCAGAAAATCTTGACCTTACCTGGATTTGAACCTGAACCTTCAACTTACCTTTGGCTCTGTAGTCCAGTGATCTGTGCTGTAGACTGTCGATGTGTTTGTTGAGGGTTAAGGTATTGAAGTTCCTTAAATCATAATGCTTGTAATGGTTGGCATATTAATGACCTAATAAAAATTCTTATGAATAATTAATGGTTGTTTATTGTCTGAGCAAAACAATGGGATAATGAGCAGAACAAAAAAGGGGGATTAGATGGGTGGGTAAAGGTGTGAAGGTAGCCGCAAGGAGAATATTGATAAGTGATGAAGTGACCATGAGGTCTTGAGCCCTAGGCGTGGCTAAGAGTTCCAAGTGATCCGAAAAATTTCTAAGTTTTTTGGCGGGAAAAATTGCGAGCTTGAAAAGAGGCCAATGAAAATCAAGAAGTGAAGAGCTCGAAAAAATTTTTCTAATTTTTTTGGCGGGAAAAAAGTGCGATTTTGAAAAGGGGTATAAAACGAAATAAACCAGACAAAACATAAATTAAAATCATTTATTTCAAAATACAACGGTACATTTCAAAATACACAGCATTTAGGAAACAAAAAAGTTACAAAGAATAGAAAATTGTTAACCTTGTTTAGTCTGTTCCTCGCTAATATGGTACGGAACAGTACTCATTGTTCTTGCTCTATGGGCTACCTTTGCTATCTTGATTCTGTAAACAAAAAAATATCAGCTAAAATAAAATAGCAAACAGCGCAAATATAATAAAACTGCAAGGAAAATATTAACGTTTTCACAATTGCTCATGACATGAAAATGTGCGCGCATGATGCGCTTTCATAGACTGACTTAAATTATTATTTTTTTATGTAATAAAAATGCTTACTAAAGATGGGCTTTGCGGCTAGCAGAGAGATGATATGGAAGACTGAAGGAGTCGGCTTTGCCACTTGTTAATTATGCGCAATCGTTAAATCAAAAATAAGCCTTAAATGTTACTAACGAAACAAATTAGACAGCCAAAAATAGCAAGAATGAATAAAGTTGCGCATTTTCTAAGTAGCCAAGAACTTCAAGGATCGACGAATGGATAGAAAATAGACTATTGAGTGGTTAAATATACAGACACTACCGATATTAACTGAAAACGATGACATTTCACTCGATTTTCTTAGTTTCGCCGTCCTCACAGACATTCAATAAAGTCTATAATCCAATTTACCTTGTTTTCAGACATCCACGGGGCTTCATACAACTTGTTTCTTGACTTATTCAGCGTTCTTTCTCGTTTTTTGACTCACCAAGTCTTCAACATGGCGGACTCAAGAAGTTCGAAGCAGAGTCCCTAGAGAAAATAATGTCAAGAGAATAAAACAGAAGATAATTCTCAATTGGGATTTAAAAGTGACAAAAGTTTTATTGAAAAGCGGGGTGGTGGGCTTCCTGTAGTATTCGTGCTTGTAGGTTAGCACTCGTTCACATAAAACAATCGAACAAGGCATAGATCTATTGTGATACTGCCTCGTTTTATTGTTTGATAAGACAATGAAGGTCCTTTCGGCCGATGTGAACAAGTGCTGACCGTTCTTGTCACAGCAATACACAGGAAACCCAAATTGCGTTTATTTTAAACTCATTTTTCTCCTCGTTCCTAAGAGAGTTTAGAAACTATTTTAACGCTTACATAAAGCAACTCTAAAGATCTATCACGAGTATCAAATTCGTTTGGAAACAAATTAAAAATGTGCTCGAAAAGAGGAAAATGCTGAAAACACTATACCGCTGACCAATCCCTATTTTCATCAAAACTTACCACCCCTATAAAATCTTTAATATAACTCTAATCAAGAAATCAATTTCAGAACCATGTTGACACTGATTTTAGCTTTCCAACAAGCTGTGTTTTGTTTGGAAAGACTCAATATTTCGATTTACGAAAATTTGGACCAACTCGAAAAACGCTTATTTCGGGTACATAACTTCAAGCGGCTTGTTTTCTATGATATAAAGTAAAATGTTGAAATGTTTTGACGCACAGATTTAAAGCTTATTTAGTACTTTCTCATAAGGTTAAAACATTTTAGATCGAAGCTTTTCTTCATTTTTTTAAAAGCGTTTTTTGATCGATGGAGCCGTTTGGGCTTCCTGTGGTAACAATTTGACAAGGTAGCTGTTTATGATCACGACTTTAGGAGTGAAATTATGCAAAAAATTCAAATATTACGATGTTTTTACTGTGAATAAGCGATAATCTTTCTGTTACATCTATTTTTTTAAAGAAAAAATAAAGTTTAGATTTAACCGAAATTTTAACTCTTACCACAGGTATCCCAAGGTTTCACATTTATATGGCTCGATAATAGTGACCTTGTTTATTTCAAATTCTTTTACACAAACGCAATACACTTGAACCCTTAAGTAATTTTCTGGGATAATTTATGTTTTCCTCAAGACCAACACATTTTTTAAGAGATTTATGAAAAGCAGTTATAAGCGTACTGCTTCATGTGCGCACTAAAGGAACCCGTGCGTTTTTCCTAAGAAATGATTATCTAATGTTTAACCAATATCTTACCTTAAAAATAGGCAGTAGTGGGCATTAAAAGAGTAGATCTAGATGTTACGAACTCCTGGTCTTATTCTTACGACAGTCTATCCATTAATATGGACCTTGAAAGCATAAAAATCAATTCATTAAAAAACGGGATTTTTAACAAGGGGCCCAAGTTATTGTAGTGGGGGATAGGGGTGGGAGGGGGCGGAAGAATTGTATGGGATTTTCTCATTCACGAGAATCCATCGTTTAAAATGCTCTTAGAATAAAAGAATATTTGCATTAGTTCACAATCTCGCAAAAGCTTTCAAGACGTGTCTAAGGCATAGCCTTGGGATCCCTGTTATAAGGTGCGAAAAATCATTATTATTTTGGAGGCCTCTTTCTCAATTAAAAAAACTTATTTTGGGAGTATTTTTGATTGTTCTCAATGAATATTTAAAAATAATTGCACATTTCGTTCTGTTTCATCACGAAAACTGAGATCATAAACTGTTACCTTAGTTAAAACTTCACCACAGGTAACCCAAACGCCTCCACCGTCAATAAAACGCATAATAAAAATAGAAAGAAGGCATGAATCCAAAATATTTTACGCTGAATAGAAAGTATAGAATAAGCTTTAAATCTACGCATCAAAATATTTTAACATTTTACCTTATTTCATAGAAAACAAGCCGCTTGAAGTTATGTACCCGAAATAAGCGTTTTTCGAGTTGGTCCAAATTTTCGCAAATCGAAATATTGAGATTTTGCAAACAAAATATAGCTCGTTGGAAAGCTAAGGACCTTGCTAATATGGTTCTGAAATTAATTTCTTGATTAGAATTATACTTAAGATTTTATAGGGGTTGTAAGTTTTGATGAAAATTGGAATTGGTCAGCGGTATAGCGCTTTCAGCATTTTCCTCATTTTGGGTGGTTTTTCAATTTTTTTCCAAACGAGATTAATATACCTAATAGATCTATAGAGTGGCTATTTGATAGCGTTAAAAGAATTTCTAAACTCTCTTAGAAACGAGGAGAAAAACGAGCTTAAAATACACGCAATTTGGGTTTCCTGTGGCTTGCGGCCCGGACGCCTAAATAACACAGGAAGCCCACCACTATCATAGTCGTGGTAGCTTTTTCACCCCCAAAAAAATGTTCAGTAATTTGTGCCGAACGTAACTTTTTGTAAAGACGTAAAACAATGCACTGATAAATAGGTTTTGTTGTCCGAGAACAAAATACTGAAAATAACCACTTAGAACTGACAAGTACTGAAATACAATTAGAGTATCTAAAACAAGAGTACGTTATTCATCTACACAAATAAGGATTAGAATCCACGTTACCTTTTTTCTTGTCTTGTTCAAACTAGAAAACAGTTAGTTGTTTAGTTTCCTCTACTCAAATCTTCAACGTATTAGACAAATAACGCGTTCGTTTGTACACAACTCGCAAATGAACTTCAATAAGATAAGCCTTTTGTTTGATGGAGGTTTGTTTTCTTCATGACATACATGTCAACATATTTATTTTTATTTATGGTTCTTTTGATCTGAGAAATACCATAGACCCCTTGAAGCACGTCGGAATGCAGCTCAATTTGGAGGACAAACAATAGGTGCCATTTCAAAGGAGATTGAAATTATTGAGCTGCTTTAACCTCACGTGCAAGGGGTCTATAGTCCTTAAAATAAAGAGTGCATACAAACCTGATGAAGTCTCTTCCAATTTGTTTCATACTCGAGCTCCGTACAATTTCCCTCTTTTGTTTTCGTTGGTCGGGGAAGTTGGCACGTGGCATAGGAGGCAGTAGGAGGGGGTGTTGGTATGGGGGGGAAATACATAGATACAAGAGTGTTATAACTGAAGAGCCCCACCTCAAAAGACACTATAAAAACATCATGGTATATCTTATCATTTTATTCAAGTAATGCTCTCTTTGCCATCGTAGGAGATGACAGGAACAGAAGAGTCCTTGAGTTCATATCACATCCTTCATCAGGTTAAATGAAGATGATACATAAATAGACTATAGACACTGTACTAGAAAACGCGAACCTTGTAGGTGTAAACGCGCACTTACACCAAAGTAAATGTGCATGGTTATCGATATTAAATTTACGCTCAAATCGTTTTTCATGACAATTGTGAACCATCTGCGATGCTGGGGAAAAAACACGACACAAACATGTTTTGATTATCACGCCAATGTAAAACGGAGACGCGCAATCTTATATCAGGTGTATTTGCTTTCCTTCGTGTTCAGTCTTGACCGCGCGCACAAACTGAAAGCAAATGCAGCTTTTCACGAGGAAGTGAAAAAAGATTGTTTTCTATTCTATTGAATTTCTCTTGTTATCATGAGGAAATGGGTATTACATATTAGTACAGTATAACAAATGAAACATGAGAGATCAAAGGCAGTGGTAGTGCACTCGCCTCTCACCTATGGGGTTCGATTCCCAGACTCGGCATCACATGGGATTAGAGTTTGTTAGATATCTCCTCTGGTTCAAGGTTTTTCTCCGGACACTCCGGTTTTCCTCCCTCGGCAAAAACCCAACACCCTAAATTCCAATTCGATCTGTGAGTTAGCCGTACCCTGACTTAGATCAGCCCGGAGGTTGTTCTGCACAATGCACCCTCTATTCGATAACCACTTCCTCAGGATCACTGTTACCTTTCCAGTTTGTCGTATCTTTCAAAGTAGTTACGGATAGGAGGCATAAAATCTTATTCAGTTTCTCTATTAGTGTTAGATTATCCCACTTTAATTATTTCCAGCCTTTGAATGTCATTATTTTCCCTAACTCTCTTATCCTCATACTTGACAGACAGACATCAGTGATGGCAGTGTAGCTCACTTGGGCAGCACGACTAGTCTTAAGTGAACTTGGACAGCACAACCAAGAACCAAGGGTATCTAGAACCATACAAAAATATGTGAAGCATAAGTTAATACTGTCATCATCACTGATCGAAAACGAATAGACGAAAAGGAAAGAGAAAAAGAGCGTGCAACTTGTCGCGCAACATCGTTGCGTTGAAAGTTGCAGAGCGATGTTGACCGTATTGAAACGCAACAAAAATTGGGGTTGCAAGTTGTGACCGCTTGTTGCAACATCGGTTTTTGTTACGTTACATGCTGCGTACGTTGCAACTTGCAGCGCAACAATATTGCGTAGACTTTCTCAAAGTCCTTTGTCTCCGTCCGTGCTGGTTAACGCACGCGGAATAAAGTACAGGCAGCCCAACCTGGACCGACCAGGATCACAAGTACTAGACGAAGAACATTTCCATCTTGTTTCCCGCCAATTTTAGCGCGCGCTACAGAAATACACGCCATTTTTGGCGCGAAACGCAAATGAGAATTCTGCAAGAGGAACTTAACAAGCCGATCTCTCGCGACTTCGACGTTCGCTCTGTTTTTCTTTTCATTTGTTTCGCTTGTGAATCTGTGAGTCTCATAGAGGTAGACTTGGAGTAAGTCTACAATGTTGCACGACAAGTAGCTTGCCTGCGTAAGGTCCCTTTGTGGCCTGGAAAGCACCGCTTGTGATGCGCGCTCGATAATTACGCACGTGACAAACGAATGATATCAACAAACGTTTCTATGGAGATAGACTTGAAAAGAAAACAGCTTTACCGCACGAGTGTTTGATCAAAATAAAAGATAAAAAAGCTTTTATGGTTAGCAAATACGATAAAACTATTATCAAAAGTGTTTATAAGCCAAAACCCTAGACGAATGCACGAGTTTCAGATATAAGTATATAATGGGATACAAATTCAGTAAATAAATACTGGTTTTCAATTTGGCCCACTGTCACTCACACACACTACCACTACATCATATATATGTACAAGATTTTGATTATTTAGAAGTGTGATTCGTTAGCTTTCTGTAGGTATGGAAGAAGGAAAAGAATGTGATCTTGATATTGATGATACTGATGTTGCTGTTGTTGTTGCTGCTGTTGTTGCTGCTGTTGTTGCTGCTGTTGTTGTTGCTGTTGCTATTGTTGTTGTTGCTGCTGTTGTTGCTGTTGTTGCTGCTGTTGTTGCCGCTGTTGATGTTGTTGTTGCTGTTGCTATTGTTGTTGTTGCTGCTGTTGTTGCTGTTGTTGCTGTTGTTGCTGCTGATGTTGTTGTTGCTGTTGCTATTGTTGTTGTTGCTGCTGTTGTTGCTGTTGTTGCTGTTGCTATTGTTGTTGTTGCTGCTGTTGCCAATGTCGCTGTTGTTGTTGGTAGTGGTGTTGCTGTTGTTGCTGTTGTTTATATCTTTGTTGCTACCTCTGACTTTGTTGCTTACCCTATCTCATACCATCACCCAGACATTCCGCATAGCAGCTATCAAGACATTGTTCAACGAACACCTCAAGATGGCTTCAGAGGAACTAAAGATAAAAGAGATAACTAACATTGAGAATCATAGTGACAAGTGGTCCATTTGGGTAAACAATAAATATCGCACTATTTTACGGCTATTTATGTGATTGACTTGTGAGATCTAAAGCTGAACAGCTAGTATTACTAAGACTTTATCTAAAACCACTAAAAAAAGGATTACGAGAAGGAAAACTGTACGGCTTTCAGCCAGTGATAGTGTGTTCAGCATTTCCTTCTATTAGAAAGCAATAACTAGTCTCAAGGCGCGGAGAAGACATACGTGAAGAATACTATCGGCCAAAGTTTTTGAGTCAGCTACTTTTGGCTTTCCTTGTCATGTACATATTCGTTTGGTGTTTTTTCTTACGCTTCTTAGCAGTTTTATTCCTTTGTTTGTTAGGGCTCGTTTAGTTTTTCTTGTTTCGTTCTCGGCATCTTTTGTTTTTAATATCGAGCGTTTTTGTGTCCCTAGGGGTTCTTTCATTGTAGTTTTTACAGCTCGTTTAGCTCTATTCGCAGCCTATTTTTTCTTTTGTCTTATTGTTCCTATTGTTTATTTTTTTTTTTTACCTCGTTTTACTCCGTTTTTTTCCGGGTATTATAATAGCGCCTGGTGAGCGGAGATGGCCGGGAGAGCCAGGGGAACACGAGAATTTAGTGTAATACCGGCGCCGAGTGGGCGAAACATGAGAATTAATTGTGAATACCGCCGAGTGAGCGAAGATGGCCCGGAGAGCCATGGGTACAAGAGAATTAATTGTGAATACCGCCGAGTGAGCGAAGATGGCCCGGAGAGCCATGGGTACAAGAGAATTAATTGTGAATACCGCCGAGTGAGCGAAGATGGCCCGGAGAGCCATGGGTACAAGAGAATTAATTGTGAATACCGCCGAGTGAGCGAAGATGGCCCGGAGAGCCATGGGTACAAGAGAATTAATTGTGAATGCCGCCGAGTGAGCGAATATGGCCCGGAGAGCCATGGGTACAAGAGAATTAATTGTGAATACTGCCGAGTGAGCGAAGATGGCCCGGAGAGCCATGGGTACAAGAGAATTAATTGTGAATGTCTTTGTCTGTGTTTTCTTCAATTTTATATGGCAAATTCCCTCCAAAAAATACTCTTCTCCTATTTTTACGTTTAACGGTATAGTTTTTCGTACTCTCCCTCTGTCAGCCTCAGGGGGGCCTCCTCAGTGCCTCTATTTCGGACCTGGTTCGGAGCCTGGGGCCGACAGAGGGTAGGGTTTCCTGTCTAGTAAACCTTTTACATTTTTTGTCACCCCGGGTTGGTTTATGCTTGTAGGTTGATTGCACTCAGTTTGCGTCAAGATTGGAAGAAGTTAACAGGCTAGAACCAGCCGGGGCTATTCCCTTAAGGTGCATCATCTAGGAAACCCTGCCTTTTGTTGGCCCTTTGCCTCCGCCTTCCCTGGTGTGCGCTCGTCCGGGCCTGGGGAGACTTTCTCAATTGCGTTTTTTGGACCCAAGCCACTTCAGAGCAGGCAACCTACATACTAAGCATATGTATGATTTGTCACGTCGGATCAAAGGTTAATAAGCTTTGAGTTGTGGAGTATTGGGGGTTCTGAGTAATGGATATGGGTTCTGAGTAATGGATATGGGTTCTGAGTAATGGATATGGTTTCTGAGTAATGGATATGGTTTTTAAGTATTGAATTAAGGATGTTATGGGTATGTTTGGATGTAAGCCATATTCCATACACCTTGGTGAGGGACAGGAGCGGATCTCACCCATAACTTAACTTACTGCGACGTGATAATGAGTATGCAGTGAGAATATATAACTATTAACATATCTATCAGCTATCATGTGTGTCCCTGTCTCCGTATAGGGATCTACCGCCACTCAAACAGAACAAGTGTTCTATTAACACATCTATCAGCTATCATGTGTGTCCCTGTCTTCGTATAGGAATCTACTGCCACTCAAACAGAACAAGTGTTCTATTAACACATCTATCAGCTATCATTGAGCTGCCTAATATGGACAGTGCATATGTTATTGGATACAGTAGTTGTCTTACAACAGGTTCTTCTTGATTAAATGATGTTGTTATATCAATCAATATATATAGATGTCAGCATGTTGATATTACCGTTGGTAATAATAATTAAGTGACGATTAGATGTCATTATAAGCAGGTCAATGGTATTTCTAACTCATTAACTTCTTACCTCTTTTTAGACTTAAATTTTCCTAGTTTTCCTTTTGGGTTTCTGTTTTCTTGTGAGTTATTAACTTTAGAGTTTTTAATACTTTTGTTTGTTTGTGGTGCGACAGGATCGCTGAAAACAAGAATAAACAGTTACTCATAGTGTACTCTGGAATATGCGCTAAAACCACAGGTAGCCCAAGCTATGGTTCTGAATAGCTATATATAGAGAATGTATGGCAGATGAATAAATTTCTTTAAAATAAAATAAATTTCATCTTGACTGTATATCAATGTTTTTTGCATGCTTTGTGGTTTTCTGGCAGTTTGGTTGTATTTTAAGGTGATTTTGGTCAACTTCGTCAGAACCATAGCTTGGGCTACCTGTGCTGAAAGCAGATACTGAATATATAACATATGCAAAACTTGTGGACCGTTATTATTTGATGGGAGTCTACGTGCATTTGAAATTCAAAGTAACAACTTTTTGACAAACCCATTCATGATTTATTTGTGCCTCCATCTCTCAGAATACCCAAGTTTCGCATTCTATGCCAACTGCTGTTTTTGAAGACTACAGACTCATTTGTTCAGGCTTAGCCTCGTTTGTAAGTTAGCTATTCAACGACCTCATAAAAGTCTGTGGGATAGTTTATTTCTGTATGATTTGCAAAACTCAACTGTAACGTTAAGAATGTGCCAGTTGAATAATACCAATGTTTTGAAATCCCACGGACTTTTAATGGCGTCTATGAATAGCTGACTTATAAACGAGGCTAAGTCTGTGGCTTTCAAAAAACAGCGGTTTGCATCGAATGCGAAACTGGTGTACTCTGTCTACATTCAAACTCACCTCGTTCTGAACCGCCTCAGCGCTTTTTTGGTAGTATCGATCAGTTCTTGATCAAATGACTTGGTTTTCTTGTTTTTACCTTTCGCTTCGTAAAAATTACGATTCTTGCTAGAATGATAGAATGAAGACAATTTAAGCTGCAAAATATACCCTAAGTCAAGAGCTCAAAAAACATACCATAACCTTCCGTTTATACATGATGTTCGCGTCTTATGTAAGACACACTCTTATAAGTGGATCAGTTCGGTTCTCCTTTACAGTGAGGACACTCGAACCATGAACACTTGATATTTTTATATTTTTTATTCTATGAACTTTCTACTGCTTCAAAACTTCTGAAAATGAAGCACTGAGCTTAAATAATCTTATTGTTCAAAATGAATTATTTCCAATAATTTCACACAAGGGATAAAGGAGAAAAAAAGTATAAAAAAAACTCAAAGTGTTCACGGTTCGAGTGTCCTCACTGTAAGGCGTGTTTAAGGTAAGACGTGTCATACATTCCCCTGTGTAATGGGACTTTTTATTTGATATTATTCTTTGATTTTTCGAAAGATATTTGAAGGATTTACCTGAAAAAGTGTAAAGTAATAGGAGACTTCTCCGACGTGTATCGCAAACCAATTGTATTTTTATTTATTTATTTTTTATTTTAACATATAAATTCTCTGTGTTCTCTCCAAAAGTTAGTCTCATTGTGGGAGATTACACAAACCAATTGTATTCTTTGTTAGCTTCGTTCTATTGTTTAACGTGGTCTTGTTGTTTATATTGAATTACGTGGTGTGAAGCCGTTTGCGAAGTTAAGGCTGGAAAAAAAAAAAAACTATATATATTGATTTTAAAAACGGAGTTAATATCAAAAAGAAGTGGAAAAAGACAAGACAAGACAAAAAAAGAGAAGAGAGGAATATAATAATAATAATATTAATAATAATAATAATTTTAATAATATTAATTTTATTTGACAATATATAAATATAATAATAAGTAGCTATGTAATCAATATAATTGTATTGTATTGTAATAATAATAATAATAATAGTAATAATAATAATAATAATAGTAATAATAATAATAATAAGTCTTAATTCATACTAATAAAATACAAACTAATATTTCTAATCTAAAAATGTGTCTCAAATCGATTTAAATCTAAATTCTAAATTCTAAAATGATAATTGTATTTATATTTGATAGAAGAGAAGAAAATAAAACAGAACAGAAGACAAGACAAAAGGGAAGCAGGCAAAAGGAAATCAAAATGATATGCTAGCACACAAATCTAATATCAATAATAATAATAATATTTTTCTTGCTTATGACAACTTCCTGGCCGTCAAACGGATACACAAAAGTGGGAGGGATATAGTAAATACAGAAATAGTATTTCAGAATATTTATTTCAGAGTATTTTTGATATTATTTTATCGTAATTTGTCTCTTGTATATTATTGCTAATAATCTGGTTATTTTTGAATCCAAAATGAACTGTTTCTAAAAAAACACCTGCCATTATTGCTCCCTTACATCCATTATTATATTTCAAGTTATCACACATAGCCTAATTAAAGGCAGTCTACAAAAAGAACTATACAAAAGCTTGTCGGTGTTTGCTTATCGATTACGTTGGTAGCTTTGCATTTGTGTAATTTTGATAACACTTGATTGGTTTCCACACCGCTATGTAAAGAAGTTGACGAATTAATTGGTTTTCTGTAGTACCACTTCCCTCGTTTAACTGTCACTGGTCGAGCAATGTTGAAAACCATTTCGAACACTCATTCTTTAAGATGAAGTTGTACGAATCATCCTTCCTTTGGTTTGCCTTTTTAAGTAGCCTTTGTTCACTAATATTCATGATACCGTTCGTACAATCCGATAAAACTATGTTTTTTAATCTTGAACCGTTTCGCGTTCTCCATGCACCTGTCATCGAGAGGCTCATCGCGTTGGACTCATTTGAGTGCTTGGTTTTCTGTATGAGAAACAAGCAATGTGCGTCTGTGAACTTTGCTGTGAATCCTAATGTTGATCAGAGGTTCTTGTGTCAACTTCTAGCGAATGTTGTCGGTGGAAAAGAAAGAAGAAAAGCACAGCAAAATACGGAATACCATCATTTCTATAAGGTAAAAAAATGCTGAACAAATACTGAGAATAGTTAAGAAAAGAAATGCTTAAATTACAATTTTTGTAAATTTTAAGAAAGAAAAATAGGGGGAAACCGATGAAATAAATTTAAAATGATGACATAACGAGAACTCTACAAAAAACAAGCCAAAAGAATTATTTTCCATCGCACAAATTTAGAAACAACGATAAGATTTCATTCGATTCCAAATCTGTGAATGAATTTTTGCAAAAAATTTGCTATTTTCGTAAGTTCTAATAAAAAATATTATCTTAAACAAGTTTTAAAAATGCGATTATACTTGCTAAGATTACGAATGCATTAAAGAAAATTTGAAGTTTCCTAAAATATTCTGTTTAGCTTCTGAATCTCTCGAACTAGCTAGATGACTAGTAGATTGATAAAGAAAAGACATCAAGGAAATTGGAAATGACGTTATGTAACCTACATCATAATAAGGATTTTTATTTTATTTCCTGTCAATTTTGCTTAAAGCCAATCTAAAGCCAACAAAGTGCTGCACAGGAATCTAGGAAGCCAATTGAGTGTTAGATAAAAGTAAACGATAAAAAAAAACAAGGAAAAAGAAAGCAATAAAAAAGTTTAGAAAATAATAATAAAACGGAAATTGGCAATGACGTTATGTAACCTACAGTAGATATCGTGTTGGATGGTTCTGTCAAGTGTTGGGAATGTAAGACAGGGAAGAGGATAAAGAACTGTGAATGACTAGGAATAAAGGAATGAATGAATGAATGAAATAAAGAGTTAAAAGAAGGAAGGTAATAAAAAAAGGAAAAAATGTAAAAATGATGAATGGAATGATGGATGGATGGATGAATGGATAAATAAAAGAAAGAGCGATAAGTGAAAAGAAAGGAATGAAAATAGGTCTGAAATTAAAGAAGAAAAAGAAGAAAGAAATAAACCGAAAGTGACAATAAAAAGAAGAATTGTCCTAAGTTCAAATTTAATTGAAAAATAGAGACATAGAAGGAAGAAAGGCAAAAGAACAAAAGAAACGAAGGGTAAACAAACAAATAGGCAAAATTTTCCGAAAAACTTACACATATAAATTATCAAATAAAGGAAGTAAGACGAAATTAACAAAATGATTAAGAGCTATAAATAATAAGTAAACTACATACAGCTGTCGTTAAAGGCATTCTTTAATAACACTCACCTCTAATAAAGTCATTCTGCCAACAGAATCCGTGTGCTGATAACCCTTGTCAGAACTCAGGGACCTGTGAAGTCACCGATAAGAACGATTTCAACTGCGCCTGCACTGCGCCATACTCTGGTAGACTGTGTGAACAAGGTATGAGGGCTGTTTTAATTTTGTGTTCTTTTCATGTAAATTTCATTTGAACTGAATTAAACAAAAAATACACCTAAAGCCAACAAAGTGCACCAGAAGAAAGTAACATCTAAAATGCCAGTTGAGTTATATGAAAATTGTAATAGTAGTTGATAATGATTTTTATTTTATTTCCTGTCAATTTTGCTTAAAGCCAATCTCAAGCCAACAAAGTGCTGCACAGGAATCTAGGAAGCCAATTGACTGTTATAGATAAAAGTAAACGATAAAAAAGCAAGGAAAAAGCAAGCAATAAAAAAGTTTAGAAAATAATAATAAAAATAATAAAAATAATATCAGCGTAGGGGGCGGGGGTTGGGGGGATGGGCGGGGGAGCAATTATTTTACTTCCGACACCCAACATGGCGGCTGATTTGTTATGGAGGACAAAGACTTTCTAAAAACAGACAATTTCATGGCTTTTTAATCGTAAAGATATTGCCTGATTTTTCTTTCGATTTGCACTTATTTTTCTTTCAAAATAAGTATGTATGTTTTTGAGCATATATTACAAACTTCCGTCCCAAAAATAAACAATATCTTGGTCCCAGTCTCTCTCGGTTTGAAATCAGGCAATGACGATATGAAACACGTACCTGATTATTGGGGGTATTTTTCAGCTTTTTCATTGGATAAGTAGGAAAGCCACGGCCTGTGATTTGCTAACCTTAACTGTTCCTATGCATAGTGACTTATATTTATTCTGCATTTTTCAGTATCTTGGATAAAAGTCAACAACACTCCCATGTGCTATGGAGCAAAGGATGATTCATATGGTACCTGGTTGGCGCCGTCACCAGGGGGTCGGTTAGTATCGATTAAATTTGTTCATATCAATGGCACGGTCACGTGCTCAAAAGGGGCGCAACCATCACGGAGCACTTTCTGGGGGTGCTTTTCACCCACCACAAACATCTCCAAGATCACCACGATCATAACTGATAAAAACAACAATAAGCTATTGCCAACCTATTCGAACAATCTCAAAGGTTTCCATGGAAACGCAACAGCTATTGTATTCAGCACGGAAGAGTTGCGAGAGTTCGATGATGTAACCGCTGGACAGGTATTTCGGGTTTGGTATTATGAGGACTTTGTAAATACAGGATTAGAAGATGATAATGAGGGTTTGACATGCGCAGATGTATATGTCGTCTACTGGCCATAGTGGTACATATATAGTCATTTGAAAAACGTTGTCACTGACCGGCTCCGCGACTACGCGACTGAACCGAAACGGAGTATGGGTAGAAATCGCTGAAGCGCTTAATTATTCGCTCTGAAGTAGTTGTTTTTGCTTAATAATGAGATAACACAAGCAGCAACCCTTTCAACGTTTGTCTTCGGGTTTTGCGAAAGGAAGACAAAAGTCTATATATGACATCCGTCAAAGATGTTCCCAATTTTGAAACTGTTAAGTCATTAAAATACTATTTCGCCAGCGAATTTTCGTACTGTAAGCCTAGCGCATATTTAATCAGTGAAGAATTCAACCGCTTCAGTGATTTTTACCCATACTCCCGTTCGGGCTAGTCGCGGAGCCAGTCAGTGACAACGTTTTTTTCAATTAGCTGTATAAACCTTGTTACTGATGGACCGTCAGTTCTTGTATTAGTAGGTCGTGTATGCACATAGATATGCATTATTATATGACTGGATTAAAAGAACGATGCGTTGGGAACCTATTTTAAAGTCAAGGCATGCTAAACTGTGTATGAGGGTTATTGGGATTTTGATAGAATTTTGAATTTCATCATGAAGGGGAGTAGACACGCAAACTATTAGACTCAAGAACAGTCTCAGAAATGAGCTGGACTACGATGCCGATCATTACCTTTGATCTGGAAATACGAGTTTGTTATTTTTGGCTCGCGCCTCTAGTAATCAAGCACAGCCCTTAATAGCATATGAAAAACTAGAATTGTTTAGCCTCGCGCGCCTAAACTGGCCTAGCTTTATTTAGGGGACACAAAGAACATCATTACCATTTTAAAAAAGTGTGAATTTTGCTTCATCAAGCTGAATTTTTTCTCAAAATAAATTCCAGCTCCAGACAAAAACAACTAATACTATCATTACTATCATCATCATCATCTTCATTATCATCATCATCATCATCATCACCACCACCACCACCACCACCACCACCACCACCACCACCATCATCATCATCATCATCACCACCACCACCATCATCATCATCATCATCATCATCATCATCATCATCATCATCATCATCATCATCATCATCATCATCATCATCATCATCATCATCTATACTATATATACTATAAAGTCAGCAGTTTCGATCGCACGTTTAGCTTGGGCAAGCATGTATCCCATTTCAGACCACGTGTCAATCCCAAGGTTATAATTTCTTTGTTTAACGGTTGCGCATGAGAAGACACATGAATATAGATACAACTCAAACAAAGAATCTTATTCTCAAGAATGATCTGAAATGGGAAAACATTACGCCCAAGTTAAAGGGTCTAAATTGCTTAGGTTATGTCGAATCCATTGTTGTTTCTATAGCTACTATCATAGCTTTAACTATATTTATTCAACTCCATGACTAATTGTCCATGACATAATTATCTTTATTCTTAAGATTTTTTTATTGTTTATTATGACTATTATGACAACTATTTAGATTTTTAGCTTTTCGGCTATTTTACAGCGCGACGCGCCTTACCGTGGCCACCCTGCCAAAGTTTCGTACAAGTACGATAAATCACTTCTTGCAAAGAATTTCCACATGAAAAAGAATGCCTACGAAAGTATTAAGTGTTAGCAAGCCAAAAGAGCAAAACTGGTTTTAGAAATAGAGATTTTTAAGCATTTTCTTCAAGTTCTTGCTCAGTATCAGTATCAGTTTTATTCCACTATAAAACGATTAGTTAATCAGTGGGGACATATTACTACAGAGAAACAAAATTCTGTTGTAGTAGTCCATTGAAGGCTTTTCTGTCTTGTGTAGATCTTTTAGCTTGTTCTTTATCAACATTTAAAAGTTTCTCAATCTTGATCCAAGGATCTCTTACAAATTTGGCTGATGGATTTATGAATAGTAGTTGTTTCGTCAAGTGTGAGTTCGCTCTTCTGCACATGTGTGCGATATACTTCAAATATCTTATGTATATGAAATCTCGTATTGATGAGGTTCCAACAATGCTCCGAAGTTCAAATATTTGCGGTAACAACAAAGCAAGTTCACATGCAAATTTACAGATTCTCGCTTTCTGATTGGCTAACTTGTAAAAAAAGTTTGTTGGGTGGCTACGGTGAGGCGCGTCGCGCTGTAAAGCATACTAAAAAACTGGCGGACAAAGTAGGGCATGATTCTGCAGGGTCTTAGCCGTCACTTCAAAAACGGACGAAAATTTTAAAAAATCGTAAAAAAAATTGGCGCTACAAAAAGTAACGAAGTGGCCAGTTTAAAACCGGGCCAACCGCACTAGCTGCTACATGTAATGTTACGTTTATGCACGACGAAATATCATATATAATATGTTATTGCATTTAAAACTCGTTTAATTATATACTGTACAATCTGCTGCAATGCTCTGTTTGCATGATGGCGTCGTTTCACTACAACTACGAAAATACTTAGCTATACTCCCCAAGTTCCCAAATCTTCAAATTTTATCATGGAACCCTGAAACAAAATTTAGGCGATCCCAGAGGGCTGATCCAATAAAAAAATATGGCACGGCTAACTCGAAGATCGAATTGAAATTTTGCGTGTTGCGTTTTGAGAAGGGGGGAGGGGACAGAAAAACCTGGAGGAAATGCCCTTGAAGCAAAGGAGAGGCCTAACAAACTCTACTCACATGTGATGCCGAGTCCAGAAATCGAACCCGAGACCACAGAGGTGAGAGCCCTGTACTATTGCAACGGCACCCTTAAAAAGAGCGGTTAGATTACAGATTGAATAAGTGCGCAAGGGATTGTGGTAGATGTAGTATACTTGACGCTATCAAGCAAACAGTCTAATATCATGTTTTAGGGTATTTCTTAGTCCACATATCTTATTGTGGTATTTTTAGTGCAACTAGACGCTCTTGGAGCGTTCACTGGGTTGCCTGTGCGAGAGCTCGCCCACTCACCAATCCTATATACTCTATTATTTCTTACCAAAGTGTTCCTTTTGGGTTCAAAGTCCCCCTTTATTAAAAAACAAGACGCTGGTGGCAGCGTGCACTGGGTTACCTGGAGGGGGTGGGACCAGGGGCAGGGGGGAGGGTGAGGGTCCTAGGGCGCCCTTGACCCACCCTTTGTGGAAAAAGAGTGATCAATTATAAAATAAGCTGGATTGTAATTTGGTTTGTAATATTTCTGATGTATCGTACTGTCGAGGCCCTCGTTTTCTTTTTTCGTCGTTTTTCAAAAGACAGTCAGAGACTGCCCACTATAAATGTATAGTGAAAGCCATTTTGGAAAAAAAATTAAATCAAAAACTAAATCTTCGAAAATACCCATTTAGGTGAAGTCCAACTTCCATATTCTTCCGATTCCAGTCCGAGTTTTATCATACTTAATTAACTCGCAGACACAAAGTCGGCAAAGCGAGCTGACGGAGACACGTTTGCTTGAGGTCAGCGTTATTTGTTTACTACATGAATCCTTCGTTTAGAACGGTAAGACGAGCAAATAATTGTTCAAAACCACCCTCAGAATTGCTTTACATTTTACAATTTTCTATGTTCGTATATATTTGTAAATCAATCGACAGTTCGTAAATGTTTGACGAGTGAGCCGCGAGTTGAATGACTTTATAAGAGATCGATCTGAGAATCAAAATACATGCGTTCGATTTAACAATATTTCTCATTACTCTTCAGTTCTTAATATCAAAATGAAAGGCCCAATAAACTTCGTTGTACCTCATGTTTATTTGTAGTAGTCTTGTTGAGTCAACCATTAAATATAGCATCCGAGAATCGGGTCGGTAAAACTCGAATGAAGTCAGGACGTCCCATCGGTTTGAGTTAGCTTGGAGCGCGTAGAAATTCTTTAATACAAGAATTAAATATCGGCCACGGCTAGCTTTTACCTTTTGTACTGATACTACAGATAATACTGCTTTAGATAGCTGAGTCAAAGCACGAGTAGTTAATCAAAGTTAGCGGAGTTGCCGTGAGCAATGCAAATTCTTCAGAATTCCTGGCTCGATTAGAATTATCCTTGTTTACGAATAAATTAAAAATTCTGACTCGGCTCACTCTTTAATTATAGCAGTCAACGAAATAGAGCATGCGTAGACATTAATTTATGTCACGTGATACGCTAGCTCCGCCCTCTCTTAATTAGTTGGCAACGTAGTGACATTGATTGACAGTTGGCACATGCTAATTGTTGGACTATAGACAGGAACCCTGTATCAGATGCCCGCTAAGGACTGTTGGGTAAGGCCGCAATGACCCTCTGGGTAGTATTGCGCAACTTTGCCATTTTGTCGCGAAGGAATCAGAAAGAAAAAAAAACGAAGGTATTTTATGACTGGTTTACCACAGGTAACCCAGTAAAAAAAACGAAGGTATTTTATGACTGGTTTACCACAGGTAACCCAGTAAAAAAAATTAAATTCTAGTAAGACATTAGTGTTGCGTTACTGACTTGTCAACGCATATTATATTTCTACTTGACCTACTAGAGTACTAGTAGCTTTCAAGACTAGCTGATGAAATAAACATATCTATTTCAGTATCGAAACTGTTCGCTGCAAAACAAACGTTTTATCAATGTAAATACTCTTAGCCAAAATGTGTTTAACTGGTCATTTGTTTTTCCCTCAGTTTTCATTTTCTGTATTTTCATAAATGGAAATATTCAACAAGGAGTCTTGGCAGTTCGCTTTCTTGTAGATCACTATCAGCTCGTCTGACTTCTACAAATTCTTGGAGTCAGCTTTCATCAAAGCTTTGTTTGTCACTCGTTTTGTAGTTTGTCTCTCGTTCTGTAGTTTGTCTCAGTATATTTTTTTTGTATCTGAGATCTGGTAAGATCTAGTTTGATCATAGCTAGGTAGTTTATAGATTCTCTTAGTCTATTTTGACTAGTTTGTCTAGTTCTACGATTCTCATACCGTAGTTTGCTCATAGATTCTCAAAGATAGCTCATAGATTCTCAGACTTCTCTCTTTGAGTATGTGGACCAACCCGTTCCAAAATCGCTCAATAACATATTTTAGTGTGTGTCTACCACTACGGCGCGTGCGTTTGTAAGTAGTTTAAGCGTAGCGTTAAAAAACCTAAAGACAATAGTACGCAACATGCCTACATACAAAGTAGTACTTCACGAACCCTGAACGAATGAATTAATGGTGACTCAACACTAAAAAACTATAAATACATCCTCGATGTCGTGTGGCAACTTCATTGGACATTGGACATTGTTTACAAGTTCTCGACCAATCATGACGTGTGAAATTATGGTCTACCTGACGCAGGAAAAACGGATCTCATTTTAAGACTGGTTTGCTACCATAGCAACCCAGTAAATATGTACATAATTTATTTCACTGAATGATACAGTGTTTAGTTATTTGACATAAGCTTTACATTCACTAGGTTTAGCCGTCTATAGTTATTTCTAGGTATTACTGAGTAATGCATGTATTTTTATATTCATAATACAATCATATGTACTTGAGATGATAACTAGCGGTAAGCTAGTGTGGGCTGGGTCGGTGTTTCTTAATGAAACAGTTGTGATAAAAAGATAAATTTTACACCGTAAAAAATAAGAAATAAGAAAGATACTAAATAAAAATAGTAAGTGATCTTTCTTATTTTTTACGGTGTAAAATTTATCTTTTTATCACAACTGTTTTATATGTACTTGGTTTACTCACAAGTTAGCTTATGGTAGATAAATAATGTAGATTTGCTTTATTGTTTATATTAAAAACTTTTACCTCTATTTAACAGAAAAAAGTGATGAGTTTAGCAAATTTAAACTGTTTTATCTTCTATTGATAATATCTAACGAGAGCGCAGGTTTGGCTGTATCCTTATGGTCATGAGTTTGTGGTGGTCGGTAGGAAGTTCGGTCGGTCGGTCGGACGGACGGACGGTCGGTCAGTCGTCCTCAACAAGGTTTTTGTTGTAAGTGTGGCTCTTCTATTTTGGTGAAGTTATTGAAGAAATTGTTATTACAGTGTTTCTCAATAGCATGAACAGACTGATCGCACAATTTCCCATTTTGATCTTAGCGGACATCGATCAGAATGTTCCCAAGACAATGCGGTTAAAAATGCCTATGGAATGATGTTATGATAGTATTCTGTTGATGGTGATGTTATGATAGTATTCTGTTGATGGTGATGTTATGGTAGTATTCTGTTGGTGGTGATGTTATGGTAGTATTCTGTTGGTGGTGATGTTATGGTAGTATTCTGTTGGTGATGATGTTATGGTAGTATTCTGTTGGTAGTGATGTTATGGTAGTATTCTGTTGGTAGTGATGTTATGGTAGTATTCTGTTGGTAGTGATGTTATGGTAGTATTCTGTTGGTGGTGATGTTATGGTAGTATTCTGTTGGTGGTGATGTTATGATAGTATTCTGTTGGTGGTGATGTTATGGTAGTATTCTGTTGGTGGTGATGTTATTCTATTCTATTTCAAATCAGGGTAACTGTTGATACTATCCATACACGTACACAATCTGTTATCTATTACTTATCTTAACTTTCCACTTTTCAAGACTTCTCTGGACATGATTCTTGCTTGTCGATCTTTATTCGAACAGATTCCAAGGACTTTTTCTTTCATTTATGGCGTGCAATATTCTGTGCAACGTGAAACAAAATCATAGTCGTCAATAAAGCAAATGATTTAAAAGTTATAAATTGAATGTTAGTGCATAATGCACTTTACTACAATATCTGGAAAGGCTACGAAGACTCACTGGACTCGCAGCAACACAATTACAAAGAGAAATGCAGTACAAGTCAAGTTTCCTGCCTTTGTTGGAGCAAATCCTAGGAACCCAACCTGCTGAAGCATTGGAAGGGGAAAATGATGATGATGAGAAAGAGAAACAAGTAGATAGGCCCCTTTCACGTGATTTCAAAGCAGCTCAATTTGGAGGAAAAACAAAAGAATTCCAACCTCATTGAGTATTGTAATTTTGTCCTCCATTCAAATTGAGCTGCTTTGAAATCACGTGAAAGGGGCCTATCTACTTGTTTCTCTTTCTTCATTTTTCATCATCATCATAGCTAGTCTTCTATTAAAAAGAAAGACGGAAACGTCTGTTCTCATTCCTCATGACGACTCTTACCTTCAATGGATAAACTTTGGTTTTCTCAACTTTCTCTGAAAACAATTGAAATTATACTTGAATAGGATGATTTTATGTATTCACCCTGACAGAATAATCCACGCGCACAACACTTGTATGATTTATATAATCATCCGTATGATATATGGTACTGATATGTGTGGTGTATCACAGGATAACCCACGCGCGCAACACTTGTATGATTTATATAATCATCCTTATGATATATGGTACTGATATGTGTGGTGTATCACAGGATAACCCATGAACGCATCACCTCTGATAAACCTACAGATATATACCTTTTGATTTTCTGGCTTTTTGGTTTTTCCTTGATACAGAACTCACGGCGTCACCATTCTAAAAAAAAATAACATTAAAACTTAGAATATGCCCCTTTCACGTGACGTCAAAGCAGCTCAATTTGGAGGACAAAACAAACTAATTTTAATCTCCTGAGATTTGAAACCTTTTGTTTTTTCCATCCAATTGAGCTGCATTCCGAAGTGCTGCAAAGGGTCTTTACAAACGAAAGGATTTTTTTTGGAGATTGCAGCTAAGGTTTATCATGTTTGTCTCATGATCTTAGAGGGAAAGAAAACATTTCAAAGCATTGTTTTTGGATGGTCACTCCACTCAGCGTACACCACCCCGCGCACACGTAACAAATTAACAAAATTATAATAAACTTGAATACTTACTGAGGGCAAGAAAACACTATTGAAATCAAACGTTCTCTCGCGAAATCTCCGCAGTGCTGTTCTCACCTATAGATTAAATCAAAAGTCGAACATAAAGAACTTTAGACGGTTCAGTTTCGTTTGTATTGACATATGCTCAATATTATCTTTTGAACGAAGATACGATTGAAAAGATGTAAAATTATCAGATGATGTTTAACAAAAGACGATGTTGCTATAGCCTGCGTGCATCCGAACAAATACAGACTTTACCGGGTATTTGTCTGAATGCACGCAGGCTATGCTGGTATGGGTTGTAGAGTTTATTGTTGTGAACTGGAAAGTGGAAAAGAAAAGTTGAGAAAAGAAAAGAAAAAAAGAAACATAGAATGAAAAGTCGAAAAAAGAAAAACGAAATAAAGATGGAAAAGGGAAGAGAAAAAGAAAGAAATAAAGGATGGGCAGTGCCGGAAGGAGCGAAGGAAGAGTGAAGGATGTAGGGACAAGTGAAAAATGAGAGATGATGCTTTATCGGAAAGAGAAACAAAAACGTAAAGTAATGAATGAGGAAAAGAATACAAGGAACTAAAATGGGAAATTGAGAAAAGAATGAGAAAGGAAAGAACGGATAAGCAGTAGATACACGACTCATACTGACCTCGCTGTTACCGACACAATGAAATGCAAAGATGAAGAAACCCTAAAACAAAGAATAAGAAGAATATTAAAGTTTTGGATGTTTCGGCAACCCGTGTCATGTTACACTGACGAAGACACAAAAGATCACTCACTCAAGTGATACCACAACTGTAAAACTAGTATTACTATTAGTAATAAAAAACATGTTCACCATTACCATTACCAATTCGCAACAACAACAACCTATAGAAAACCCAGGGGGGAGAGGCGAGTCAATTACCACTACGTCACACTTGATTCCAACCAATCGGGACACTTGTATGAAAATCGATGAAAACTGCAAATGACTTGAAACTTGGTTAAACTTATCTACATGGCCCCAATAGTTGCCAAGTAACATATTTTCTCCACAGTAAAAATTCGTGGATAGAAATTATCAATTTTTTTCAGCATATAAATCGTGAGTGAATGACGTCATACATTGATCAACCGTATTGTTCTTTTAGTTTTTGAAAATTTTGCCAATCTGGTTTTCATAATCATAATTGAGTCATGTTATCCTCAAATACTTGAAATATTCGGACTTTCAAAAAATGGGACGCTTTCATCCAAGTGTCCCTCTAACAATTAAAACAACATCATCCTTTCCAAAAACAACATCATTAGCTTCCTGATAACAGAAACAACAAAAAAGATTTGATGAGTACCTGGAGTGAGTTTGTCACCGTGAAAATGTACTTAAATATAATGGAGTTGTCTTGCACAATCAGCAGGCCAAACACCCATGTTACCCCTAGCAACGGTAACAACACTGAGACTCCTTTCACACCCGACCTGAACAGAAGCCAAGAAAACACAATGAGTGATAATATTATGTAATATATACAATATGAGTGGCCGTGTTGTATCAGATATACAACCACGAGCCGAAGGCGAGTGATTGTATATCTGATACAACACGGACACGAATATTGTATATTACTTATGAAACGTCTAGGTGTATACATTCATGTTCTACTAAAATTTTAAAAATAAAATTGAATTTGGCTGAGAAAATTGGAGTTAAAGTTTATGCAAATCAGGACGATTTTGTATCAGATATACAACCTCCTCCACGGACAATGATTTCTATTGTGTTTTCCTCATTAATCATTCATGAGTTTTATAACATAAAATTGTAATTATCATTAATGAGAAAAAATGGTCTCCAAATAAAATAATTCTCATATCAGACCACGGCTCATTCCCTTGAGTGTTATATTTGTTTGCTAGTGATGCTTGAGAATTGATATGGAAACACAAACAATTTTTTTTAGAAAATGACGTGTGGCAGTGATAATAATACATATTTTTTTTACTCGGGTTATGCAAAAAAAAAATTATTTTTCCAATCTGGTCCTTTAATTATTTAAAAAAAAATTATAAAGAAAAATTATAAAAATTATGTAATATAAATACTACTAATAAATAGAAACTAGTATAAATAAATGCTAGTAAAAATAATGTTTATCACTGCATGAAAAATCAGATCCACCAGGAGCAGTGGATACGGTGAAAATAGGGTGAACACCACCTCCTGAGTGCGCAAATGTGGCATCATCCATTACCGCACCGCATCCATCACCCGCAGTGAATCCAATATGGCGACTATGACGTAACATGCATTCGTAGAAGAACATTAACGTTATCAGCAATCAATGACCTACATTATTCTAGCACGCTGAGACTCCAGCATATCGGCTGAGGAAATCACAACCTTGATGACCATTACCAAGATAATGAGGTTCATCTGGACAATTATAATGAAGATTTTTTGTTAGCAAACATGTTAGTCTCATATGAATATAATTTATTGGGTCTTTCCTTTGATTCGAGGGTTTTTCTCCGGGTTCTCTGGAATTCTTTCCTCCACAAAAACTAACAAGATAAATTGTAATTCGATCTGTGAAATAACCGTGTCCTGACTTTGATCTGCCAAGAGGTTGTTTTAGGAATCGATAAAATTAAAGCCAAGGCATCTAGTAAAGGGACTGGGAAGATTACATAACGGTATCATGTAAACGAGGGATCAGATCAGAGTGAGTATGATAAGGAACGCGCAATGTCAATAGTTTAAGGTGTTTCCCAGTAGTTTTTTATTGACCACACTTCTCATGTTCATCTAGCGAATTGAAAACCTTTTCCTGGTCTGATCAAAATGAATTTTACACCAGACATCAAGCATAGATGGAAGTTTTGATTGATGTCAATTTCAACTCGATCGGCGTTTCCATGGCAACGGAAAACAATGATCGTTGAAATCAGTTTTCCTTGAATATCTCCCGTTTTCGATGAGCTTCAGAAAAATGACTATATACATGCTAAACTTCGCATTCAGGCACAGCTATTCAGATGATAATTAGAGGGTTGGATTAGAGCGATTTCGAATAAATCGCAAAAACATTCTATGACCGCTTATTATGATACTGGAAACTATAGCAGAACAAAAAAATCCTTCGCGTTCGCAAAATAATGTCAAACTACTGCTAAACGTTACCTACAATATCTATTTACCTTTCCTGAAAGCGACATTTGTGAAAACTTTTTCTTTGCGGAGTTAGAATTTTTCTTGTACAGGTGCTTTCAGTAGAATAGTTTGAACGATTTCACCTTCCTAGCAATTTCAAAATTATCTCTCAAACGAACGAATGAATACAGCTAACGTTTAGCAGTAGTTTGACATTATTTTGCGAACGCGAAGGATTTTTTTGTTCTGCTATAGTTTCCAGTATCATAATAAGCGGTCACAGAATGTTTTTGCGATTTATTCGAAATCGCTCTAATCCAACCCTCTAATTATCATCTGAATAACTGTGCCTGAATGCGAAGTTTAGCATGTATATAGTCATTTTTCTGAAGCTCATCGAAAACGGGAGATATTCAAGGAAAACTGATTTCAACGATCATTGTTTTCCGTTGCCATGGAAACGCCGATCGAGTTGAAATTGACATCAATCAAAACTTCCATCTATGCTTGATGTCTGGTGTAAAATTCATTTTGATCAGACCAGGAAAAGGTTTTCAATTCGTTAGATGAACATGAGAAGTGTGGTCAATAAAAAACTACTGGAAAACACCTAAAGGCCGTGTCACACGCTACGATTTCTCGTGCAACTTGTCTCGCGAAAAAAATTATTGCAGGTTGCACGAGCGTTTTTCACGTTTGACATCCCCTCGCGCGACTTGAATTTTTCATTTTTTTGCTTCATGTAAAGTAGAATCGACTTCTACTTTCTGCAACAATTTTCGTAAAAATTTACGTGTGACATGGTCGTGCAACTTGCGATTAGAGCGCGCGCACAAGCAAATCATTCATTCACCATTGATTCAAATTACGCGTGCAACTTGCAATACTTTTTTTCGCGAGACAAATTGCAACCAAAATCGTGCGTTTGACATGGTCTATGGAACCTGCAACAATTTTTTTCGCGAGACAAGTTGCACGAGAAATCGTAGCGTGTGACACGGGCTTAACAGTTATTACAATGCAATATTCTATTCGCTGGATAGCATAGATGGGATGAAAATAGACCTTTCCCCGAATTCGCTAGGATGATCACGAAACAAGTCGAGACTGAACTTAATTCTTTTATTTATGAGACCAACCTCGAGTTGAAACCATTGTTTCATTATATATCATCCAAACGAATTTGGGAAACGTCTATTGGATGGATAGTCAGAGTGGTATAGTATTGGGTGAGATGCAGGGTTAGGTTTGCTGGTAAAGACCCCATTGCACATGACGTCAGAGCAGCTCAATTTGGAGGGCAAAACAAAAGAATTTTAATCTCCTGAGAATTGGAACATTTTTTTGTCCTCCAAATTGAGCTAGCTGCATTCGACGTGCTGCAAGGGGTCTATACTGTGATGTAGTAAAGGTGTTAAGGATGTTATTGTTATTGTGTTGTGGTGTTGTGTTGTGTTGGGTGGTATATGGTGCTGTGTGTTATATGATGAATGTGCGGTGGCATGGATTGATTGGTATATGGTGCTAGAAGTGTGGTGTTTCCTGATGTAGCATGCATGATATTCCTTGCTGTGTTAAGGTATTGTAAAGGTGGTTTTGTAACCGGTGTGATGTGCTGTCTAGCATATTTTATCTCTTCACTCTAATCGAATGAAACATACCAATGCAATGATAGCCACTGGTCCAATAAACACCCAAATAAAACTGTCCTTGAGTGACAACCAGCAACTGCAACAAAAAAAATCCATTACCCTGAGATAGTCTTTAAAGTCAAAAATAAAGTTAATAAGAAATAATAGTTACTGACGCTAATTCTGTTCCATATCCAGATGAGTTTATTGAAGCAGCGACTCCAACGTAAATCAATGGAAAACCTAAAGAAAGGTGGAAATATTTTATCAGACAATTAAATTAGGTATAATTCTAGATATCTGAGTTTTTGGTTTACCGCCGATCTAAGTAAACAATTTTGATTGACGGAAGCCAAAAACTCGGACAGTTGTCTGGGTCGCGTCGTAATTATGAAAAGAGTTGTCAGTAATCTATTTCATAGTCTTCAATTTTGGGGAATGAAGGAAGAAATGGGAAAGGAAGGAAGGAAGGAAGAATAGGACGACAAGAATTATAAATAGTCAGTGGAGAAAGGCAGAAAGGTAGTGAAATATTGAGTGATGTTATGCAGTGCGATGACACTAGGGGGATATAAAGGAACGAAATAATGGGGGGGGGGGGGAGCCAAAAGAATAGAATGGAAATGATAGGCTAAAAGAAGAAATGGGAAGACTGAGGATGTAATTGCAGAGATGTGAAAGGAAAGAACAAAAGGAATGGATGAAAGAATGAATGAGTGAATGAATGGATGGATGGATGGATGAATGGATGGATGGATGGATGAATGGATGGATGGATGGATGGATGGATGGATGGATGGATGGATGGATGGATGGATGGATGGATGGATGGATGGATGGATGGATGGATGGATGGATGGATGGATGGATGGATGGATGGATGGATGGATGGAGATGGATGGATGGATGGATGGATGGATGGATGGATGGATGGATGAATGAATAAATGAACGAATGAATGAATAATAAATAAAAGAACGAATGAATGAATGAATAAACGAATGAATGAATTTGATGAATGAATGAATGAATGGATGGATGGATGGATGGATGGATGGATGGATGGATGGATGGATGGATGGATGGATGGATGGATGGATGGATGGATGGATGGATGGATGGATGGATGGATGGATGGATGGATGGATGGATGGATGGATGGATGGATGGATGGATGGATGGATGGATGGATGGATGGATGGATGGATGGATGGATGGATGGATGGATGGATGGATGGATGGATGGATGGATGGATGGATGGATGGATGGATGGATGGATGGATGGATGGATGGATGGATGGATGGATGGATGGATGGATGGATGGATGGATGGATGGATGGATGGATGGATGGATGGATGGATGGATGGATGGATGGATGGATGGATAGTGATCATGAATTAATGAATGCATGAATAGTGATCATGAATGAACGAATGCATGGATATTATCATGAATACATGCATGGATGGATGGAAAATTCAGAATAAGCCATTCAAACATCATACTTGCTCACTTACTTACCCCATCCAAAGATATAGTAATACATCATTCTCATGCTCTCAGTTCTGTAGACTCTGACAATCTTCATGTACAAATGAAAGCCTTCGACACACATCCAGGAGAACGAAGCAAGGAACAAATAGTGCAGGAACCCTGCCACGATGCCGCAAAGAACCTATAGACAGGGATAGAAAAATTGTGCGGTTATTGATGTTAACTAAGATTAAAAACGTTCAAATAGTATCGAACGCTGAAACAATCTCTGGGATTATCACAAGCCTAGCTTTTATGTATATAGAGGAAGAAAAACCCAGAGGAAAACCCTCGAGGGAGACGTAACAAACTTTATTCACTTGTGATACCGAGGGCCGTGTCCAGGGATCGAAGCCGAGACCCCAGAGGTGAGAGTTGAGTGCACTACCTGCTACGCTTGATGTTACTCTTTGTGCTTTTTTTCTCTCTAAAGACTTGCATTGCTCAATTGCGTTGTTATGATTTTCCATTGTCTTGAAACTTAGCATACCAAACCATAGTTACCACAAATTTCATTGCTACGCGCCCGACTTTGTTGTTGTGTGAGTTTAATTGTCGATTCTCTTCCGTCAATCAAACCGTTCGGAATTTATTTAAGTCGAGTGTTTGGATGGAAACTCGAAGAAATATGCCTTTATATAGAAAATTGAGGATAAACAAGATGTACAAAGTCGAAAGTGATAGAGAATAAAGTCAAGAACAAATCAAGCGCGTTACACAAAGAGACCATCGTTTTACTGCCTTCACAATGACCAAACATAAATTTAGTTTTCCTCGAATATAAATAGAGTGAATGCTCAGCACCCGACGCCATTATCGGAATTGTAATATATAGATGTTGATTATTGCGGAGGGAGAAAAACCAGAGAATCTGGAGAAAAACCCTTCAGGGGCGTAGCCAGGATTTTACCTTGGGTGGGGGGGGGGGGGGGGCAAAAACCCGTTTTCAGAACATCAACAACAAAAAAACGGCGAACCAAAATACGGTGAACACGATAGAGGAGAAGGGGGCCCGGGCACTCTGGGCCCACCCCTTGGCTACGCCTCCAGCTGATCTGAAAAAGTGACGAAGAAATGACGTCACTAGAAAACTGGGGTGTCATGTAGCCTGCGAAAATTGACTTATAAAAGCTTATATTTGAGATAAATCTAGATCTTCAGGCGAGGTTTTTGATATTTCGTATACATTTAGTAATGTTCATTATTGAGTGGGAAAATAAAATAAAGAAATAACCGTTTCCCGAGTCGCCGGAATACTAAGGATGACACCTCGGTTTCGCAAATTTTCTCGATTCTCATTGGCTAATATTCTTTTCCAGATCAGCTGACTTGAATGGGAGAGAACCACATGAAAGTGTATCGAGCCCATAACCACATTGGTAAGAGGTGAACCATATTACGCTAACCATCACAAATCACCACACAAGTAGAGGTCATTCTTAAAATAATGCGCAAAATCTATTGAACTTTGAGTGAATTAATCACAAGTCAAAGCGTACAAGTACAAGCCTTAGGCCCCTATTCGTCGAGCCGAACGCATAGACGCATCAAGAGTTCCGCGCTGCTGCTCAATGCGCATGCTCAGGGGATTAAAAAGTGGGATGATATTTTGTAAAATATGCAATTTTTCGGTATATTTGATTCAGAAATCGCTTAACGGTACGCGATCTTGAATATTTAGTGAAAATTGAACTTGACAAGAAAGATACAACTAAAATATAGCATATTTTACAAATTTTATCCCACTTTTTAATCCCCTGAGCATGCGCTTAGAGCAGTAGCATGGAACTCTTGATGCGTGTATTGAAAACATTGGATAGTAAGACGGTTTTCTTTGATAAAAAAAAAATACTCGAAAATGATGTTTCCCGATTTCATTTATTCCTTTTAATTTTATCTAAATTGGGCTCCCTGTGGATGGATCAAAACACACACACACCAGGAAAATATGAAGTATTCCAGCTGAGTTCATCCCCTTCCCCTAAAGGAAATATGGGTCACTATTTTTGGTTAGCATTTATCGATCATTTTCCGAGTATACATTGACTAGACTTTTCTTGTTGATTGAAATTAAATTCCGTCATGAGTTCGACTAGCATTAACGATTAATTTAAAGAAGGAAGAACTCGTATTTCATAAATTCTCTCGGCAGAATAATGGGAAATGCTAATCAAAATACGATGTCGAGTTTGTTCTCAAGGTCAACTCAGCTGGGTTAGCTGAATCTATCAGTCTAGTGAAGTCGTTGGGATATAAATTAAATAAATAATAAGATACAGTAATTACAAAAATTACAAAAATTACAGACACGAAGTGCAACAAAAAAAAAAAAAAAAATTACAAACAAAACTAACAAAAATATAAGATAAAATATTTGAGAAAAAAAAAAGTAAGAAGCTCCTCGGCCAAATGTTGCTTTTTCGGACCATTTCTCATCCTCGGGTATTATTAGCCTATATCCCAGCCGCCAGAAGGGTTATAATTACTAATTAGTGAGACGATATTCATTGGTCGAGCGGTGACTTTGATGTTTGCCATTCCATTGTTTGCCAGAGCAAAAGTAATATTATAAGTAATATATACAATATGAGTGGCCGTGTTGATTGTGATTGTGGCGAGTGTATATCTGATACAACACGGACACGAATATTGTATATTACTTATGAAACGTCTAGGTGTATACACTCATGTTCTACTAAAATTTTAAAGATCAAATTGAATTTGGCTGAGAAAATTGGAGTTAAAGTTTATGCAAATCAGGACGATTTTGTATCAGATATACAACCTCCTCCACGGACAATGATTTTTATTGTGTTTTCCTCATTAATTATTCATGAGTTCTATAAAACGTTTTTTAAATCCTGAATTCCATCTTTTCTCTTTTCTCTTATATTCAAGTTTAAAATTATGCTAAACAACTATTTACCTCAGGCTCAGTGAATATGGTGAATATTTACCTCAGACTCAGTGAATATGGTGAATATTTACCTCAGGCTCAGTGAATATGGTGAATATTTACCTCGACTATGTCTTGATAAATATTCACCGCTATTCACTTATTCACAATTTAGCTGTTTTGAGTTCCTAATTTTAGCTGAAGCTGTAAATCTTAACTTCAAAACGACTCGATGAATATTTTAAATTATTTGTAAATTTCCTGTACATTTACTAAATATATAAGCAACATTATGTCAAATTTTCGTTTTGATTGAACCATTTTATGATCTTGAAATGAGGACAGTAAGTAATTTTGCTTAGCGTTTGTTTATTTTATTATTCAAAATGATATAGGCATATTGTTTATTTGTGGCCCGAGTAGCATCAATTTTGCACCCGAGTGCAACGAGGGTGCAAACGATGCTACAAGAGCCACAAATAAACAGTATGCCCTCCAAAAGTCATGTTATTATCATTATTATTAATATACAAGACAAAATTATACAAAGTCTTCAATATCAAAAGTTAAAATTTTAGTAAAACATTTTCATTCAAAAATAAAGTTTTTATACATACGAAACAAGAAAACATCAAGCGCAACCGCTTTGAAATGGTTTCTTTAAGATCTGATTTCAGTAAAAACATACTCATTCGAAAAAGTCAAAATATCGATTTCGCTCGTATTTTGTTCATTAATAGCCCTTAGTATGAAATACATCCTGGTGTTTTTAGTTTTGAAAAATCTTAATTAGTTTTCGAGAAATTTACAAAAATCTATTTCGGCCCTACGCATCGATAAAATGACCGTCGAGATCACGGAATTTAGCGCAAAAATAAGCGTATCGTACAGCTAAATCCCTTATCTATATTTTTGGTCGGCATTTTTTATCGAAAGAATAGATATTCCTCTTCCTATCGCGGACTCGCTTGTTCGCGATATGACGGGAAACTCGTGAATAACAACGATATCAGACTCTTAACATGTGATAATCTCTATTTATTTTATTATTATCTCTTAACTCATAATTGTGAATTCCAGTATGCTGTGTGAGGTGGTCAATGCTTGATTGCAGAAAATATAATGCCAGGCATACATAGCACGCCGGAATGCATTGATGTGGTATAAGATGACAATAACGATGAATAATCAAATAAACAAGATTAAGGTGTGTATAAGAGCGGACCTTAAGCAAAGTACTCATGCCAAACGCGATTTAAAAACATATGTCAAAAAAATGGAGAAAAAAGGACACTTACATGACTTTTCGAGAGCATATTGCGATTTGAAGTTGAAAGGTAGCGCGCAAGTGCTAATTACCCCATCGAGCCACCTTAATCATTTAAAGTTTCGTCGGCCGTGTTTTTCTGTCCTGAGTGGACATTCATTTTTACCAAATATCAAGTTCATGTTTCCAAAAATAAATAATAGAAGAATCTGGGACGAAAAAGTTAAGTTAAAAGTTAAAAGTTAAACAAGACGGAAAAGTTGTTTCTATACGACCAGCAAAAGCAGACTTTGTGAAAAACAAAATAAAAAATATATATTTGATGAACATTCAAAACAACTTTTATCTGAAACGTGTTTACTATCGCTGTTTGACCATAACACGTGTACCTCATCTCTTAACAAAACAGCCGTCTAACTAAGTGTAGACCACTTGTAACGTGAGTACCATCGCACGGCACGTGCACTGATATGTTTTTCTCCAAAACACAGAACAAATAATGAACAAATATGGTCAATGGGTGTGGATGACGTTAAAAATAGCCACGGAGAGAGAAGACTAATCAGACTTAGGTCTTTTACCACCTGATTGAGTGTAAGGTAAAAACCGAACTAATCAAGGGTCAATTAAGTGAACAAACAGCAAAATGCGTCAAAGGGAAGTCCTTCGTGGTACCCAGTTAGGGGACATATGTTATATAAAGAAACTTCAAAAAACAATTAAAGAACAAAGCGCTACTGAAATAAGAAAGAGAACGATTAAATGGAGGGCTTTCAAAACCTTGAAGAATTGAGCTGTTTTACTTTTCCACCCATAAACACGACTCGTGCATTTAAACCCAGACTTCAGGTGAGATGTGTCCGATCAAATGAAAATATAGAGAAAAAAGAAGTGGTGAGTCTGCCTGACATTGCTAAGAAGAAAGAGTGCTGCTACGACAAGAAGTCGGGCCTGTCTGAGTCCACGGACTACTGCGACAAGAGGTCAGGCGTATCTAAAACCACGGACTACAGCGACAAGAGGTCAGGTGTATCTAAGAGCAAGGACTGCAGCGACAAGAGGTCAGGTGTATCTATCACCACGGACTACAGCGACAAGAGTTCAGGTGTATCTAAAAGCAAGGACTACAGCGACAAGAGGTCAGGTGTATCTAAGACCACGGACTACAGCGACAAGAGGTCAGGTGTATCTAAGAGCAAGGACTGCAGCGACAAGAGGTCAGGTGTATCTAAGAGCATGGACTGCAGCGACAAGAGGTCAGGTGTATCTAAGAGCAAGGACTGCAGCGACAAGAGGTTACGTGTATCTAAGAGCAAGGACTGCAGCGACAAGAGGTCAGGTGTATCTAACACCACGGGCTACTGCGACAAGAGGTCAGGTGTATCTAAGACCACGGACTACAGCGACAAGAGTTCAGGTATATCTAAGAGCAAGGCCTGCAGCGACAAGAGGTCAGGTGTATCTAAGAGCAAGGACTGCAGCGACAAAAGGTCAGGTATATCTATCACCACGGACTACAGCGACAAGAGTTCAGGTGTATCTAAAAGCAAGGACTACAGCGACAAGAGGTCAGGTGTATCTAAGACCACGGACTACAGCGACAAGAGGTCAGGTGTATCTAAGAGCAAGGACTGCAGCGACAAGAGGTCAGGTGTATCTAAGAGCAAGGACTGCAGCGACAAGAGGTTACGTGTATCTAAGAGCAAGGACTGCAGCGACAAGAGGTCAGGTCCATTTGAGGTCGGTGGCGAGAGGTCTGTACCATACAAGACGTCTTACTCCTCTTCTCTTGAATATTTTCCACACGCATGTGATCCCGTTAACGACGCGCGCACATTAACCAAGAGACAACCCGTAAGACTACCTCCAATAGAACAAAGACGAATAATAATCACACAATCAGCTGATGAGGAGAGGTTCTCAGTATGTCAACATGATTTCTTGCGTCTACCACCACGTAATACTTTGAAGTCGCAGTATTTAGAAGAACTGTCTTCGGCAATGCGACTTCGTTCGTCTACGTTCCCTCTTCAGACAGTTAGTACATTGCCATGTTCCTCAACCCAGCAGCCATCTTTGCGGGAATCGGCTTTTCCTTCTCCTTCACCACAGCTTCCTCTTCGCGAGAGGCCATTAAATTATTTCCCAGAGCTTTCATCTACAAACCTTTTGTCCCCAACAGAATACATTTATTATCCTAAGCCTCCCACCGCAACTTTGGAAAGGAACACCCATGCACGTGCTAACCGTCCAGGCCGTCGTTTGGTACCTTTGAGCACGCCTTTACCACGTATAAACTATTCTGAAAATCCCAAGGAAGCATCTTGTGATACAAAGTCAAGCAGGGCTGGGTGTACGGAACAAGGGGCACTTAACATTTCAGATAAAGAAATGGCAATCATAAGAAAGTATAAATGCCTGCGACCTGGACATCGACACGCCGTATGCGAAGAACTTGAAAATACTATGAACCTCGTGAAAATAAACGGTCAGTATTACAACCTAAATGAAATGAGAAAGGAGCTTGGCATAGCAGTCAATAAAGTAATGCGATTTAAAAACAATTTTTTTCGAAATTTAATTCGCTAAAGCAACCACCTTGAAGGCTTGGAAAAACACTCAAAGCTACAAATCTCTGTTATTAACTTATGAACATAAATGTAAGCAAACTGTTATGTGATACATTGCTCAGAGTGACGCTGAGTGCAACGGTCTCTTAACCATAGGATGTCCACGTGCCTCTTATTAAAACAATCCAATCACAGGACAGCATGTATTTACTGTCAAGCACCTCGTAAACTTCACTGTTCAGTTTTCAGCCTGACACCAGTTTGAAATGTTGGCTACAACTGCGATATCGATGAATTCGGGCTCAATCATGTTTTTTTCTTACTGAAATAATTCAGAAAGAAAATTCAGATACAGATAGCCTCGAATGCCAAGGATGAAATCATTGTTATTTAGTGAAAGGGATTTAGAATACCACCAACACGACGGTCCAGATCAAAAACTAATCACATGGTATCGGTTTTACTGATGGCTTCGCAAGGAAAGCTTCACGCGAATAAAACATTGTGAAACACAAACTTCATTCAAAAGCCGGATTGTCAAAAATCGCTTATACCTGTAGTTGTTCTCCGGCTTTAACTACTACCAACGATATCCCTGTGTGACACAGCCTACTGGGGAAAAACATGGACCTGAACTAACCCAGCTTGGTTACGAACTCTTCGGATCTAAGTGATCTCTGCCGTCAGAACAATGTTCTATCAGCTGATTAGCGATTTGAATTGGAGAGAAGATTTAGAAGCCATCTTGATTCTGGGGATGCCAATAACAATTCCAAAGGCAGTGAATGAAGCAGCAATGGTTTCATTTGGATCGGAGCAACAACGACTACAGCCTCAACAGTTAGTCAATGATCTTCAGAGTATTCCGTAGGATATATTCACTGTCACCATATCGTCTGGTGTTTGAGGCCAATTTTTCAGAAAAATTCCTTTGCCTTTGGTTTCCTTTTTTCGTCTATGGGGAATACGCGTTGTGTATTTGTAGGGATTAGGTGCTCCCATACTAATCACCCCTTTGTCCCATACGACTCATGCCTGCTATACTCCTGGTATCTGTACCCCTCTGCCTCTGTTGCTATGGGAACTACTATCAGACTAACTTTAGGGGATTATCACCCCTTGGTGGCCTAGGGGACACCCCTAGATTAAGAGAGAACCATCACCTCTCTTTGCCAAACCACTGCATCCCAGGGAATTACCATCCCTAGAGAGGATTACCACTTGTTTTGCCCAAACTACTGACCAGTATGGAGTACTTATTCCTTATGCCCCTTTACCCCACAAGCTGTTGCACTGTTATTCCTGTAGTATAAGCTAAGTGGTTGGAAGCATTAAATTGGATACGAGTTTGTAACAAAAATAAACATCGGGATTACCGAGTTATTGTAGAGATTTCCAATACAATTATAACAAAAAAAGTTCTTTTACGTTTTCTCCTTTGGAAAAACATACACGGCTGATCTGAAATAGTGACGTAGGAATGACGTCACTGTAAAACTGAGGTGTCATGAAGCCTGGGAAAATTGACTTATAAAAAATATTTCTGAGATAAATGTAAAGTTTTTTCGGGAGAGGTTTTTGATATTTTGTATACATTTACTGTGATATTCATTATTGAGTGGGACAATAAAGAAAAAAAATAGCTGTTTCCCGAGTCGCCTGACTACTAAGGATAACAACTCAGTTTTAGAAATTGTCTCGATTCTCATTGGCTAATATTTTTTCTCAGATTAGCTCGACAAAGTCATTATTCTTAGGCTGTCTGGGTGCAAAGTAATGTTCATACCAAGGGACGGACCCACGATTTTTTTGGAAGGAAATATTTGATGAATATAATTCAAACTTTGCAATATACTTGTATTCAAAACATGTAACATGAAAAAGTACAAACTGTGGTTGCTATGGCAACTTACCGGTGTCCAGGCCCCTAACAATTGTTTTAGCTTTTCTGCAATTGCTTTGTTATTTTTCAAATTGAGCAAAAACTGTATCACTAAATGTTTGCCTATGACCATAACAGATATTTTCGCCAAATATCATTTTATACCATCTCTTCATAAAGGAAGAAATGTCAAAAACTTGACAAATGATCTGTATAATAAATTTTGAAGAACTATATTATTATAATACTGCTAAATTTGGTTGATTTTGATTGAAATTGGGCTGAGATATGGCTTATCTTGATCCTAGGCAGGCCAAGTATTATAAAAATAATAATAATAACTTTATTTTCTATAGCGGCAATTACACCAGCTCAACACCGCTTTACAATTGTAAAAATGATTATAAAATTATATAAACAGTAAATCTAAACTAATTCTATATTATTAATAAAAATGTAATAAAAAGGAAACTACATATAAATATAAACAAAGTTCATAAAAATCTATAGATATGTGATATAAATAAAATAAAAATAGATAAATAAATAAATAAATAAATAAATAGATAGATAGATAAATAAATAAATAAATAGATAAATAAATAAATAAATAAATAAATAAATAAATAAATAAATAAATAAATAAATAAATAAATAAATAAATAAATGAATGAATGAATGAATGAATGAATGAATGAATGAATAAATAAATAAATAAGATAAATAAAAACAGCTATAAAAATTACTAAATATCCCATGGTTAATTCTTAACTAATTAAAACAGGATATGCTTGCTTGAAGAGCCAGGTTTTAAGTAGGCTTTTAAAAGTAGAAAGTTCAGTGCAGGATCTGATATCATTAGGCAAAGAGTTCCACAGCTCAGGAGCCGCGTAGGAAAAGGCCCTCTTACCATAAGAATTTAGGTTGTAAGAGGGCTTAGACAAAAGATTAAGGCTAGAAGATCTTAAGGTTCTTGCAGGTTTGTAAACTTAAAGTAGGTCAGAAAGATACGAAGGAGCACAGTTATTGAGAGCTTTAAAAGTAAGTAGTAAAATCTTGTACTGTATACGTTGTTCTATGGGTAACCAATGAAGGCTACGCAGCACAGGAGAAATATGTTCAAATTTATGTGAAAAGGTAAGTACCCTGGCTGCAGCATTCTGTACACGCTGTAGTTTTTGAAGCGATGATATTTAGACTAATGATGTCATCCTCATCAGAAACAATGGTCGCTATTTTTTAAACTCCAATATCTTTGGAAGGAAAAATATATTTGAACAAGGAAAGCGATATTTCACTACACTATCAAAGGTCTTTCAATCCATGAAAAAAAAACCGCAAGTTAAAAATTTGATCACAGTAGCACTTTAAGCTAACTGATACAAAGAAACGACAGCTGCAAGGTTCGACCATAGTATGAAAGAAGTCCATGAAAGATTTGGCAGCAGAGCTAGATGATACAGTAAATCAAGAAATTACTTTAAAAAAGTCCGGTACGACGTATATGACAACTCTAAAATTGTTTTGCTAATTTAACATAGTATCTTAATAATACAAATTTCATCAACATCATCAGCACCAGCTGAGTTGATCACCTTCCCCTAAAGGAATTATGGGTCACTATTTCTGGTTAACATTTTTCAGCATTTTCCGAGTATACAATGACTATACTTTTCTTGTTGGTTGAAATAATATTCCGCCATGAGTTCGACTAGCGCTTACGATTAATTTAAAGAAGGAAGAACTCGTATTTCATAAATTCTCTCGGCAAAATCATGAATGGGAAATACTTAACAATTAGTCCTCGAGTCCGAATGGTCTACGAGTCAATAGCCCATGAGGCCGAAGGCCGAATGGGCTATTGACTCGTAGGCCATGAGGGCGAGAGGTCTAATTGTTTTAGTAAAAACCTACTAATCGGTCCAATAAAAGGATGCAAAAAGTTTTGGATTTTGCTTTAAATATATTTTTTTTGGTTTTCAAAACCGGCGCTTTTCGCTACTAGAGGTCTATCACTAATAGACCCCTAGTAGCTCAGCCAATCACAGGGCTCGATTGGTGATAGACCATTAGTAGGTTTTTTCTAATAATCAATAGACGTTGTCGAATCCTCAATTCTGATTGGTTGACCTTGAGTTTGTTCTCAAGGTCACTTCAGCTGGCATCTTCTTTGCCTATGTGGTGTGTAGGGCCGAAATAAATAATATAAAAATTCACTGTTTGAAATCTCGAAAATGAGAACCGACAAAACTTTTAAAAAGGATGTAGATTAAAGTTGAAAATGCAAGAACAAGATGTATTAGAGGGAACCCAATTTAGGTAAGATTAAAAGATAGAAAATAAAATCGGGAAAAATCGACTCTAACTTTTTTTTTCTAATCGAAGCCAAAAAAAATCCATAAAAAATGCATTACGCCTTTCGCGCGCGCCTTTTCATGGCTGTTGAAATAGTTTAAACTTCCGAGTCAACAGCCACCTACGTCATACAATATATACAGTTGAGCTAGCTATTCAAGAGGATTAATATAATGAGGCAATTATGTACAAGTAAATTCCACAGTTAGAGGTTCAGAACCCATGTTAAACATGTTATATTAGAGAAATTTTGAAAATTTACGACGAAACGAAAAATGCTCCATCTTGATCAGTCAGTGCGTGTTTTTAATTTGTTTTTCCTAGCTGTTGGCTGAGGTATCTCTTTATACTCACCTTGTGTGTAGTTGCATCGATACCGGTCAGGAAGAGGAGCTGGGACAACAGGATGGACAGAGCGAGGTGCATATGGATACGATGGCGATCAGACGAGAGTGCTCTGAAAATATTATAAAGGATACATGCGATAAACATTTCCTATACAGTCCGCATCACAGTTTTCATAATCCATCATGTCTCGCTTCGATGCAAATGCACGGCTACCTCCCTTTCAAGATGGCGCAGAAAATTGTGAAAGGGACAATTTCAGAACCATACAACTAACCGGCACTCTCATTTCAACATCCATCATTACAATACACCTTTTTTCCAAAATGGCGGCCGCAAATTCGAATGAGTTTAAATTAAAATGAGTGAAAAACCAATACTAGCACTAGAGAGAGCACCTTTACTTTATCAACAAATCAACAAATATACAGACGTTTGTGTGGTTGGGGGTATATGCTATACCCCAGCTATACAAACGTCTGTAAATTTGTCGATTTTCAAAAAAAGTTTTTTTTGTAGGGCTACTAAAGTGAAGGTGCTCTTTCTAGTGCTGGTATTGGTTTTTAATTTCAACTTTTCGGCCGCCATTTTGGAAAAAGGTGTATTACATATCTGTAAGGCCTGGTTTATACGTCGAATTTCACTTGTGCCGAATCTAATGCAAATGAGCAAAACCTATGGTTTGAGATCAATTGCATTAGATTCGGCACATATGAAAGTCGACGTCTAAACCGGGCCTAACTTACTCGATTGAGTAGAATATAATCAAGGTGACAAACAGTGCAGCAATAGAAAGACCATATGAAATTCGACGTCTAAACCGGGCCTAACTTACTCGATTGAGTAGAATATAATCAAGGTGACAAACAGTGAAGCAATAGAAAGACCATGTGAAATTCGACGTCTAAACCGGGCCTAACTTACTCGATTGAGTAGAATATAATCAAGGTGATAAACAGTGCAGCAATAGAAAGACCATATGAAATTCGACGTCTAAACCGGGCCTAACTTACTCGATTGAGTAGAATATAATCAAGGTGACAAACAGTGCAGCAATAGAAAGACCATGTGAAATTCGACGTCTAAACCGGGCCTAACTTACTCGATTGAGTAGAATATAATCAAGGTGATAAACAGTGCAGCAATAGAAAGACCATATGAAATTCGACGTCTAAACCGGGCCTAACTTACTCGATTGAGTAGAATATAATCAAGGTGATAAACAGTGCAGCAATAGAAAGACCACAGCAGATGTAAGTCAGCAGGTCGAGAGCAAATGCGTGATGTTCTGGAATCTGAAGCATAATCTCATTAATACATTAGAATTAATACTTATATACACCTAATAGATCCCTTGCAGCACGTCGAAATGCAGCTCAATTTGGAGGGCAAAACAATAGGTTCCAATTCTCAGAAGATTAAAATTATTTTGTTTTGCCCTCTTAATTGAGCTGCATTCCGACGTGCAAGAAAGGGGTCTATTGCAAGAACGTTGTCATATAGAAATAAAAAATAAAATAAAAAAAGCGAAATAGGAATTTTTTTTTTTAAAACATCCACTGTTTTGAAGGCTTAAACTGACATTTTTGAGATTATCGTGTTGGTATATTACTAAAACAGCTATATTCTCATCAATCTAGGGGGTTTTAGAATCCAAATTTTAAAAAAATTGTATAATTTTTTTGTATAATTTTGTTATAATCCTTTTTATTTTTCTATAACAAAGTTCTTGTTGCGATTAGGTGTATGTACTTGGAAAACTGACATGCTATTTGGGTTAGATAAATTCACTCACGCCAAGGCAAGCAACATTTCATTGCGTAAATCGAAACGCATGATTTTGTTTAGATACACCAAAATGGACGACTTGCATTAACAGGTCACGTGATCCTATCCCCTCAATACGAGCAGCTGTGTCAAAATGAACAAAAGAAATGAAAAGAGTACCCTGCCATTAGTAGGGAGGCAGAGTTTGAGCTCATAACAAGAGAAAAACAGGAGAAATGGCATTAAATATAAAATCTAATATTTTATTAGGTTTTTTATGGAAAAAGTGTTGGCTGGCAAGCTCTTGCCAGTGACCAGCTATAGTGCAAGTCGTCTATTTTAGATATAATGACTTCAATAAAATGAAAGAAGGGGTAAACTTGACTCCAAGAATCAGTCCAGGAACATTTCATAAGAAAACTTCTATCCTGTCGTAAACCCCTTTCAAATTTCCAAAATTATTTCATGATTTGAGGAGAACAAGTCAAAATAACTACATCGCAGCGAGGCTTACCTTGGTATTGGTGGTTGAGAAGAGGACAGCAAAGCTTGTAAGGTGATTGGTGGAACACTGGATATGCGTGTTATTGGTCGAGACTAACTCTACACCATCATTTTTCCAGGCACTAAAAAGATGTATAGGAACACAGTGGTTAAAACACCCAAAATTAGTGGGGGCACCAAGAACAAAAAAGTAAAAAATAATAAACTGACAAACAAAAAAACAAACAAACAATTACCTCATTCCCAAAACTGTCCCCCCCCCCCCCCCCCCCCCGTGTCCCCTTCCTACGACAGTAATGTCCATGATGTTTAAGTTATCTACCAGTTACAAAACTCGTTATTCGTACATGCGCGCATAATAAAAAATGATGAATTGTGGACCACAAATTTTTCCTATTGATATATCCATTAATAAAAAAATACGCTCTAACTTGCTATAAAAAATGTTGTTTTTTTATTACAGTTTTCATGTTGGGCTTAATTACGCGGTTTCAAAAGCTACAGTATTTATCTCCGTGAGTCATTTAGAAGTATAATTGTAATAAAATCTGTACTCACTTCAACGACTTGTTCCAATATACACAGTGAGGCGTGCGTTCTCTTAAAGCGGGATTCTGAAATGTCAAGTTAGACCAGATATAATATGATTATAAATATATTGACTTCTTTTAAAATCTGAAATCTGAAATAAGCAACGAAGAAAACTAGAACAAAAGAAGAAGAAGAAGAAGAAGAAGAAGAAATGAAACAGGATGTAATAGAAGGAAATGAGAGGAAAGGAAGATAACCAGAAACTCAAATAAATTCTGTATCGTTAATGATCGAGCATAAAAGTGAATGGTATGTCTTTAGCTCACCTGGAGGACAAAGTTTATAAGTATTGGAGCAGATAGAACTCTAATGTTCTTTTTATTGATCAATATTGTTATTGATACCAGATGAGACATATCCTGTGTAATTTGGTTGTCACTGGAATGAATGAAATATAAAAGTTATTTAAAAATATCTAAAATGGAGTCGCGTTATCTCGAACCTCCATGGCGGACCAGGGAAAAGATTCAAGATATTCAGGGTAAAATTGTTAATTGTAGTGGTCCACAGAACGCTGTCTCAAGTTTGAGAAAAGAAAAGAAAAGAAAAGAAAAGAAAAGAAAAGAAAAGAAAAGAAAAGAAAAACTTTGGTTTGTGGAGGGAGGGATGCGAGATTACCCCTAAATTTACCCTTGCTAAATGGAATCTACCCAAGCAGATAAATGTAACTGGCATTGATCTCTAAGGCCGAATACAAACGTTGAACTTCATATGAACCGAACCTAATGTCATCAAAGAAGACCGCCTTATTACCCACTGTTTTCAATGCGTACGGATCATGTGAAGCACGATCTTTGACCTGAGTCTAATTATTCTCTTACCTTATGGAGCTGTGAACGTCTCTAGGAAAAAGGCCTTCAACATCTTTGTAGACTTTTATCACGACTGACACATCATCTAGGAAAACAATTGCAAATGCATAGCAAATGAAACATCTTTTTTTCTAAACGTTGTCCTAAACTTTGTTCATGACGCTACGTCAATTTTATTGCTCAGTAAGAATATGTACGACAACCCCTTAAAAATACTTCAAATTTTATCGACTAAATACTCTGAAACAATCTATGGGCTAGTTCATCAATGTCAGGGCACGACTAACTCACAGGTCGAATTGAAATTTAGCTTGCTAGGTTTTGCAGAGGGATGAAAACTGGATAACCCTTAGAAATAACCGTCGAATCAAAGGAGAGACCTAACCAACCCTACTCGCATGTGATACCAAGTCCAATTAAGAATCGAACACAAGACCCCAGAAGTGAGAGGCAAGTGCACTACTGCTACACCACCCTAGATTCCCCTAAAGACGTATCCCTAGCTTATACTTATCCATATACAAATCCTACTCGTATGTGATGCCAAGTCCAGGAACCGAACCCAAGATCCCAGAAGTGAGAGGCAAGTGCACTACTGCTACGCCACCCTTGATTCCCCTTAACACTTATCCCTATACTTATCCATATACAAACCCTACTCGCATGTGATGCAAAGTCCAGGAACCAAACCCAAGACCCCAGAAGTGAGAGGCAAGTGCACTACCGCTACGCCACCCTTGATTCCCCTTAAGAGAAGATGTCAGCAAAAATCGAACAAAATCAAAATTTGCCGGCAACAGTCAAAAATTCGATTTCGCTCATATTTTGGTATTAGGTAGGCCTATATGCGAGATATATCATGGTATGTTTCATTTGTCGAAATATGGCTTCATTTCCGAGAAAAACGAGAAAAACGAATTTGTCAATAATTGACCCTTTGAGAGAGCCAAAATATACTCCAACTTCGGGGGGCTCGCGTGCCTTTGCAAAAATATCTACATGTTTAATTCTTAAACAACTGTTTTATATGATGTTTTAACTTTAAAAAGCTGAAATTTCATTGTCTTCCAATAAATTTATAACGGTGAAAAAAATTTATTTACCAGGGTACTTTGACGCCTTGTGAAAAGTAATGAATTTTCAAAAAATGTTTTCACCGTGTGCTAAATAAAATAAAAGACCGATATTAAGAAAATGAAAAGTCGAAATAATATTCTAACCGTGACTAAAAGCTTTTTTGGGGGTTTTTGTTCTGCGATGAGAAATAAAAATTTAAAGTTGGAGAAATTTCAAAGAACGGCGGCCGTTGCGCTCAATCAAATGAATTTTATAATTACCTAAAAGAGCAAAATATCGTAAGATAGCAAAGTACCACCTCAAGCTACTGCAGTAACACTACATGGTGTGGATTAATACAATTGAAATTAGCTCTAAGAAAGATGCAATTTTTCTAGATAAGAGTCGAAGCGGGTTCTTTTACAAATAGCCGTTGCGTGACCATAAGTGTGACCAAGGAGTCGGGAGACGCGGCATTCTACAAAGAATTAGGTGTGGCCTTTGATAACGCCGAGTCACGAATGTACATGTCACGTTCGCATTTACTAAAGGAAAATCTACTGCAAATATCCTTCTACGTTTCAGCTTTTATAGAAGTAGGCTTTACTGGACCAACAAGGATTTTTACGGACAGTAATTATGAACCTATACCCTTTAAGAAGAAAGAAATAAAAAGAAAAAATGTGTTTACCACGGGCTGTTAGATAAATTTTAAAACAGTCAACATTAAAAGTCTCGCCAAGTATAACAAATTTCTCCAACTTTAAATTTTTATTTCTCATCGCAGAACAAAAACCCCCAAAAAAGCTTTTAGTCACGGTTAGAATATTATTTCGACTTTTCATTTTCTTAATATCGGTCTTTTATTTTATTTAGCACACGGTGAAAACATTTTTTGAAAATTCATTACTTTTCACAAGGCGTCAAAGTACCCTGGTAAATAAATTTTTTTCACCGTTATAAATTTATTGGAAGACAATGAAATTTCAGCTTCTTAAAGTTAAAACATCATATAAAACAGTTGTTTAAGAATTAAACATGTAGATATTTTTGCAAAGGCACGCGAGCCCCCCGAAGTTGGAGTATATTTTGGCTCTCTCAAAGGGTCAATTATTGACAAATTCGTTTTTCTCGTTTTTCTCGGAAATGAAGCCATATTTCGACAAATGAAACATACCATGATATATCTCGCATATAGGCCTACCTAATACCAAAATATGAGCGAAATCGAATTTTTGACTGTTGCCGGCGTATGTTCGATTTTTGCTGACATCCCCTCTTAACATTTATCCCTATACCCATCCTAGCTAGATCGGGTGGAGTTAATGGACGAATATGTTGATTTTATGTTGACTTCATACCTAAGAAGAAACCTAACAAGTCTTAATACCTGTGTTGTTAAGATATGTTGCGATAGCCTCATGAGGTAGGATAACAGAATCTTGACTGTCTGTAGTTTCCCTTGTGTTTATGAGTTGGACGAGGCCTTGGAAATCTGCTTGGCCATATTTTACGATCTGAATAGCTAAAATCAACAAACTCAAATATATTTAAATACTGCAAAAACTCAAGCCAGTCATAGCCCCTCCCTTGCAAAAGTGCGATTTTCTGCTCTGAGAGAGGAGTCAGGAAGCTATGGATAGTCTTTTATTTAATAATTGAACGTAACACAGTGAAAATTATTTGTGACGGCATTTTGCGCATTTAGATGCGAAGTCTGAAAAAACTTATAAATCACCCATTACCAGCCATAACTTACTAAAGCGCAAACCAAAAATGTGTTATTTGATTATTATGTGCTACATAGCTGGGAATTTGGAACCAGAGAAAGTATAAGAGTGTGAGTTTGTGTGCGCAGGCCATCATTTTCTCCTAAACACTGTAAGTGGATTCCTACCATGGGTTTCTGAGGCACAAAGTTATATCTACCTACCCATATTTGTGCCGAGATAACCGAGTCTAGTTGCAGTGCCTGGTGAAGATTGTAATGTTTGTCCTGCTGCTATTTCGCTTACTTCGTCAAAGAGATCCAGTATAGTGATCTAAAGATTGATGATACAAGATGTGCTTAAGAAAATGAAATGATACTAGTAGATAGTAGGCTCTATATTTATTTCACTCCTCTTGGGAATTCGGAACCAGAAAAAGTATAAGAGTATTGGTTTGTGTGCGCAGACAATCATTTTCTTCTAGCAGTAGAAAGTAGTCTAATATCTTTGAAAATGAACTCTCTTTCTTTACTTCCCTTTCTCCTCTCCCTCCCTCAGTCCTTCTTCCATCCATTCTTTCTATCCTTCCCTCCCTACCTTCCTTCTACCCTTATCAATGACACAGGATGTCCTCAAGAAAGTAAAGTTACAGTTACTCTATACCTTACACTTTATTTCATCTTTCATCTACCTAACTTCTGTGTCTCGTTTTTCGATTTCTCAGTGCTCTGATCTCTCCGTCCCTCCTACTCTCCTTCCCTCGCTCCTTCCCCTCCCTTGTGTCTGAAAAGTGCTGAAGTGCTATGCAATTGCGCGTTTCTTACCAGTTTTGATTCATTCCATATTTGCTTATTATGTGGATCAAGAATCTCATCTACTATCCGAGAAATATTGTTAAACAAATCCAACCAATTCTATGGAAAAATAATACAGTGAATGAATAACAGCTTCTATCGTGGGGAGGGGGATTGCATGTGAACGAATTATGGGAATCTCGGAAAAATGACCACTAAAAACGGTAACATAATATTCTTGGTTTGTGGAAAATAATAATCCAATCAAATTTACCCAACAAAATGGTGACCAAACGTGCGACGAAACTAAGTAAAAGCAGGAGACAGAGAAAAAGTTTAACTGAAGTTTCGAAACAAAATGTTTCCCTTATTTGAAAAAGAAATGTTCCATGAACTGTGCGCATTTCTGAAGATGGCTTCGATCGAAAACGTTTAAGAGAGGATGTCAGTAAAACTCAAACATATCGTGGCAAGTCTAAAAAAATCGATTTCACTCAAACTTTCAGAATTTATAGCCTGTTATGTCCCAACCATCGTGGTGAAATACAAACATCTTTTGTTCAAATTCTAAAGATGTTCAAATTCCGTACAATCTTTGATCTCACCTATTGTTTTTAAAGCGCACGAAGTCGAAAAGAGTGGTAAAAGCAAAAACGTCTAACATATCAGGGATACATACCAAGACATTATTGAGCGAGGTTATTTGCGACTTATTGGCCAGGATCATGTAGACATCCTTCAGTTCGGTCAGCGCCTCAACACTTCGATCAAGCTGGATTCTCGTAAGTGATTGGTTGTTGGTTACAGCGTGTTGAAAATCTGTAGCCAAGTCTGCAAAGTAGTTTGCAAGATCCAAGGGGTTGATTGAACCAGATTCGTTCTGTCAAGATATTTTTAATACATATTTTATTTACTGGCTGGAAGTTCAGTTTAAGGCTAGGGTAAATGAATGCATAAATCATAATATAATATTCAGCGGCTTTAGAAACGAGCAAGGTACTGGGGCAATTTTTGGATTTTAATCTAATTACAAAGAATTCAAATTTTCTTTGTAAATTTTCAACACTTTTGAAGGCTTATAACTCTGCTTCTTTTTGACGAAACATGTTCAAATTTGCAAGACTAACTAATCTTCAGATGGTTTATCAGATGATTAAAATTTAAAACTCACCCCAGTCCCTTGCTCGTTTCTAAAGTGTCCAATTAAAATACATTTAAGGATTATCAAGCATACTGAGATATTTCGTACCTTTAAGCAGGAACTTCGTAGCTGTATCTGTCGAATTTGTTCATCTGTTGGGTCTAGGCCGTGTATAAGTGTTTGAAGGGTTCCCAGGCTATTGGGCTGGCAGTCTATTAAAATGCCAAAGTTAAATATTAATGATGATGATGAGAGTGCTGGTGATGATGATGACGGTGGTAGTGATGATGATGGCGGTGGTGGTGATGATGATGACGGTGGTGGTGATGATGATGACGGTGGTAGTGATGATGATGACGGTGGTAGTGATGATGATGACGGTGGTGGTGATGATGATGACGGTGGTGGTGATGATGATGACGGTGGTGGTTATGAAGATGATGATGGTGGTGATGATGATGACGGTGGTGGTGATGATGATGACGGTGGTGGTGAGGATGATGACGGTGGTGGTGATGATGATGACGGTGGTGGTGAGGATGATGACGGTGGTGGTTATGAAGATGATGATGGTGGTGATGATGATGACGGTGGTGGTGATGATGATGACGGTGGTGGTGATGATGATGACGGTGCTGGTGATGATGATGACGGTGGTGGTGATGGTGATGGTTTTGACGGAGTTGGTGGTTTTGATGAAGATAGTGATGACGATGATGAAGATGATGATGATGACAATGGTGCTTGTGCTAGTGGTGTTGATAATAATGATGATGATTATGATGTCAATGGTGGTGGTGCTGGTGACGTTAACGATGACAATGCTGCGAGTGGTGTTAAGTTTTAACTGCTGATGATGGTGGTGTTGGTGATGGTGATGATGGTAGTGTTCATAATGATAATGATGGGAGGTTTTTTTGTAGGGCAATTCTACATGTGTACTCAACCCTCGGCTGAAGCCCGTAGTCCATACTCACATTTAACCGTATTTGATGTGGTTTCACCCCACGAATAGATAACATTTGGAAATGACAAACTTGAATTCCAGGTTTTGTAGAACTTTCCAGAATAATCTAGAACAAAAACAATATACAGATGTGACGATGTAACAGACTGTCACAGCAAACTTGTTTGCCTGATGTGTCAATGCCTGACTTCCGCACTCTTAGGAATCGTATATATTATAATATTAATAATAATAATAAGCTAATTTATATAGCGCCTAACTCCCTTTAGCCCAAAGGCGCTGTTTACAGATATCTATGTATAAAACTAAAAATATGTACTACGTTTTATGAAAAATAAAAGTTTTGAGTTTTTTCTTAAAAAGTTCTAAACTGTTCGTGGTTCTTAAATCGAGGGGAAGTTCGTTCCACAGCTTTGGTGCATTATAAGAGGGAATAAATAATAATGAATAATTAGTATAAATACAAAGGTGATTATACAAAATCGCGCGCTCTGATTGGTTTTCTATCTCGGATTATCAGCCGATAATCACCTTTTCGGACAAAATGGCTGTCAGCGTGACCGTCGCGCTTTTAAAAAATAAAATATTTTCACTTTCAATGTTGTTTTCTTCTTTCTTTTTTGAAATAATCACCTTTTTATTTATACTAAAACAATTATTCACCTCAGGCTCAGTGATTATCGATGAATATTTACCTCGCAGCTCGAAGACTCGCCGCTCGGTAAATATTCATCGATAATCACTTCGCCTTCGGCGAATAACTGCTAAATAGCCGCTATTTTAAAGAGGGTAAAGACGCATTAACAACAAAGAGTTATCTAACATACGGCCCTCGAACATTGAAAGGTAACTGGACATTAATTCATGGAAAAAATAATGAACCAACCCTGTTCTAAAATGAAGGTATTTTGTGACCATATTTCGTTTAGTCCTCTTTAGTTTAGGAATTTGGATTGAATGAAAATATCAATGGCTCTCCCTCCCTCTTGTTTTGGCTATGCAGAAATTTATGACCCTCTCTGCTCAAACCTTCCGATTCTTTTCTAAGCCTACTTCAGTGAAATAACTCCCCCCCCCCCCCCTAATTTATTCCTTTGGCGACGATTTTATAGTTTCCACATGTACAGGTGCAAAAGTCTACCCAAAAACAAAAAAAAACTACGATCATGCAACTTACCTCTTATTAAGAGAAAGCCAGGATCAGATGTCGAGTTTGTCCAAATACTGCGGCCAGGTTTCATTGAGATTGCCCCTATCTGTTCAATCTTAACCGAGGCTGCTATGATCTGAACCACGCCACCTGCCCCTCCAGCACTTAGAAATTGACCCTCTGAGATACGTCTGCCTAAACCCCCAGGTGAACCGTCAACTTCTAAGCGACTGTTAGGTTGAAGAATCACCTGTACGTTAAGATCATTCAAAAAAAGTAGGTTGGTTAATTTAACTGAAGACACGCTCAAAGTTTTATTTCAATAAATAGCAAAATAATTCGAAATCTGGCCTCATGGAAGCGTATTTAGGGGCCACACTGAGGCTCATGAGCCCGGGGGGGGGGGGTGACTCCGGGGGTAAAGTATCGGGTATGCTCGTCGGAAATTTCCAAAAATACCCCTAAAAGATACCACAAAAATAATACTGTTAAAAAATAAAGGCTTTTGAAATGTTTTTCCTTGAGTAATAATCTGAGTTTACGCTGGCATACATATTGCGTTATCATGCGATGGGCTAGTTCCTTTTTCAACACCCTAAAAGATACCAGAAAGTGCTGATTTGATAAACCTCAAATTTAAGACCCTAAAAGATACCAAATCGCTGATTTTTACCCCTAAGAGATACGACGAGCATACCCGATACTTTACCCCCGGAGTCCCCCCCCCTCCCCCCCCCCCCCCCCCGGGCTCATGAGTACTACTGCAAACTTCAGAATCTGTAGTGTCAAGTAACTAGGAGTGTTATTAACACCCCCCCCCCCCCCCCCCCCCATAGCAGACTTGTTTATAACACTCCAGTATTTTCTTAGGTAACCCTCAATAGTTATTCGGCAACCATTTGTAGATCCACCGAAAGTGTAATGGCCAAGATAATATTTAGGTCGCAGTCAAGTCTAATATAACGCACTAAGCATGGGATCGACAAGTGCCTCACTAGCTAATACATAGCAAAGTGGATATTTGGTTGATTTCCAATGTACCTTTCGTGCTTTGAGACGGATTCTTCCTCCTGAGCTTCCACTGTATGTCTCCTTCACCGAAGGAACATGCTGCGCATTTGCAGATATTTTGGAAGCTTACAATCAAAAAGAAAAAAAACCGCAACACAATCGTTAGACATGTTCAAGTATAATATACACAAATAATGCTTACATGTAAGAAAATACAGCTCAATAATGGATTAATTCTATTTGTGTTCAAGGGAGAAGGAGAATTTGAGACATTTGTCATAGCAGATACAGTTAAGTGGTTGGTAACCTAATATATAACAAACTAAAACTGCTGTCCTAGTTGATTCTTACATGCTAGATTCTGTTAGTACTTGCTATTTAAATATAAGGTTACTCACACAGAGTAATGGTTCCATTATCAGCTTGAAGTTCTATAGCTCCACCTCCAGACCTAGGCATCAAAAAACTGCTCTTTAAATGCCACCCTGAAAAAAAGAACAAATGAATCAGCAATCATTCATTTATTTGTGGTGAAAGTATTAGTGATGGTGGTAATAATAATAAGAAGAAGAAGAAGAAGAAGAAGAATTAACAGTGAAATCCACAGAGTGGCTCTTCCTCCACTGCATTCCAATTGGAATTTAGAAGTTGATTTGATAATGATGGTGGTGATGTTAATTAGAGTGGTGGTAGTACTATTATTAATAATAGTTGTTAATAAGCAATTTCTGGACGAGGTTGAGCAAAATATCCTGATTAGTTAGTGGCAAGACAAGCAATTATTTGTCGATGCCGAAGGCAGAGGCAAATAATTGCTTGCGAGACACTAAGGCCTGGTTTAGAAGTCGAATTTCACGTGTCGAATCTAATGCAGATGAGCAAAACCTATTGTTTGACTTCATTTGTATTAGATTCGGCACAATTCGACGTCTAAACCGGGACTAACAAATCACGATATTTTGTGAAAAGCGAGTTCAATAATTGTTTTATCATTCAAATTATTTGTTTGTGTTCCGGCTGTTTTTGCTGTCTATCAAACACGCAAAGCCATTTTCTGACAGCTCAGGGAAGCGAGCCATGTTGACAAATGCAACGTTATTACGCATGAGCAGACCATTATTTGTAGGCAGTTATTTGCAGTTATCTCGGCCAATCAAAACGACGGAAAAAAATAGTTTGAATGATGTTAGTTAGTAAATAAACCCCTCCTGGCGGCTGGGATATCGGCTGATAATGTCCGAGGATGAGAAATGGTCCGAAAAAAGAACATTTGGCCGAGAAGCGAAGCTTCGAGGGCAAATGTGATATTTTGAGGACCATTTCTCATCCAAGGACATTATCAGCCGATATTCCAGTGAGCCAGAGGGGGTTTATTTATTTTATAACCCAACGACTTCACTGAAATGAATTCAGCAAACTGCATCGACTCGTCATCTCCAGAGTTTTCAAAAAATAATTCTCTCTCGTCTCCAAGCTAGATATAAAAACAATTATTTTGGTAAATGAAAGCTGTTTGACATTGAACTATTCTATTGTTTGACATTTGTTGTCGAATTCTTTGTTGGTTTTTAGTAGTTTATAAAAACAATTTCGAAAACAAACCAAAAACTTCATTCACGAAACATGGATGCTTACCATTGAAGACATTTACAGTATATTTTGTTGATTTTTTCGTGTTTCCTGGCGTAGTTTTCTCAACCAGTCTTTGTATTTTACTCTCACTTGTTTGTAAAAACCGAGTTTCTTTGTTTTCCGTGTTTTCCGTGTTTTTTCTTTTCTTTTTTAACGTTTTTACCTTCTGCTGGACGAATATCACTTCGGACGGGGGATATCGCCTGATACCCGTCCTGCACGTGACCCATTTGAACCAATGACAGCGCGCGAAAATTCATCGTTGGGTTATAATTGTTATTATCATCAATATACAAGGCCAAATATCAAACTGCCCTGACTAAAATGTTCAGTCTAGCGGGCCAAACGACAAGGGCGCGGGCTGCAAATGTTTACCGCCCTGCTTCTGATTGGTTGAGAGAATGTCTTACGACTGCAGTCAGCCAATAAGGTTTTAAGGAAACCATTTAAATTGTCAATTGGGATTTTTCGTCCTGTAATTTTCACCTGTTCATTCAGATATTATTATGTAATATTATGCAATGACGAATTCTATTAAACTAAACTAAACTAAACTATTTCAAAGCGCGCGCGTTTGATGTTTTCTTGTTTTGGCAGTCGCTGTAGCGTTCGTATGTTTGTCATTTTTTCGGTGAAAGTCTAAATGGTTTTTTTTTTTTGACATGGAAGAATTTCCCAATATCGAAATTACCAGTAGTCAAAACTCAGATTTAGAGCAAGAGGTAAAGAACGAAATTGAGGAAACAGCCCAAGCAAAAAACACCAAGAGAGCTACTGAATGGGGACTGAAAAAGTTTAACAAATGGTGCGAAAAGCGAGCTATCAAGATCGATTTAAAAACCATTACTCCAAGTGAGCTTAATGAGACTTTGCGAAAGTTCTACGCAGAAGTTAAGACCGGAAAAGGACAGCCACTTACTCCATGGCCAAGTACTTTGACAGGAATTAGAGCAGCTATACATCGCCACATAACGTTATGTCAACATCTTGCAAGATAGTGGTTTCATGTCCGCCAACAAAATGTTTGAAGCTAAAGCCAATGTGTTCACAAAAGAAAAGAATGTAAAACCTAAACATAAACCATCAATTGAGGCTGAGGATATGGAAAAACTGAATAAATACTTTGCCGAAAGTCAGAACGATGGTGTTTGGAAAGACCCCGAAAAGTTAGTAGTTTGTATATCTTGTGTATACGCTTGTATAACAACTTTATTTTTGAATGAAAATGTTTTATTATAATTCTAACTTTTGATATTGAAGACTTTGTATAATTTGGTCTTGTATATTAATGATAATGATAATGACATGAATTTAGTCGTGCATTTTGTTTAATTGTGGTCCTTGTAGCATCGTTTGCACCCTCACTGTGCTCAATATGCCCTTCAAAAGTCATGTTATTGTCCTAAGACCTATTATTATAATTACTGCATTTATTCATGTATTTTTTTATATCCATAATTATATATTCAAACCTGAACTTCCTCCAATCAACGCCGTTATATTTTCCCTTTCATAAAACCAGCCAAATAAGTAAGATAATGTTTTTGCGCCTGCTCCCTTGCCTCCATGTCCTGCCGCACCCTTCGGTAAGTAGTAAGCAAAATCTAAACTACATGTATTGTCTGATGCACAACCAGGACCTGTTCCTAATAAAGTAAGAAGATAAAGAAGGGCATGTAAGTTTACTTGGTGTTTCATGTGGGATATATTTCTTCCAGTTTTACAAATTCTACAGCACTCGAGATGGCCAAGATGGCGCGCATGAAAAGCCGTTTTGAAAATATGCTCGCGTCAACGTCCTCGATGCTAAGGTCCCTAATAGACTATATCGCTAGATTGTCGCAGTAATGCATTATTGGACTGTTAACTCAATTACAATTTTGAAGGACTTAAAGGAGAATAAGCAAAATCAGCCTCATTTCGAGCGCATTCACTTTAAGCGTGTGAGTACGCAATGAACATCTTTTTCATTATTTTTATCATTCATACAGTCTATGTTACCTGGTGCGAAAAAAATATAGGAATTACACTTCAGTCTTTGAGCATATCCACCAAGGCACATGTCCATCCCAGAAGCATTAACAGCGCATGTCATATTGATGTTACTCTTAATAGTAATGTCCCCAGTAAGAGACTGAATAGACAATCCATATCTACCAAACACTTTCACAATGGACCCTTCCTCAAGAACTACGTTCTCTTCAAACACAAGCTCTGCATATTCATACGGCCACTGTGTTTTACTAGCATCTGTTGCTATTTTTGCCTTAAGTGTAATTTTCAATGTAATTGGTAATTGTTGGACCTTGATCAGTTTCGCTTCAGGGACTGTGGTGTTGATTATTAGACGTTCACCAGCACCGAGCAACAAATCTGTAAAACAATAAATACTGGATATTACGCAAATATTTGTCTAATATGGAATATTACGAAACCAAGGGTGGTGTAGAGATAGTGCAATTGCCTCTTGGGTCTTGGTTTCGATTCCTGGACTATGTTATCATCAAATGTGAGTCTGTTAGTTATCTTCCTTGATTGGAGAATTTTTTTCCGGTTTCTTCGGTTTTCCTACCTCCGCAAAACCTAATATGCTAAATTCCTATTCAATCTGTGAGTTAGCCGTGCCCTGAATTAGATCAGCCCAGAGGTTGTTTCAGGGTTCAATCTGTGAGTTAGCCGTGCCCTTACTTTGATCAGCCCAGAGGTTGTTTCAGGGTTCAATCTGTGAGTTAGCCGTGCCCTTACTTTGATCAGCCCAGAGGTTGTTTCAGGGTTCAATCTGTGAGTTAGCCATGCCCTGACTTAGATCAGCCCAGAGGTTGTTTCAGGGTTCAATCTGTGAGTTAGCCGTGCCCTTACTTTGATCAGCCCAGAGGTTGTTTCAGGGTTCAGTCTGTGAGTAAACAGTCTTCTATAATCACCTGGGGAATGATACTAATATCGCGCATATATATTCAGATTCATACTTTTAAAAGTAACTTTAATTCAAACTATCAGGCGAAAAGTCAGTTGTGTCGAATGGTATTATAAACATCATATTATGTCCTAGATAGACGGTCCGAGCAGAAAGTTACGAGTTTACGACAGGTGTCAAAAGAAGCGGTAATTCATTCCTTACAGTGTTGTCTGCAGTCTCTACTGTTCCTCTACCTGCTCCCCGCCTAACTACTTGGCTCCAATTTCAACGCGTCCACAGGAATCCTAAAATCTCGTCTTTACAGAGTCTAGAGGGAAAAGTGGGACTTACTCGCAGTCGAATCTTTCTTTCTTTCTTTCATTCATTCATTCATTTATATTTTGTTTGTTTTCGTGGTCACTAGTCTTTATACAATTGAGTCTTTATACAACTAAGATATACGATGAATATATTTAACGTCAGAACACAAGATGTCAAGAATCTTCTCTCAACCCGATATTAGTATTTATTTAATCCCCCTTTTCCCCTCTCCCCTTCCCTGCATGTGTTCTCCCTCAGTAAACTGTAAAACAAACTATGAAAGGCTATACAGCTAAATAAAAATTACGTCGATTCGGAAATACGAGCTGGTGTCAGTTACGAGAGAGCGCACCTGCTTCTTTTGAAATCATCGTAAATTAAAAGCATTTTGAAACGAAATTTGTAATATTCAAAAGACATTTCCATTTCAAATGATTTTGTTATAGAAGTCCAACAATATTTGCCCAGAATTTATACAGATGTCATTAAGGACCAAACAATTAGCGGTCGTAAACTCTCTCATTTGTTTGTGCTCTTTGCAGTTCTTAAATTCTTAAAAAAAAAGCAATTATTCGTCCATAAGTGTGGGCAGTAAACAATGAGGGTTTATCAGGTCTTGCGTGACATTTTAAATTTTAATCCAACAAAAAAGAAAATATGATATTTGAAAAGAGCATAGTAAAATTAGTAAAATTGGAAAGTTTGAAGTAGTTTTATTGAATAACGCTGAAGATATGGGCGACCGAAGTTGGCTGCTTTTACAGAGAAATGTATGGAAAAAATGTTGGGAGGCAACAGCTTGCCTCCCGAAATATTTTCCATACATTTCTTTCCATATCTTCGGCGTTATTCAATAAAATCACTTCAAATTTTCCAATTTTACTAATTTTACTATGCTCTTTTCAAATATTATATTTTCTTTTTTGTTGGATTAAAATTTAAAATGTCACGCAAGACCTGATAAACCCTCATTACACAGCTAGTTACCAATTTTTCTTTAGATTTGCCAAAAACACCAAATGCAATTTTATCGAACCCTGAAAAACCTCTGGGCTGATCTAAGTCAGGACAAAGCCAACTCACAGATTGAACCTTTAAACATTTTTTGGGGTGATCTAAGTCAGAACACTGATGGCTAACTCACAGATTGAACCCTTAAACATTTTTTGGGCTGATCTAAGTCAGAACATGGCTAACTCACAGATTGAACCCTTAAACATTTTTTGGGCTGATGTAAGTCAGAACATGGCTAACTCACAGATAGAACCCTGAACAAACCTCTGGGCTGATCTAAGTCATGGCATGGCTAACTCACAGATCGAGCACTGAAACAAACTCTGGCCTAGTAAAGGCATGGCTCTTGAAACAAATTGAAAATTAAGCGTCATGGTTTAAATCGAAGGGAGGAAAACTGGAGAAAAACCCTCGAATCAAGGTCCCGGATTAAAACCCTTTTCTTCCCGCACCTGTACATGAACGTGGCGAGGGGGAGATTTTCTGTGGGCGAAATGGTCAGGACGCGGTCAAGCAACGGAAATAAAATTATTTAAAAAAATGTATAATTGAAAGTTCTAAAGGAAGCGAAAAAACACATGAAAACTCAAGTTTTCATCCCAGTATCATCCCAGACAAAAGTGAAGTTGCCATGGTTATAGAATACCAAATAACATAACAAATTAAAACCGTCGATAACTTTCTCAGCAGTAAGCGAGTGTAAAAAGTGTCCGACAAGCTGTCGTGTCCATGTTATTATCATAGTACCTGCCATAAAGGTAGTTATGTTGAGCTATTATCGATGAGTAAAAAACGTTATAGACACTATGGACAATCACCGTAAGCTATAAACAAGGTTCAGAATCAATGCCTTTGTATAACAAACCCGGCCAGGTGAATTTCGAAAAATCGTCCGAAAAAATATTCTTGATTATTAGAATGAAGGCAATGGGTGGTTAGAATGCTGCGATCTATCTTAGTCGCTGTATTTACATGATAGTCAGATGGTGATATACCAGCTAGATGATAAATTAAAGAAAAAAAACTTGAGAAAAGATTCGTATGATGTTGATTGAAAATATAATAATGAATAAAAGCAGAATACATTTGAAAGGAAAGGGGAAAGTGAGAAAAATACAGAAGGAAGAAACGAAAGAATGAATGAACGAACGAAAAAAGGAAGAGAGGAAGGGAGGGAGGGTGGAAAGAAGGAAAAACGGATTTATAAACGAATTAGAAATATTTGCGAAATCCTGAATAATCTTCTATTTTTGATGACAGTAAGTAGTACACGGCTTTAGAAGAAAAAAGAAAAAAGAAAAGTAAAAAAAAGAAAATCGAAGATGAGAAACAATAGATGCTTCAAGTTTCCATATTTTTTTCTTTTAATTGCGATTCCTTTCGTTATAGGGTGCAATTTCGAGTCGTATTAAATATAAAGCTCTCTGCTTCTTGACAAATAAACGTAGAACCGAAGCGAATAGATTATTGTCCTCGTTCGATCTCAAGGTTATAATAAAATACTGAAATAACAAAATGAGTAAGATAGAAAATTGAATTATGTTTGATATTTTATGAGCCAAAGGCTGGTAAATGCTCATTAAAAAAAGGCAAGAGAAGCGATTCATTTGTACATTAAGGAGCGGCATACAGCAATAATGATTTTAACCTTGTAAAATATACACCGACATACAAAAGCTAAAAATAGGAATAATCCTTTTCTGGGAAAACAAAAGGACGGTAAGAAAACAAACAAATAATTCAGACTTGATCTTTGGAACAAGAATTTTAAAGTAAAAGATACTTCAATTTCTTTGACGAACAATTAAAAATCCACACACAAAAAAAATGATTCTTATCACGGGAGTCATAGAACCGAGTAAAATTGATCAACGAATCTAGAACGCATTTTTTTCATTGCTTACAAGTTTTATAAGTCAAAATTCAAATAATTCCACGATAGAACTGTTAATAACATCTCATACAATGTAAACGGATATAAGTATCGCTTGGATAACGCCGCTTTCATCTTAAATTGTTTTGAGATATCGCTAATATTCGAAATCTTACTTAAATTTAGGTCCAATTTTATGGTTGCAAAAAGGCAATTTCTAACACATACAGAATGAGATATTGCATATCATGTAACATAGTAAGAGTGGTTGTACGGTAATAAGAAATTCAATGCTATCTAACCTTTATTGCTGCTTTGTGCTTGGTTAACCTGCCGATAACAAGAGAAATAACTGATATAATTTGAGGGTAACAAAAGTCAACTACAAAAATAAACGATATGCTTACAGCAGAAAGAAGAACAACCATACGTAAGACTGCATACATATCGGTACAGAATAGCAGTCGAGGTGCAAGATCACCACACGGTTGTCTTATTATTTCATATTGGACTTCCGTACTCTCTAACTCCGACAACAACCACCTGTCTTTTGATGAGACAATAGCAATGAAATCTGGGGGTCTTGGAGATAATAGACCAATTTCATTAGTTGTCTATTGGGCAGGCCTATGGGAAGTGCAAACTAAACAATACTACTTATAATATACCCTGCAAGGCTGCCTTTGAAAATTTATCGCACCAAACTCACGTCATATTTAATACAATCAGCAAGGTGTTGATTAAAAATTTCAAAATTTCAAACTCCCTTTTTTTAGCTAATATCCCTGAAATTTTGAAAATAGATAATTGCCCTCCAATCTCAACAGGAAAAAAATTTATATTAAGAACAGGCTGAATAAAAGATTCCCTCGCTGTATTCTGAGTTAATGATGATATTTATGGAACGACATGAAGCCGGGAAACATCACTAAATCATGAATAAAGATGAATTCTAAAAATGTCAAAACTAGAGCAGTATAAAGAATGCCTCAAAATATTTTTCTCCTTTTTTCCTGCAATAATTCTATCTGCCAATATGTTTTTCTCAGTAGATTATGAAGTTGGTTCACGTTGACAGTTCGATTTAGAGAACATCTTAATTGTTATTTATCTAAGTCATACACCTGTCTTTTCATCTTAGAACGTAATTTTGAGACTCTCGAAGGAAAATGCCTTCATGACTATAGAATGTTTTTTTTTTTGACAAAATTTCTTTGAATGCCTCAAATTATTTTTCTCCTTTATTCCTGCAATAATTCTGCCAATATGTTTTTCTCAGGAGATTATGAAGTTGGTTCACGCGTATGTTGACAGTTCGATTTAGAGAACATCTTAATTGTTATATCTAAGTCATAAGCCTGTCTCTTCATCTTAAAACGTAATTTGAGACTCTCGAAGGAAAATGTCTTCGTGACTATAGAATTTTTTTTTTGACAAAATTAACTTTTTATGGAGGCGAACGACTTGACATCTACGAAAATAATTGTAAAAGGATTGATGCCTAAGGCTGAAAAAGTGGTTTGGTTATGTCATCATGATGGTTTTTACTAAGAATATAGGAACAGACTAATATATATGCGGGGTCCGTATTATAATTGTTATGACTTGGTTTTTATAATTACGTAAGAAGTCTCGATTCGTATGGTTATTAGTAATTTTGGTGGTCGGTTTTATTAAGGGATTTGTAAAAATTATCATTGCAATAAAGCTATTGAGAGAGCAATTTAGTAAATAAACTCCTTCTGGCAGCTGGAATATCGGCTGATAATGTCCAAGAAATAGGTACGAAAAATGAATAGTTGGCCGAGAAGCGAATCTTCGATGAGATATTTAATATTTTGAGGACCATTTCCCAGTCCAAGAACATTATCAGTCGATATCTCAGTGAGCCAGAAGGGGTTTTCCGCAAACTGAAATGATAAGAAACCCATAGTTTGTTATTTTTGTGTGTGTTTGCGGGCGAAGTTTCCTCAACTGATCTTCTTATTTCACTTTCACTTTCTTGTAACTTGTAAAAACAAGTTTCTTTGTTTTGCATTTTTTCTTTTTAAGTATTTTTTTTTACTTGACGGATATTACTTCGGAAGGGTGTAATCGTCTGATATCTGTCCTGTGAAAATGACGTGACCCTTTTCGACTAATGGCGCGAAAATTTATCCTTCCAACGCGTGCTCTGATTGGTCGAATTGCTATATTAGAAGAGAGTATTTAAGATGCTCAAGTCATTTATTTCCCCGCACGTTCTGAATTTGAACTCTCATAGGAAATATAAAACAGTATTTTTGTTAATTTGTGCGCTTGTTATTTTATAAAACTCGCATCGTGGTTTCCTACGCTTCTCTCGTGTTCTCTCAGCATCCTGCGAGTTTTTAAACCTGAAACCGGTTTTATATTTCCAAGAGAGCATGAAGAACAGAGAGGGACTCTTCCAGTATTAGTTATTTTTGCGTACCTCTTAGGAATATCTTTCCGCTTCCGTTTCAATGGTCGTCCAGGGTCGTTTGAAGCAAAAACGTTGGCTGGTGGCCATGGTGAAGTGAAAACTTCATAAGTTTGTGGCTGAAAATCATTTTATAAACGTAGAAAAATCAGTTATTTTTATAGATAAGGAAAGGGGTAACTATCGATAAACTACAATCACGGCGATAATAAAATATCAGGTTTCTGTGATGAATTTGATTCCAAGTTCTCGGAGAGCAGCGACTTACAATTTCAAGTGCAAATATTAGTATTATTCATCTTGCTTTCACTTTCTCGTTGCCTTGGATACCGTGGTATACTGGAAAAAAAGAGCAAAAAATGTTACCATGCAATCCCTACTATTGTCATGGTAACGTCTACAGTATTGTGGTACACTGCTATTATACCATCACCATTATTGTCATGGTAACGTATACAGTATTGTGGTACACTGCTACTATACCATCACCATTATTGTCATGGTAACGTATACAGTATTGTGGTACACTGCTATTATACCATCACCATTATTGTCATGGTAACGTATACAGTATTGTGGTACACTGCTATTATACCATCACCATTATTGTCATGGTAACGTATACAGTATTGTGGTACACTGCTACTATACCATCACCATTACTGTAAAGTGCTATCCACGCAGGAGAAAATAATGCTGCCGATTTACGGGAATCCAATTGTCACGTAAGTTATTATCTGACACATTACAAAGCCAGGTGTCTAAAGTGAAATGCATGCACCCAGGCCTGGATGTAATACTTTAAGTGGTATTTTACCATATGGACTGCCAGATTAGGCCTTAACTTGATTTCAGAATTATTTGAGAATTTCTTGCCAAGCAGAAATCTACTTTCGTTTCCTTGCAGTACTGAGTGTCCCAGAAAATGTTATAACTTTTCATATTCTATTCATATTCTATTCATATTCTATTGCTTTTAAAAATAGAAAACGCTCCTGCTGTGTACAGCAATAAAGCACGCGTTGATTGGCAGAACACGAGAGAAGTGTAAGGGCCGGAAGCGAGTCCGCCAAACGGAGTGCTTCTCAACACTTCTCAAGTGTTCTGTTAATCCCCAAGTGCTTTCTAACTGCACACAGCACAGCAAGGTTACTATTACAAATCAGAGTAGCAATTTTTTTTAATACCATGACGAAATAGGAAGTGCGCAAGCGTGCTCTTTCAACCAATCAGAAAGCGAGATTTATAATTTTAAACAGATGACGTAGAATTTCTTGAATATACATCTTAATGTATGAAAAATAAGATAATAATATGTTAAAATGTACGTATAAAAATACACAAGATGAAAGCAGCCTGTACAAGGAAAGGGAAAGAATGGACAAGAATTGAAAGGAAAACGGACTGGAATAGAAGGTACTGAGAAGGAAAGGAAAGTAAAGGTAAAAAAAAATAGAAATAGAAACAAGTAGAAAGAGGAGAGAAAAAGAAAGAAGATTATAGAAAAGGAACGGATTGAAAAAAAGAGGCAAGGAAAAGAAGAATTAAAAAACAAGTAAAAAAAATACATAAACAATAATTTGAAAGTAAAACTAAGATGTAATAAATCGCACCCCGAGCCACATTGTCTGCTACAACCGACAGTTTTTCATGCTTCAGCTTTCCCTTTGTGTAAAAGTGAACATAATTACACCACTTTCACTAAAATGTACGTCTAAACGTAAGCTAACAGAAATGCTAATATTACAACTCTTTTGAGTTGATGAACAGCTCGGCATTAACAAACAGTCGAATCAATAACTTATTACATATACCTTTTATTCCTACTGCTATTAAAATGGTTTTGTGACAGGTTTACAATCAACCAGCCGTCTTTGATTGCCATTCAAGAATCAAATAAACCTTACCATATTTTTAAGCCGGTTTTCGCTAAAGCTCGCTCATGGTCAGAGTAATGACGTCATGAGGATATCAAAGCTGTTCGTTTGCTATTTAGAAATGTTTTTTCTAGATGGGATGCTTGGATGAACTAAGAGTTATCTAGGTAAATATTACTGCCATGAAAAATAATTCTGGAGTTGAATCGATGAACGGCACACAAAAAAAACGCGTAATGTAACCAAGTAATAACATGAATTGATGACATTATCTACTGACAGCTGTACATTTGCTGGAATAGAAAAGGGCTTGAGGCGATATGTGATAAGGCAAGCACAAGAGGCTGACAAATTTTAAGGTACAGTATAAACAGATTACACCTGGATTAAATGTTCGTCCAGCATTTTTCTCCTTTCGACTTTCATTTGAGAAGGCACAAGAAAAATTCAAATGTTGCCGTGGAAGCATGTGTTATAAGTGAAGGTCTAGGCTGACTAACAAGGTATGTTGTAAGCCGGAATTATCTGTGCAGTTTTTTCCCCTTTCGATTTGAGTACAGAAGGTACAAGTTGAAGTTGAAGTTGAAGTTGAAGTTGAAGTTGAAGTTGAAGTTTTTTAATGCTTCGCACTTTAGATATGTAAAGTAAATTAAGGATATAGAAAATTACGACGAAGAAAGAGCAAGAGAAAAAAGAAAACTATAAATATTAAAAAAGTACTGCATGGAGAGCAAGAATAACGCAAGCACAGTCGCAAGCACAAAAATACAAGCAGACATATTGTTTTCACTACGACGCAAGCACAAGCACAAGCAGAAATGCAAGCACAAGTATCAGCACTTTTTGGTCCATAAGCTTTCAAGCCAGTTCACCACAATTGGAAGAAATTCAAAGGCATTTACTGAAAGTAAAGCTTAAGCTGACCCACTTAAACGTACAGTGAAAACCAAAAAATTTCATGTCGGACAGTTTTGCTTTAGATTTGATTCGAAGGCACGATTAAAATTCAAAAGCTTTGATGCATTTTAGGTTGGCCCAACGGAAGGTACAATACACTAGCCAAACTACCAGAATTAAATATATACTGTATCAGTATTTCTTCCTTTCGATTTTTGACCTGAAGAAGGCATTAGCGATAAATACAAAGACAATACAGTAATTTGGTAGAGTGGCTTTCCTTTTACACTCTCAATATAATTAAGAACGTATGGCATAAAAAAGTGAAACACGTAAAATGTTATCGTAGTTGGAAGGCATTTTCGCAAGCATTATTATTCGAGGACGTTTATAAAGTGCTAATCTAGAAGTTCAGATGGATGGGTAAAACGTTGATTTATTGATTAAGAAATTTCTAAGTAGTATACCAAGTAATGAAATTGTCTTGTAGTGTAGTAGTAATTTGTTCATCCGCCATTAACGGGCTTTCATTGGGCATATCTGACTTCGATGAAAAAAAATAACTAGTGCATCTGGAAAAGAAAAACGTGAATTTTTCTCACATTCGAGCCTCTGGCTCAAAAACTAGCATGCTTTTGATTTTGGATATTTCCATCCACCGAATCGAAATATGGCGATCAATTTGAATAACTATTGATCTGGACTGACAAGCGTAGAAATATGAAAGCATTTTTATATGTATAGGAAGCTAGTCAGTCCTGAAAGATATTCTTATTCAAATTAGACTCCATATTTCAATTCGGTGTTACTAAACTGAAAATGACGATCCGGAAGAGGGCTGAAGCTGGCTGAAGCTGGCTAGAACACCAACATCAAGTTTATACTCATGATGGACCTAAATAATATTACTACAATAGTGTTAGAACAATCAAGAAATCGATGATGGATAATGTAATGGTGACAATCAAGAAGTTGTTGATGGATGATGTAATGGTGACAATCAAGAAGTTGATGATGGATGATGTAATGGTGACAATCAAGAAGTTGATGATGGATGATGTAATGGTGACAATCAAGAAGTTGATGATGGATGATGTAATGGTGACAATCAAGAATTTGATGATGGATGATGTAATGGTGACAATCAAGAATTTGATGATGGATGATGTAATGGTGACAATCAAGAAGTTGATGATGGATGATGTAATGGTGACAATCAAGATGTTGATGATGGATGATGTAATGGTGACAATTAAGAAGTTGATGATGGATGATGTAATGGTGACAATCAAGATGTTGATGATGGATGATGTAATGGTGACAATCAAGAAGTTGATGATGGATGATGTAATGGCGACAATCAAGAAGTTGATGATGGATGATGTAATGGTGACAATCAAGAAGTTGATGATGGATGATGTAATGGTGACAATCAAGATGTTGATGATGGATGATGTAATGGTGACAATTAAGAAGTTGATGATGGATGATGTAATGGTGACAATCAAGATGTTGATGATGGATGATGTAATGGTGACAATCAAGAAGTTGATGATGGATGATGTAATGGCGACAATCAAGAAGTTGATGATGGATGATGTAATGGTGACAATCAAGAAGTTGATGATGGACTGATGATGTAATGGTGACAATCAAGATGTTGATGATGGATGATGTAATGGTGACAATCAGGAAGTTGGTGATGGATGATGTTATGGTGACAATCAAGAAGTTGTTGATGATGGATGATGTAATGGTGACAATCAAGATGTTCATGATGGATGATGTAATGGTGACAATCAAGATGTTCATGATGGATGATGTAATGGTGACAATCAAGAAGTTGATGATGATGGATGATGTAATGGTGACAATCAAGAAGTTGTTGATGATGGATGATGTAATGGTGACAATCAAGAAGTTGTTGATGATGGATGATGTAATGGTGACAATCAAGAAGTTGTTGATGATGGATGATGTAATGGTGACAATCAAGAAAGCGATGATGGATGATGTAATGGTGACAATCAAGAAGTTGATGATGGATGATGTAATGGTGACAATCAAGAAGTTGATGATGATGGATGATGTAATGGTGACAATCAAGAAGTTGTTGATGATGGATGATGTAATGGTGACAATCAAGATGTTGATGATGGATGATGTAATGGCGACAATCAAGATGTTGATAATGGATGATGTAATGGTGACAATCAGGAAGTTGATGATGGATGATGTTATGGTGACAATCAAGAAGTTGATGATGGATGATGTAATGATGACAATCAAGAAAGCGATGATGGATGATGAAATGGTGACAATCAAGATGTTGATGATGGATGATGTAATGGTGACAATCAAGAAGTTGATGATGGATGATGTAATGATGACAATCAAGAAAGCGATGATGGATGATGAAATGGTGACAATCAAGATGTTGATGATGGATGATGTAATGGTGACAATCAAGAAGTTGATGATAATGGATGATGTAATGGTGACAATCAAGAAGTTGTTGATGGATGATGTAATGGTGACAATCAAGATGTTGATAATGGATGATGTAATGGTGACAATCAAGAAGTTGATGATGGATGATGTAATGGTGACAAAAAAGAAGTTGATGATAATGGATGATGTAATGGTGACAATCAAGAAGTTGTTGATGGATGATGTAATGGTGACAATCAAGATGTTGATAATGGATGATGTAATGGTGACAATCAAGAAGTTGTTGATGGATGATGTAATGGTGACAATCAAGATGTTGATAATGGATGATGTAATGGTGACAATCAAGAAGTTGTTGATGGATGATGTAATGGTGACAATCAAGATGTTGATAATGGATGATGTAATGGTGACAATCAAGAAGTTGATAATGGATGATGTAATGGTGACAATCAAGAAGTTGATAATGGATGATGTAATGGTGACAATCAAGAAGTTGATAATGGATGATGTAATGGTGACAATCAAGAAGTTGATGATGATACTGATTAGGGTGTGTGTGGCACGTTAGTGACGATGATGAAAATCATGACAACGATGCTAATGAAGATAATGTTAATGATTATGTTGGTGGTATTGGTATATATTAGAAAAGCGACAATAAGGTAAAGAACTAGGCTTCTAAATCGTAACCGGTTACAATAAAATTCAATTACCGGTGGAACTCGAGTAAATGCCAGAAGGGAATGAAGGAAGAAATGCGTGTTCTTATTCAAAGTATTAGCTGTTACCCCGATTTATTGATCACGCCAAGAGAGCATAAATAAGAGAGGGAAACTTCTTAAAACCGCGCGTGCCATTTGCCGGTATCCACGTGCAGTCAAATTTCGCCATACCCTACTCTTGTGCGTCAAAAATTGTGTGCTTCATCCAAACCTCGAAGTAGCAAAAGCATGTAAAATTTTTGGGGGAAAACATAAATTTCGCGTCTTTTTGAGTGTTTAACGGCCTCAGATTTTGTAGAAAAAAGTTAGAAAAATCGACGAAAAGTATGTTGTTTTTGAGCGCCCGCGCACACACGTCACACCATCAAAAAATTAAAAACCAAACGACATTGGATGCTAAAAATAGCCCAACCGGAAATTCACATGGCGCGCGCGGTATTAAGAAGTTTCAATCTCTTATTTATGTTCTCTTGATCACGCCCAGATATATATATATTTAGTATCACGACCGAGGTGATTATAGAAAATAGCGCACGCTGATTCGTCGAAAACTTTGGAATATTCCTCTATAATCACCTGCAGGTGAATATAGGCGGATTGCGCGCGCTTCGTTTGTTGATACGTGTTTTTTTCAAATTACTAAAAATAAATACATTTTAGAAATACTGTAAATAATAATAATAATAATAATAATAAATAATCTTTAATGAGGATACTAACTTCACTGGGGGTGATTTAACGAGGAGTCCTAAAAAAATATAAATAATATAAATCGATGTTTTCGAATAATCACCTGCCTGTGTGTGTAATGATAGTACTAAACTACAATTATTTCCCTCAGGCTCAGTGATTATTGGTGAATATTTACATCGACTACGTCTCGGTAAATATTCACTGATAACCACCTCGCCTTCGGTGAATAATTGTTGGATACACAGAATACATACACACACACTTAAACCTTCAATCAATAATTTGGAACTCACCTAGCTTATCTATGTTGGGTCTTTTCATTAGAAACTGAGGTAATATACAGGAAAGCAAGCAGGCAGAAAACTAGACAAATTGATGGCTAGAGATGGAATTGTTAAAGTGCTAACATTTCTAATGTTCTAAATCCCGTTTGCGGTATCTGTGAATGGTAACTTATGATCAAAGCTAATCCTTCAAAAGATACAGCCAGAGGCATTTCTGTTCCTTCATAACTAGTAACTGTAAGTATGGACCATTTTAGCTCGGGCGGATTTTTTTTTCTTCATCTTATTCCACGTGTCATTCTCTTGAGAATAAGATTCTTTTTTTTAAGAGTTGTATCCATATTCATATGTTTTCTCGTGTGCATCAAGTCATAGTAAAAAAAGACTGAGGAAAGAAACAAAAGGGAAAGACATTTAGGAAAACAAACTACGAAAAAAAAGAGAAGCGAAGAAATAAATAAATTAGAAAAGTAAATGAAAGAAAAGGATATATAAAAGAAAAAAAAACATTAAAGAAAAGAAAGAAATGAAAAAGAAAAAAGGAAGCGCCACTTTTCCACATTCGCCAGTAAATATAACTATATGACTTTGCTCGCCAAAGGTCATAAACCAAGTTAACGGTTCAGACCGTATAACGAGGTCTCAATTAATTCATGTGCATTAAAAATATCCGTACGACCAAGCCTGTATTAACCGCTATCGGTAAGCATAAAACAAGCATCTATAAATATTATGGTAGCTTGTCCGGATTTAATTGTCCGATGTCGATTATCCAGGCCGTTTCCTTGTCTCCCACTAAGACTTGATAATGGAGGTGTATGGATTATGATCAAGAACCAGGCGTGTACATGTGAATATGTCATAGTTTGGAGATGTGTAGAACAAAAATATATGGTGATGAAGAGCGAAGAAAAAATAATTTAGCCTGTAAGGATCCACAAAAGTAAAATGTAAGAAGGTAAGCGAATACAGAACAGAACAGAACATAACAGAACAGAACAGAACAGAACAGAACAGAACAGAACAGAACAGAACAGAACAGAACAGAACAGAACAGAACAGAACAGAACAGAACAGAACAGAACAGAACAGAACAGAACAGAACAGAACAGAACAGAACAGAACAGAACAGAACAGAACAGAACAGAACAGAACAGAACAGAACAGAACAGAACAGAACAGAACAGAACATAGAAACAGAAGAGAATAGAATAGAGCAGAAAAGAGCAGAAGAAGAAAAGAGAATAGAACATAATAGATTAGAAGACACCAGAGCAGATCAGAGCAAATCAGAACAATGCAACGTAGTTCAGTACAGACACTTACAATTTACAGCCAATCAGAACGCGAGCACTACCTCAAACATTTCATATCGAAAAAGAAATCTTGATAAACCAGAATTGTAAACGCAGAATTTTTCTTATTCACTGTACATATAAAGTATGAAAAACCTTAAAACTAAGGAAGGAAGGAAAAAGCAAAGAAAACATAAACCAAGAAACGTAAGAAGGAAATGAAACGGAAAAATGAAAGCAATTTATGACGAAATACGAGACGTGTACGTGCGTTTATAAAGCGTTAATCCTGATACGATTACTCTTCTTTTATCGTTAAGTAGTGACAATCGTCATAAACAAAAATCAATATACTCAGCTTTTAAGACAAATGTTATGGTAATAATATTCATGAGGCTTTTAGAAGAAGTTAGAAGTGAGCTAACTGTCATGATGGTATTGTGGAGAGCGTCTTGGTGTATTTTGTGTCTCTTAGGGTAAACATTAGGCTTAATGGCATAGTTTTATGAAATACTTTATGGAAGAAAAATTGAAAATTAATTGCGTAATATAACAATTTTTTTGACAAAGTTTTACCAAGGAAAAAAAACGAGGAAAGAGAAAGAAAGGAACAAAATAATTAGAAAGAAAGGTGCAAGTGAAAATGTTTTAATTAATCGCATAATAGATAACAGAATTTTTAGCAATTTTTTTTAACAAGGAAAAAACGAGGAAAAAGAAAGAAAGAAATAATAAGAAAGAAGAAGGAAGCAAGTGCAAAAGTGAAAGTTAGTCGCATAATGGATAACAGAATTTTTGGCAAAGTTTTTTAACATGGAAAAAACGAAGAGAAATGGGAGAGGAAAGAGAAAGAAAGGAGAAAGAATTTGAAAGAAGAAGGGTGCAGTGTGTGGTGTATGAGAGAGCGAGAAAAAACCAACAGACAAAAACAGCTTGTTCTTGAAAGAGAGAGTTAGTCAGTTACTCAGTTCTCTATTGCGACTAGCTGCTTCCGGAACATTTCTAAATCATTTTACCGGTTAATTCAAAACATAAACTACTTGATATAGTCAATGTCTGATTTTAAAGCTTGTGTCTCCTATAACTATTTGTCTGTTTCTATTTGCACCTTCTTGAAACAAGATATCGCGTCACAAGAAAATCCGTCAAAAAAAAAAAATGTAAGGAAAACACCAAAAAAGCGAGGGGAACGTTGAAGGAGAAAACAAATGGCAACCAGATAACTAAATGATAGAATACCCATCTACAGTTGATACTAAAACAATATGTCAGGTTTTGTCTGGAAGTGAAATAATAATAAAAATAATAATAGTAATAATAGCAATAAAAACGATTTCTTGAAGCATATCTCTAGAGTAGCTCTACATCTTCAATACTAAGAAAATAATAAATTGGATATATAGTGAAGTAAATAGAAAAACCTAGGTAAAGATAAAATATATTAAATAAAGGAATATATACACCTAATTGCAAAAACGTTGTCATACAACATTTGAACATTTGTAGTTTCAAGATTAGGAATGAATTCAAAGTACAAAAGAAAGAGTTCTGCTTCAATGATCTTCTTTTGTACTTTTAATTTATTCCTAATCCACTAAACTACAAATGCTCAAATGTTGTATGACAACGTTCTTGCAAGTAGGTGTACTATATTCTATATATACAAAAACACATACGCACATATATACACACACACATATATTATGTAAATATTCTTGAAATAAAAGCAAGGTACTGCTAGTGATCGATATTTTTAATAATTTTATTTTAATGTAATATTGATTGGCTAATCTCCTATGCTTAGGACTTTTTTCAAATTTCTTTGAATTAAAAATGTCTTTGATTCAGTACCATGGTTTAATTCCTAAATAGTCAGTTTGTCTGTCTACCTGTCTAACTGACTGACTGTTTATCGGTCTGTCAATCAGAAAATGAGTCAGTCAGACAATAAGTTACTTTGTTTGTCAATCATACTGTCAGTCAGTCAGTCGGTCGGACCTACATACATACATACAGACAAACAGACAGACAGACAGAGAGTGAGTGAGTCAATCGATCAACCCGATAATCAGTCAGTAAAACAGACAGACAGACAGTGTCACATTCAATCAGTCAGCTACCTAATCGTTCACTTCTACATGTTTCATCCATTATAATGAAACATAATCCTGATGCACTTTTCATTAAAAAAAAACTCTAGCGGTTGCTACGCAACCATCAAGTTTTGAAAAAAATATCTCGCACTTGGCTAGACATCATATGATATATGTAGTAGTGTGTTATTCAAGTATCATAATATCATAATATCATAATATCATATCATAATATCATAATATAGTAAAATTAATAATATAATGTATAATCATATTGTTTTCATATATATAATGTAAAAAAAAAAAAAAAAACACGACCACATCAGCCATGCTGTAAAAACCCATCGTGTATAAATAAAAATTATTATTATTATTATTATTATTATTATTATTATTATTATTATAGAATCGAAGAATTAGACACGTAATGTTTTTCCATTTCAGACCATTTGTCATTCCCTAGAGTATTATTTCTTTAATTAAATTGCCTATGACACATCTGACAATATTCTCATCTGAAGGTTTATTCTTATCATATGCTAATTTTTTAATAGTCTTAACAATTCCATTAGAAAGTCATCTAGCTTAGCAATTTTTAAGAGAAATTTGTTCTCTTCTTTTTAGATTTTTTATTTTTTTAATATTTATCTATTAATTAATTATATTATTAATTATCATTCATTTATTTCTGAATTGTAAATATATATATATATTTCTTATATATCTTTTTTGTATATATTTATTTTAGTTATTAGGACCTCTATGAAAACCACTGTAGTGATAGAGTTTCCTGATTAAATATTGTTATTATTATAATGACTATGACGTCTGGGTGGCATTTATGTTTGTTTGTTGTTCCTTGTAATTCAAAACACTGGTTACTGTGCGGAAAATAATTAGCAATTTTTTTATGAAAGCTATGGGTAAAACAGTAATGCTTTCCAAATTTAATTTAACTTTACCCAGTCATTAGCATATGACATGGAACACCCTTAATAATTTCAAGACGCATCACTCAAACTATATACTTTTTTTTCGTCATTGAACAACTCATCTCATGTAGAATCTATACTGAGAATATTGTCATACGCACTTTAACTTTTGCGTATGAGAAGACAAGAAGAAACTTAGGCTGTGTTTACACGGCACTGGGCAAATTTTTAACGGGGTACAAAAATTTTACCAGCACAAACCAGGTCCAAAATTTGCACGGCTAGGCGTTTGAGTTTTTGTCCGGATACGACAGTTCCGTGTGAACGGGACGCCTAAATGCAGCTGTTTGGACGGTTAAAAATTCGTCCGGTACCGTGTATATAAACCTACTGTAAACCCAACCTTTTTCTCAAGAAAATGACAAATGGTCTAAAATGGGAAAACATTACACCCAAGCTTGAAAGGTTTATTCAAATCTCAAATATTCTCCCTAGAATAAAATTTGACTAAATTATTGGAAGCCAATATTAACCTTATATTTGATATGGATTTGTATCTAAGAGGGCGTCAAAATGATCGTAAAATACTGTCTGTTTACTGGACTGCTAATCAAGACGTCAATGTACGAGTGACATAAAAAGCGAAAATTAACCATGTTTGTTATTGTTTCTTAGAATTATTATCTCGTTATCAACGTTAATTGAAATAGGTGTATACCACATGTTTCAACTGCATGATAACTATTGATGGACTTGAGATTTTTAACCAGTCAAAGTGTCACTTCCTGCATGCGAGCATCCTCGAGCTGAAATTTGTATCAAAAAGCTCTACTCTTTCGATATGATATTTTGATTTAGACTTTGTAATTTTTGGTGACAATTTTTTGGTGACAATTTTTTCTTGACAATGACAATGACACTTTCAGCTTGAAATTTATAGCTCAAGGCATTCATAGATTAATACTATATTATTGGTGTCAGCGTATGTGACCGTTAATTAGTAAGTCGTTTTAGGTCATCGCTAACAAAGACAAGCTCGCCAATCTTATTGATTCAACCTTATTTATTTAAGATTTTAATTAAAAAAGCCTTGAGCAAACTGTCGTAAGCTTTGATCAATTCGAAAGAGGATCCTGAATTTTTTTGGCATTTTACACTGAAATCGACGATGAGAGCAGATTAATAAGGCTGAGCATAGAACAGTCAACAACTAGGTCTTTATTGTGTAAATTCGTCGATTTTAAGACTGTCATAACGTCAGGAAAATTAGAACCCTAGGGCATCATTGGTGATTGAGTCCAAACATCTTTCAGATGCAAATGAAAGTTTTTTTTCAGCAGTAAAAACTTCCTTTCATTCGCAAAAATAAGTTTCTGAAATTAGACTTTCTTTTTAACATCAAAGACAAAAAGAAACAAGCAAATATCGTTCATGAATTTCATAAATTTTCTACGGAAAATCTTTTTTTTTTTATTGTTTAGACTAATGAAAACAAAGCAACCAGTATTTGCACTTTATTTCTTGCTAAATTTATACGAGGTTAAAAAAAGTGATCAAAAAATTGAGAATTTTGCCAGAGATCAGTTGCCAGTCGTCGAAACATATCGTTTTCATTAACAATTTTCAATTGATTTTAAATTTCTTCAATAAATGACTCTCATGTTAAAAACTTTGAATTTTAAAGATGAGTATTTTTGGACAGGTATTGCACTAGTGACCATGATGATATGGATAATAAATTGGTTGGGCAAAATGTTGCATAGCAGGTTATGAAATTCAAGACATCATGCCACTTTTCGAAAACGGCTGCTTACGTCTGCTTGCGAAAATAGCTTTCGATGGGTGAAAATGAGTCTATTTGTTTTGCGAGTAAAGACAGAAGCGAATTTTAGCCAATGAAGATCGAGCTTGACAAGAAACATCGACTTGGTGGCAGAGTAAAGCAAATATACTTTTCCCAGACTGAAATTAGTGGACTTGGGCGTACGTTACGTACACACGAACTGGAAGTCCATTTCTAATAATTTAATAATAATTTAATAAAGAAATATTAGGGATATTCTTGGAAGTTCTATGGGTTGTTCATCCCTTAATTTGTCTGTCAGAGTAACCTGGGTGATATAACTTAAGCCATTCCTATTTTGTTTTCGAATTCTATATTTACTTACACTCGTTCGGCAAGGCCATTTATTTAAAATTCAAGAATCCACTTTGACAGTATTTACACTTAAAGTTTTAGCATTAACCAAGTCTAACTCATAACCAGCAGGTGAATTATATTTATCTTATTTTTAGGAACCTGGAGACGAGCCAAGATATGCTATTTTTTATTGCTTATCTTTCCAGGTGCATCTGAAAGATTAGCTCTAGACTTGAACGAAAGAAGAACAGTCGCACCCCAAGAACTTATAATGGTTTCTAAACTTAAAGTGCTGGCTATTTTGGTGTCCATAGTTGTGCTACAGATAATCAAGGTTAGTTTTTATTATTCATTTACGAAGGTTTCGATTCCCAAACATACATATTTCTTTTATTTTATATTTAGTTGGTTTTATTCCTATGGCACTCATAAAAGAATAATTTCTCTAATTATATGAAAGCTATGAATTGAATTTTTTTATGCTTTTCATCGATAACAATTAATACATCGTAGTTTAAGGAAAAAATTATGAAAACTTAAAAAAAAAATATCCTATTTAATAGAGATATTGTGTTGTTTTCAATTCAAAATTTCATTATTATGATCCTTTTATCACTCCTTTTCTTTTGCAGGGAAAAGCAGAATCAGAATTTCGAGGTAAGTTTGAAACTTATTCTTTTAATGATAGCACTTTTGCGGTTTAGTTTTCACACTGTGTTTAGATTAAAGCCGTCAAAGTTATTCATTTGGAACAGAAATAATTGAAAATTACAACCCTTTAACAGAAAACAAATTTTAACCCTATATCAGAAATAAATGAAATGAGCAACCCTATAAATAGAAATAACTAAGAATTACAACCCTGACAGAAAGGAATGAAAATTACAACCCCATCAACAGAAATAACTGAGAATTACAACCCTTAACCATTTTTGATTGAATCCAATCAAAAAAAGAAGAAGAAAAATATAGAAAGTGTCGGATAGCTCTTTCACTAGCTTTATCTCTGTGCAAGAAAACTTCAGTCTTGATTTGCGCGCCCGATAACAATAATGACTTTGTTTCATCCTTAATCGTTCATCGAACAACCGTTCGGTTCTATACATTTACCATCCAGTAATAGAAATAAGCTTTATTATAATTCTTTATATATTCCCTTTTGAAACGATGAAGTAGAAAATAAGAATTAATACTCGTGTGACAGGAAAAATTTAGAAAAATTAAATAGACTTGATCTAAAAAATTTTTACAGATATGTCGGAAACACAAATTTTAAGATAATTAAAAACTGTCGTTTCGAAGATTCAAGGTTAAATCTACTAACCAAATCTACTGTCTCATGTTTAACCCTCTTTCAAAAACCTCGGAGACATGAACACTTTGGTTTTCTAAGTGATATTTAGGTTTTTCTTCTGTTATAAATTTTATTGTGAAAGTGAAAAGAGTGGAAACTTTCCAAAGAGAGAAGGAGAGATGAGAGCAAGGTGACGATGTAATGAATACGGTAGCTGTTTCATCAAGTTTCAGTCTTCAAACTGATAAAACCGTGAAGAGATAAAGGTTTCAAATAGTCTTCGATAAAATCGATAATCCATTAGAAAAGCATACAATCTAAACAGAAAACCAGTCCACCTTTATGAAACACTTGAGGAGTAAGTGACGCGCTACGAAACATATCGATCGCACGGATAAGGATAACAAGCCACGCGCGTGCGCGCGTTCAGTATGTATATACAGTCATTTGAAAAAACGTTGTCGTCGACCAGTCCGCGACTACGACTAGCCCGAACGGGAGTATGAGTAAAAATCACTGAAGCGGTTGAATTCTTCACTGATTAAATATGCGCTAGGCTTACAGTACGAAAATTCGCTGGCGAAATAGTATTTTAATGACTTAACATTTTCAAAATTGGGAACATCTTTGACTGAATATTAGTCATATCGACTTTTGTTTTCCTTTCGCAAAACCCGAAGACATACATTTAAAGGGTTGCTGCTGATATTATCTTTTTCAGTTAGTAAGCAAAAACAACTACTTCAGAGCGAATAATTAAGCGCTTCAGCAATTTCTACCCATACTCCGTCTCGCTCCAGTCGCGCGCGTAGTCGCGGAGCCGTTCAGCGACTTCGTTTTTTCAAATGACTGTATATAGTTGTAGTATATATCTATACATATGAAATAACAAATGAGATCAAAAACATGAAGAATATTAATAAAATATGCACCTATTGATGCGTTTATCCACAAGAACATGCATACATAAAAACTTTTTTGAATCATCCCCAAGGGCTCTTCCGACTCAATTACAAAATTTAATAAAAGCTATACCAATAAAAAGAAATAGTTTAAAAGGGATCTAAAATATATTATAATCTTAATTGCAATCCAAAAAAGTCTAAAAACTATATATCAGCCGTGAGGAAAAGCAGTAAACAAATCAAAATTATGGATAAATGAACTGATAAACTACCACCTTCCACCCCCCCCCCCCCACCCCCCTCCAAAAAATCTTAGAACAAACGCTTATTTAAAATTACCTTCCTTAGACTTACTAAGTTTTAACTTGGTATCTTTAACATGAAAAGTACGACTTGAGTGTAATTTTGTTATGAATTTTGCCGTTCGGAAGTCTAAAGAACAGCTGTATGAAGTCTGCACACTGCTAAATTTGAGAATACAATTAAAACAATATTAAAATATTTTTTCATCCAATATCCAGCAATTTGTTTTTAAACTCAAATTTATCCTTAGATATTAATTTCTTAATTTCCTCGATCTTAGTTTTTTCCTATAATTTTTTTCTTTTTCCTTTTGCGATAATAGAAAATTAGCTCGCTGTCTATATATATATATATATATACAGAATGCAAAATATCGAACAATATGCTTCGATATGAAAGGGGCGGGGTACTTGTTGTACCTTTTATGGGTTGATTTTCGGTATTTGGTACCTTTTAGAAGGTTCAAACGAAAAACTAACTAAAATACTGCAAAATTAGCGTATTAGGTATTTGGTACCTTTTAGAAGGTTCAAACGAAAAACTAACTAAAATACTGCAAAATTAGCGTCATTTGGTACCAGTTAGGGGTAAAACTTGTGATTGTTATTGCTACGAGAATAAGAATTTTGGAACCTTTTAGGGGTCATTTTCAAAATTTCATTGTGTGCACTTACAAATAAAACGACTGCAACGATATCTCTGAAAGAGCCAAAGACATTGAAAACCCTACTGAACTAAAGAACTAAGAATTGCCATTTGAAAGATTTTGAATATTATCGACTGATTAACATACAACACCGGAAATGCTTAAGGTTCCCAAACATCGTTACATGAAAGAGTTAAAAATAAACATTTTGTACACCAATTTAAGAAACAGGTGCCAACTAGACTAGTTTTTCTAATATAGTTTTCTTTTGCATGCTAATGGTATAATTTAGATAGTTATTCCAATTAGTTTGCGCAAAAACATCTACATCTTGTCAGTCATCTTCTTCCCTGAAATTATACTCCCTAGCAGATGGCAAATTTGTATAATTATTGCATTAAAAGTGGCGCATAAATCCCTTAATTCAGCAGTATCATGTCTAGGATCGAGACAGAAACTCCCACGTCTTGCAGGATTATTCCCATGAGATTGTCTTTCAAGGTGACTGCCTAGTTTTTAATGTCCGATTTGAGCCCATGACGTGCGCGCGAACAAAAAATAGACGAACCATACACGTTTTGAACTTTAACAGTAAAAAACGTGCCCTTAAATTTTGCACGGGACTCTATACTTTTTATAAGTTTATTTGAAAAAGCGTCTAAAAGTCTACGTTATATCAACTTCCTTTTTCTAAAGCATGAAAAAATAGATTTTTGTAAGAACTTTTTTCTAGATTAGATTTTCTAGAACTAGATTAGAATATAGTAGTACACGCCCTCTGATTGGCTGAAATGAAGGCTCAGATACACGGTGCAACATTCCTTGCAACATTGCTTGCAACATTATGATTACAGTACTATTTCAGCAGCCAAATCAGAGAAAATCTCGATTTTTTCGTTTAATTTATAAGGATAATACAAATAACATAAAAATAATAAAACAGAAATTCAAATTTTTATATTTTAGTGTGATGTTACATGTACACGTTGAAATATTGACTCTAGCATAAACAGTCTGAAAGCGTCCAAGACCTCATTTGTCATTGTGAAATATTGGGTGATGTCAATAATATGTGGCGAAGAGGTCCGTGCAAGGGCATCGAACATTGTCGTCAAACAGGAGCGTTTGGCCCCCTGTTCGATGTTGTTAGGAATTCTCTAATCTTGAGAGCAAATTTTAAAAAGGTTCAAACTTTTGAGCCCGATTGCACTGAACAATTTTGGCAACAGGATTATTGCAAGAAACATTTTTGGTATTTTTCGAATTTTCTTGATTAATGGAATGGAAGTTAATCTGATTTCCCTAAAGTCTCATGGTCGTAATTTAGGTGAGAAAACAGACAAGTTCGAGGCTAAAAACCTAACATTAACGAAAGAGGTGGCAATGGCGGGAGGGATATTGTGGTTAAGAAATGAGATTTTCGTGTCAGTCTCCAAAAAGTTTAATTAATGTTTACCTAAATATAACTAATATCAAAATCTAAAATGTAAATATTTGTTTGCCTTCAAGCTATTTTTTTCGTAAAAATTCTAAGCACAAAAAAATATCATAATATCAAAATTGTTAAAACCGTTGAATTGTTCATTATATTTTTAAAATTAGTAAATGCAGAAAGAAATTGCCAAGTTTATTGAGGTGATAATTCGAGAATGAGGAAAATATTTCAATGAAAATTAAATTAAATAAAAGTGTTCTTTATAAAAGAAAAGAAGGTAAATCTGTGTTAAAACATCAGTATTTCCCATTTTATAAACATTTTTTTTAACTTGGAAAAATAACACTACATTTGAGAATAGGACACTATATAAGGAATTATGTCGGATCACAAAAGCTCCCGAAAAAATACTGGGCCGTATTTTTTCTTTTACTTTTCCCATTCCTTTGTATTATTTAGCGCGCTGTCTTTCTTTTCAAATACAAAACAAACAAAAAATCGGTCAAAGGATTTTTTTTCCATGTTTTGATTTTGTGTCAACCGGGCTCCCTGTGGTTCGAGAGTGGCACCTTTGTCAAGCAAGAGAATGAAAAGCCGAGAAGAAAATTTATCTACAAAAAACCTATATAACTATTGACCAGAAATATCTATTTTTGTATTGTACTAGTGTTTATATAAAGTATAGAAAAAGTATACGAAGCTTAGGAATTAGAAGTTGTGTGAATGCAAAAAAAGAATAGAAACTATAAAAACTTACCTTAGAATATTGACTTGAAGACTTGAAGCTCACAAACACTTGTGGTTTTAAAATACTTTCTCAGTCTTTTTGCTGAAATATGAATTACACTAATTACTTGAAACACTGATGAATAGCATAGAGTCATATTTGTGATGATTACATCGAGTTTTTCAGTTTTAAAAAGGCTTTTTTCGCGACTAATATTCAGCGTTCTCTTACTTTGATTTTTGCATTGATCTGCTTGTAAGCCGCTGACCAGCTAAATACAGCAGCTCATCATCCACAGGGGACCCAATGACAACAAAATTTTATTTTTCGAAATGCAAAAATAAATCGATCATTTGAAATTTTGTGGGGATGGGATTGGAGTGCGTGTAGGGGAGGAGGAGAGTCTGAGAAATCCTCCAAAATTTTTTAAACATTACTAAAAAATTATGTTCTTTGTAACGGTTAAAAAAAACTCTTGTGAATTCCGCTTTCTGATTGGTTATGAGAGCGCACAGGACAGCATGCAATTTTTATTTTGCCATCTAAAATATCGGCTATCCTAATTTCTATTTTATTAAAGTAATGAAAAATAAAATAAAGCTTGCTGCTTGTTTTGCTGTGTGCAGTTCAGTATAAGGCTGTGTTCAGAATTTATGACGGGGGGGGGGGGGGGGGCAGATAAAACTTTGAAACGAAAAAAACATTTTTGATCCCCCCTTGCGGTCCCTCCCCAAAAATAGTTACGTCTTCCCAGGCAAGGCTAAAAATTTATCCACTCCCCAAACATACCCCCCACGATTCTGATAAAAAATTTCAGACCCCCCCTCCAATGTTAATGATTAAAGTTTTTAGATCCCCCTTAATTTCACCTGCCCCCCCCCCCCCCCCCCGTCATACATTATGAACGCAGCCTAAGGTACGTGGGGATTGACAGAACGCCAAAGAAATAAATTTTGAGCAGCACTCTATCGTGTTCTGCCAATCCGTGCTTGATAACTGCACACAGCATACGCGCGCGTTTTTATAATTCTTCATTGTTGGTACGGCAGTGAATTAGATAAACGTTAACCTCTGAAATCTTTCATTTTAGATGGTTCTTTGGATGTTCGCAGTGGCCAGATGTTGATCATAAACACAACATCATGTACTGCAACTCTCATGCCAGGCGATAACGAAATTCGTCTTGGTAACCGTTCAGACACAGCAACCTTTAATGGTTTTAATTATACATACCTTGTGGCGGAACTGAAGTACAAGGAAAATATTACTTTCCACAAGAATTCTAACATAAGCATCGAAGGCAGTCGAGCCCTCTCCATCCAAAGTAAGCATGGTAACATCACCATAGCAACTGACTTATCAGTGTCGTGTACGAAAAAGCCTGATGTGGGTGATACATGTCTAGGAGGCTACATGCTCAACCATACACTCAACTATACAATTATTCCTGAAGACTGTTCCAAGGTTTATAGAGGTACGTAATTACGGATCTGGCCAACGTTTCCAATGACTAGCTTGAGCGTAATGTTTTCCCATTTCAGACTACAGCATATACATGGATACAACTACAATAGACCAATTTCACGGTTGTCGTCGCTCAACCTCAGCCTCGATAGCGTGTAATTTATTCTTTAGAATTTGACTAAAGCCCGTGGAATTTTTAAGTGTTTCAATAGATATTTTTGAAAGCGCTCGTGCATCTCGAAAATGGTCTATTGTTTGATAATGTGTACATTCCTTAAATTACCGTGAGCTTTAGTCAAATTCTAAAGAATATATTACACACTATCGAGGCTGAGGTTGAGCGACGACAGCCGTGAAATGGTCTATTGACAGATTGTCCATTTTTTAATAGTTTTATTTAGTTTTTTAGTTCGTTTTGTTTCAAGTTGTTTTGTTTTGTTATAATCAGCTATCATATGTTTTCAGTGTTTTCAATAAATCAATAAATCAATAAATCAATAAATCAATAAATTAATTAATTAATTAATTAATGTTTTTTTAATGTGTTTTTTTTAACAGGTCTCGGGCCGGGAGGAAACAAAAATGAATGGTGTACAAATCCTGGGATGAGTACAGAAAGGTGTAATGGTGGTGCTGGCCACGGGGGTGTGGGGGCAGTATATAAAAAACACACAATAGGGCAATTATATGGAAGAACGGATTTCGTATCTGTTATTGGTGGAAGCGCAGGTATGTCTAGTACCCTTCTTAATCGTACGATTTGCGGTCGCGACGAAGTAGTTTTTGGTGGAAGTTAATCAAAGCATTTCCATGACATTGTCGAAAACGGCATTAATTTTTCATTCTCTACTTTCCCATAACCCATAATAAGAGGTATAACCGGTCAAAAAACTGTCCCAGAATTAAACGTTCTTCAATCGAATGTACACTATACCTGCTTTTATCTGTCAAATACTGATCATCATTAATACTCCAGTTTCACATTCGATGGAAACCGCTGTTTTTGAAGACCACAGACTCATTTGTACAGGCTTAGCCTCGTTTATAAGTCAGCTATTCAACGACACCATTAAAAGTCCGTGGGATTTCAAAACATTGGTATTGCTCAACTTACACATTCTTTACATTACGGTTGACTTATGCAAATCATTAGCAACAGCCAACTGTAATGTAAAGAATGTGCAAGTTGAATAATACCAATCCCACGGACTTTTAGTGGTGCCTTTGAATAGATGACTTATAAACGAGGCTAAGCCTGTACAAATGAGTCTGTGGTCTTCAAAAACAGCGGTTTCCATCGAATGTGAAACTGGAGTATTCATTTTGCGCGTTCGGAACATCAAGACGTTTGTTGTTACAGAAAACGCATTGAATCACGAAGAAGTGTTTAAAGTTTATCTCTTTCTGTTAGAGTCTAATTGTTTCATTTTATGTTTCGATAGCAAACAAGGTATACGTATTTTCAGCATTTTCTTATCAGCCTTCAACATAATATGTGCGGATTGTTTCTCTGCTTGCCCGAAAAAGCCGCAAAGTATTATGGGTATGGAAAGTAGAGAATGGGCACGTGGCTATGGGATGCCTTTTTTTTAAATGTCATGGAAACCCCTTAATTCGGAGGGCCTTAAGTTCTTCAGTTTTTAACTGTTAAGTGTCACCCTCGGTAAATATAGTCGGTCGTCATCATCATCATCATCATCATCATCATCACCATCATCATCATCATCATCATCATCATCATCACCATCATCATCATCATCATCATCATCACCATCATCATCATCATCATCATCATCACCAACATCATCATCATCATCATCATCATCATCATCATTACTATCATCATCATCATCATTACTATCATCATCATCATCATCATCATCACCATCATCATCATCATCATCATCATCATCATCACCATCATCATCATCATCATCATCACCATCATCATCACCATCATCATCATCATCATCATCATCATCACCATCATCATCATCATCATCATCATCATCACCATCATCATCATCATCATCATCACCATCATCATCATCATCATCATCATCATCACCAACATCATCATCATCATCATCATCATCATCATCATCATTACCATCATCATCATCATCATCATCATCACCATCATCATCATCATTACCATCATCATCATCATCATCATCATCATCATCATCATCACCATCATCATCATCATCATCATCATCATCATCACCATCATCATCATCATCATCATCACCACCATCATCATCATCATCATCATCATCATCACCATCATCATCATCATCATCATCATCATCACCATCACCATCATCATCATCACCATCATCATCATCACCATCATCATCATCACCACCATCATCATCATCATCATCATCATCATCATCATCATCATCATCATGATCATCATCATCATCATCATCACTATTATCATTATTATGCACCAAAACCTACTTCGTCGCGACGAGAGAGATTCCGCGCATGCTACTGAGAAGCAATATAACTGTTAAAAAGAAGCTTCTTGTATAAGACTAGAGCCGGCGATAGAGCCTCTGGCCGCGCGTGGAATTTTTCAGGTAATCGTTTATTGAACGCATCTCTTTTCAGGTAACACTAATTCCAACAAGACTTATTTATCCGGAGGCGGAGCCATAGAAATCAAGGCAGAGAAAGGAACGATTTATATAGGTATGTGAGAAATGCGTTAATTCTTTGTTTGTGTGTGTGTGTGTGTGCGTGCGTGTCTGTTAAATGGTAAGTCTATCTTCTCTCCTTTGCCGGGGGGGGGGGGGTGAGGTTCTCCTGAGATTTCCTAAATACCCACTGTTTTACAGATGCAAGTATCAATGCAAGTGCTAGTGTTATGGGATGCACAAACATGACTTCTCAAGCCTTTAGCGGAAGTTCTGGGGGACTGATCCGACTCAAGGCCGTCAAGGTGGGTTTTGTATGTACGTGTATATCAGTTGTACATTATATACCATACATTATATTGTTTACTAAGAGAATGAAAGTGACAAGTGGAACATTTCAAGGTTCAAGGTGTGCCACAAGAAAGCACCGTATAACTATTTTATCCCACACCATTTGAAATATCTAGGCATTTATTAGACAAAAACACGGCAATAACCAGAAAGAAGCCCTGGAATACCGCCCAATATACAACGGTTTTCCTGCATTCTCATTGGTTCTATTTCTCTCACAACATCTCACAACAATGATCCTTCTACTGACGTTCGTATTCTGAAAGACCACGTGACTAATTTGCAGTACAATATGAACTCACGGTCAATCGTGAATAAAGTCTGTGCTTGTTACCTTTAGGTGGAAATGACAAAAAAGGCATGCCTACACGTCGATGGTGGCGATGGGAGCAATAAAGTGCTAAGCAAAATTGGTTATAAATCCGGAGGCAACGGTGGAGGAGGTGGAGGGATTATCCAAGTTGATGCATCACAAGCCCTGTTGTATAACTTGTCACTTAAAGCAGGAAGGACACCTATGTGTGATTTTAGTAGCTCCTCTGCTCCAGGATGCTTGGTATTCATTAAAGGTATGTTTTGGTATGTTTGGTCTTTGACAGGGACTGCGGAACACCCTGAAAGTGGTGGGGCTATATAAGATACTAGTATGGGAAAAAGTGGTGGGGCTGTAGCACTACCAGCCTCTCCCTCTCCGCGGTCCCTGTTTGAGACTGCTTCTCAAAAGGAACGAATGACGAACAGACGTACACAGTTTAATTGAAGAATTTTTGGTCTCCCTTCGAGTCATCCCCTACCCCCCCCCCCCCCCCCCCTTCAAACTGAAGTTGGCACATTGACAATGCACATACCTCATGCCAACGTTCTATAAAGTTGGACATATTTGTCTCACTAAAGCCTTTCACGCAGACCTATCCCAGGAAAACAAAACCGAAGAATGTAAAAAGTTCATACCGTTTTATAGATGGCCAGGTAAGGAAAAACAACCCCAATATATCTGCTTATCAGTCAGTCAGTCAGTCATTAATTAAGTCAGTCAGTTAGTCAGTCAGTCACTCGGTCAGTCACTCGGTCAGTCAGTGAGTCGCTCGATCGGTTAGTCAGTCAGTCAATCAATCAATCAGTTAGTCAGTCACTCGCCGGTCAGTCAGACAGTCAGTCGCTTTCAATAATTTCTTATTTCTTTAAGAAATCCCACCGTCAATAGATGAGCAGCTTATCTATATACTCCAGCAGTCGGCCATTTTAAAGGTATGATGTGGCTTTCGTCGATCATTCTGAGCATTTTGATTATTTAGGGACCAAGTTTTGCCAATTTTTTATTCAGTTTTCCGCAGTTAGAGCCAAGATTCGTTCGATCACCAAATGCTCGAGTAACCTTTTTAGGGCTGGTAAATCAAAGTGCCCCAAAGGCACGAACTGCAAGAACATTTTTTCAGATGAAACGCCATTTACATGGCAATTGAGCGCAAACGTAACAATAAAGACTCTTGGAGCAAAGAAAGCGCAAGTTTTAATGTAAAAAGCATAATTTCATTCTCGTAATATTTTCAGTGTACAAATTTCAAATTGTTCCAAATACTTTTGCACCTTTCCGAGTGAATTAACCAACTAAAAAGATTCTTTTTTACATCCTAGATGGAATTTGAAGTAGAAAACTTCAGCAATATCTCCGGAATATTCCCTCTTTTGCAACAGCTGCAGAACATTACGAACCAGAACTTTCTCACGGAACCTCATCTCTTAAAACTCTTGGAAATATTCGAGAGTTTTAAGGATATTCTGAAGATAATTACTCATCAACTTCTTGAAACGGCGAAGGTAAGTATACAATTTGTATTTGGATGATTTTGGATAGATATTCCATATAAGTGAAAAATAGTTAAAGATGTGGTAATAATGGCAAGAAAATTGTGGAAAGTTGGCACACAACTTTGTTGCGCTTTAAGTTGCAAAGCAAACGTTACGCAATTTCCAGGTCGTGCAGACCTACATATTTTTTATCTAAGAACAAAAAGTAATCCTTTTCTATTTTTTTGCATCGAAGAAACGTTGTTGCGCGCACACGGAGCTAGAGATAGTACGTCCTGTAAATTGATGTTGCTTGACAAGTTGCAGAAATTTGCTGCCTGTTACGTGTGCTGATTTCTCATTCAACTTCAGAGTCTCGCGAAAACATTGTTGCAAATTGTCAAAACGTTTTTTACGTGTTACTTTACTCTTCCACACTTCCAAAATTTCCACTTTCTGCAACTTACAAAACTTTTCTGTGGGGGATAAGTTGCAACGGGATTTGAGCATGCAGCAAAGTTTAACGCAACCTACAAAAATACGTTGATGAGACAAGCTGAACACAAACGTGTTGCGTGTAACGACCACTTGCCTTAAAACTATATTTCTCTACAAACAGGAAGCTTTTGCTGCTCTTTTAAAAGTGGCAACTTCTATCATATCCTCTCGTAACCATCAGAACTGGAAAACAACAGGAAAGGTACTGATTTTTTGAATCTTATAAAAATTTAATGGAGTCCTTTTTGACGTCGGAATTTGACGCGAGTAGCCTGCCATTGTTCTGCAAAAAACCTTAAAGTGCACATAACCTTTTTTCAATGCCTTCAGTACTGATTCTACACGAAGTAAATAGTCGAATGGTAAAATATTTCTTGATTTGAGTGATGCGTCTTTAAGATATGAAGGTTTATACTTTCAATATGTTAATGACTGTGACGTCTACTAAGGTATTTTAGTGTATTTGTTTTGACTAGTAATACTAAACACTGGCCATTTTAAGAAAACAAATTTTATATACTTTTATATAAACCACGAGTAAAATAATGATGCTTTTTAGATACTGTTTGTGTGAACAAGATCAATTTTGTATATTTAATTAATCCTTACTAGACGTCACAGTCATTAAGTATAAACCTTCATATCTTAAAGACGCATCACTCAAATTAAGAAATAATTTACCATTGACTTTTTACTTCATGTGCAATCAGTATTGAAGGCATTAAAAAAAAGGTTATGTGTACTTTAATGTTTAAGTTCCACGACGCCACTGACGTATTTCTACATAATTATCAGTAAGCTGTACGTTTTTTGTAAACGCGCAAATGCTATCAAGTTGTTTAAAAAATAAAAGGTATTTTTTGAAATTTAGAAATGAAAAAATGTAGAAATCATTTGTAGAAATATTATTTGCACCTGTTATTTCCAGAAAATCCGATCCGAATCTTTATATATCATTGATGAATGCATTTGACTCTTTTAGTTGCCATCCTTTGTAAGATCGTTGGAAGAGATGGGAGAGAGTATTGCTAACCAAACGACTGAGCACTACAACTACACAGACGTGATAGGTAAACTTGAATACTTTAGGGGGTCCAGATACTGAATGAATGCAACATGAGGTCAAAGGGGGTCCAGATACTCAATGAATGGAACATGAGGTCAAAGGGGGTCCAGATACTCAATGAATGGAACATGAGGTCAAAGGGGGTCCAGATACTCAATGAATGGAACATGAGGTCAAAGGGGGTCCAGATACTCAATGAATGGAACATGAGGTCAAAGGGGGTCCAGATACTCAATGAATGGAACATGAGGTCAAAGGGAGTCCAGATACTCAATGAATGGAACATGAGGTCAAAGGGGGTACAGATACTCAATGAATGGAACATGAGGTCAAAGGGGGTCCAGATACTCAATGAATGGAACATGAGGTCAAAGGGGGTCCAGATACTGAATGAATGGAACATGAGGTCAAAGGGGGTCCAGATACTCAATGAATAGAACATGAGGTCAAAGGGGGTCCAGATACTCAATGAATGGAACATGAGGTCAAAGGGGGTCCAGATACTCAATGAATGCAACATGAGGTCAAAGGGGTTCAGATACTCAATGAATGAAACATGAAGTCAAAGGGGGTCCAGATACTCAATGAATGAAACATGAGGTCAAAGGGGGTCCAGATACTCAATGAATAGAACATGAGGTCAAAGGGGGTCCAGATACTCACTGAATGGAACATGAGGTCAAAGGGGGTCCAGATACTCAATGAATGGAACACGAGGTCAAAGGGGGTCCAGATACTCAATGAATGCAACATGAGGTCAAAGGGGGTCCAGGTACTCAATGAATGGAACATGAAGTCAAAGGGGGTACAGATACTCAATGAATGGAACATGAGGTCAAAGGGGGTCCAGATACTCAATGAATGGAACATGAGGTCAAAGGGGGTCCAGATACTCAATGAATGGAACATGAGGTCAAAGGGGGTCCAGATACTCAATGAATGGAACATGAGGTCAAAGGGGGTCCAGATACTCAATGAATGGAACATGAGGTCAAAGGGGATCCAGATACTCAATGAATGGAACATGAGGTCAAAGGGGGTCCAGATACTCAATGAATGGAACATGAGGTCAAAGGGGGTCCAGATACTCAATGAATGGAACATGAGGTCAAAGGGGGTCCAGATACTCAATGAATGGAACATGAGGTCAAAGGGGGTCCAGATACTCAATGAATGGAACATGAGGTCAAAGGGGATCCAGATACTCAATGAATGGAACATGAGGTCAAAGGGGGTCCAGATACTCAATGAATGGAACATGAGGTCAAAGGGGGTCCAGATACTCAATGAATGGAACATGAGGTCAAAGGGAGTCCAGATACTCAATGAATGGAACATGAGGTCAAAGGGGGTCCAGATACTCAATGAATGGAACATGAGGTCAAAGGGGGTCCAGATACTCAATGAATGGAACATGAGGTCAAAGGGGGTCCAGATACTCAATGAATGGAACATGAGGTCAAAGGGGGTACAGATACTCAATGAATGGAACATGAGGTCAAAGGGGGTTCAGATACTCAATGAATGGAACATGAGGTCAAAGGGGGTCCAGATACTCAATGAATAGAACATGAGGTCAAAGGGGGTCCAGATACTCAATGAATGGAACATGAGGTCAAAGGGGGTCCAGATACTCAATGAATGGAACATGAGGTCAAAGGGGGTCCAGATACTCAATGAATGGAACATGAGGTCAAAGGGGGTCCAGATACTCAATGAATAGAACATGAGGTCAAAGGGGGTCCAGATACTCAATGAATGGAACATGAGGTCAAAGGGGGTCCAGGTACTCAATGAATGGAACATGAGGTCAAAGGGGGTCCAGATACTCAATGAATGGAACATGAGGTCAAAGGGGGTCCAGGTACTCAATGAATGGAACATGAGGTCAAAGGGGGTCCAGATACTCAATGAATAGAACATGAGGTCAAAGGGGGTCCAGGTACTCAATGAATGGAACATGAGGTCAAAGGGGGTCCAGATACTCAATGAATGGAACATGAGGTCAAAGGGGATCCAGATACTCAATGAATGGAACATGAGGTCAAAGGGGTCCAGATACTCAATGAATGGAACATGAGGTCAAAGGGGTCCAGGTACTCAATGAATGGAACATGACATTTATATTTCTCTTAACAGCTTTCCAATCCATTTCATTGAAAGCGGGAACAAAATACTACATTCTTCCTATGCATTCAAAGCTTCCAAAAGATTTTCTCTCAACTGAAGAAACTTATGTTAGTCTGTCGAACGGAGCGCTTCCCGAATCAACAAGTAAGTGAAGTAAACAGACGGACAGACGGACAGACGGACAGACGGACAGACGGACAGACGGACAGACGGACAGACGGACAGACGGACAGACGGACAGACGGACAGACGGACAGACGGACAGACGGACAGACGGACAGACGGACAGACGGACAGACGGACAGACGGACAGACGGACAGACGGACAGACGGACAGACGGACAGACGGACAGAGATAAATTGTGTGACTTCGAGATGCTAAAGCCTTTTTTCACAGCTAGCCACGCAATCATATATGTTTAAACGTCTGCTTCTGTTCTGCGCAACAACGCGCCAACAATGCTGAAGTAGAGACGAGAGAAAGCTTTGCATCGTTGCGCACAACGTTGAAAAACTAAAAGCGAGAACTCTGCAAATTCTGCCTCAAATGTAAGGGATTAAAACTCTAGGCCCGCCCGGAGGAGAGAAGCAAGTGCACTACCACTACAAAAAAAGAAAGTCAATCTGTTTTCTATAAACTAATATTTTGTTGTATTTCTTGATTTTCTAGGAAACTATAAGTTTCTTGTTTTGATTTTTAAAAACATTAGCAATGGATTACCTGAGTCTAACGATGACAACAGGTAAAATGCACATGCGAATTATAAGATAACTTATAAAACAGCTGTTATAAATTTAAATTTTACATTCTGATTGGTTGGGGCGCGTGCATTATGAGAACAAACAGCACGCGAGCGCACTTTCTGTGTTGTCATTCGTCTCCAAAATAACGGCTATTCTAATTTGTATTTTATGAAAACAACTTGCTTGCTGTGCTGTGCGTTGTTATAAAGGACTGCAGACGATTGGTAGAATATTTGAGAAGTGTTGAGGCGCCTGTTTCCCTAGCACTTCTCTCGTGTTCTGCCAATCCTCGCGTGCGTTATAACTATACACAGCACGCGCGCGCGTTTTCTATTTCTTTATTACTAATAAAACTTTAATATCTGTGATTTCAGAACGGATCCGTACAAAGTTGTAACACTTCTAACATCTTACAGCCTTCTCTCTAATGGACGTAATATAAAGAATCTGAGTTCACCTGCGCTCTTACACTTCAAGCTGTATCAGGTATTGTGTCATCTTATTTTTGTCGAACTATGAGGATTTTCTAGAATGCAAAATATCTCGAATTGCAGGCAGTAAATCTTTTACTAATGAACTAGTTTGCACGTCATACATGTATACCATTGATGTGGCGGATCTAGAGAAATGAGGGTCTGTGTGTTGGGGGGAGGGGGTATTTATGATCCAGTGAATGTCTGTGGAATTTCAAAGTGTTTTTATTGTTGAAGTTGTGCATTCTTTACTTTACTGTTAGTATTTGAGAATATTTTGCATTAAGATGAACCTGAGCAAATGTGCTTATAGTCAAAAAGACACAGTGGTAATTCATTTTTAAGAACTGGAAAAAAGATGTGATTCGATTATATTTTACATTTCTTTAAATGGTTAACTTTTATATTGTGATAGTGACCTGGGTATTTTTGTTTTATTAACTATTGTTTTTGTAACTGCGACATTTCAGCCAGGGACGAATCCCAAGTGTTCATTCTGGAACACAAACAGCGAGTGAGTAGACGATCTTTTATCTTTAATTTGGAAATGACAGGTAGTGGTCAGTTGTTCAATCTCTGACATGCATGATGTAACTTGTTGATTTGAGGGTAGCACTTAATAAACTACTAACAAACCTGTGGCCCTCGTTCCATGATCGAATTGGAATTTAGAAGTTGAGTTTTGCGGAGGGAGAAAAACGGGAGAATTCTGAGAAAACCCATCGAAAAATAGGAGAACCAACTAGAAACTGGACTCACATACGACACCGAGCCCGATGGTACTCGAACCCTGGTTGCATTGGTGAAAAGCGAGTGCTCTTACCGCTACGCCACTCGTGCTTCCCTTACATTTCACCACTTTCCATACATTAGTTCACTGGTCACACATCAAGCATCCACTTGAGGCTATGCTAAAGACACCTTCAAAAGCATTCTAACTTGACGGCCTCAACTGAATGCCTGACTGATTGACAAGTGAACCGAGTTAAGAAAAGTCCTTCTTCACATGCACAGGCAACATTTTTTGGTTTACTTCAACCCTATCTTACTGCTATTTTCATAAACATGCGAACTCGGTAGCTGCAAGCTGCACGCTGAAATTTGGTTTATCGCTTCAAAAATCAATCAAAAATATTCAATCGTTACCTTTTATATTTATAATTAGCGGCAGTGAAAACCTAAAATTTCAGCAAGCAACTCGCAATCACAAAGTTCGCATATTTATGAAACCCTTGCAGCACGTCGGAATGCAGCTCAATTTGGATGGCAAAACAATAAGTTCCAATTCTCAAAAGATTAAAATTCTTTTGTTTTGCCCTCCAAATTGAGCTGCATTCCGACGTGCTGCAAGGGGTCTATTGCAGTAATTAATGACACTGATCTAATTGTTTTTTATACAGTTTGTGGGACAGTGAAGGGCTTTCAACCCATTGGACCAACACCTCCAATACAGTCTGCTCGACAACACATTTAACAAGTTTTGCCGTTCTCATGCAGTTCACATCACCAACGGTAAAAATAGTTATTGTTTCTTAAAGCGCACTTTCTAAATAATTAATGTACTGGTGTTAATTTTTTTGCAACTTAGTTTGCCTCGCAATTTTTGTCAAATACCAAAACCTCGTCTCGCGCTCGTTAGAGCGTTTCGGCAAAAGAAGTAGGACCGAGTTCTAATTTTTGCAACGATTGTGTCAACGGTATCATTTTTCACATGTGACACAAGTTGCTGTCGGTGCACCTGCAACGCACTTTTTTTAATGATTGGACTTTTGTTGCTAATTAATGAAAATCTGGTTTATTTATCATATTAATTAATCATTAATCATATGATTCTTATTCTTGTGCTAACCAAACAGTTGACTAAGTTGGAGGAGCTGTCTCTGTCTCTGATAACATACATTGGATGCGCGCTCTCCTGCTTTGGGTTTCTAATTACACTTCTCACTTTCATCTTCATGAAGTAAGTAAAACAAGTGGTAGCAGTAGTAGTGAAAAGGTTTCGGACTTTTTTGACAAAAAATGATTAATAATATTAATTGTGAATAATGGTAGTGGTAGTGGTGGTGGTAGTGGTGGTGGTCGTGGTGGTGGTCGTGGTGGTGGTCGTGGTGGTGGTCGTGGTGGTGGTCGTGGTGGTGGTCGTGGTGGTGGTCGTGGTGGTGGTCGTGGTGGTGGTAGTGGTGGTGGTAGTGGTAGTGGTGGTGGTCGTGGTGGTGGTAGTGGTGGTGGTAGTGGTAGTGGTCGTGGTAGTGGTAGTGGTGGTGGTAGTGGTGGTGGTGGTGGTAGTGGTGGTGGTAGTGGTGGTGATAATATTAATGATGATAATATTAATGATAATAATATTAATGTAAATGATCTTTCGTTTTTCTGTAGATCTTTGTCTTCAGAAAGACATCGAATCCACCTTAATCTGGTAATCGCGCTGTTGTTGGCTCAAGTTGTATTCCTGTCTGGAATAAAAGCCACGGAAATAAAGGTACTACAAAATATGTCTTTAAGATCATCTCTTCATATCATTGATTTATATTTGCATTATACATATATTAATGAGTAGTATAGTTGGACAAGTTTGCACTTTGTAATCATTTATGTTAGAATAAAGGATGAAAAGAAAACTACCAGGTAGCAGGACATGATGATGGTGCGGGTGATAACAGAGATAAGGATAAGACTTAGAATGATAATACGAAGAGAAGAGGAAAAAGGATGGTGGTGATGATGAAAGTAGAAGATATTGGTGATGATGGCTGATGATGATGATGATGATGAGTGTTATTATCATCATCATCATTATTTTTACCTTGTTACGAATGACACAATTATTGTTCTCCTTATCCTCATCCTCGCTATTATTGTGATTATTACAGTTAGTTTGCCAGTTCGTCGCAGGCCTATTACATTATCTGTTCTTGGCATCGTTTGTTTGGATGCTCCTTGAAGGTGTCCATCTCTATCTCAAAGTCGTCAGAGTCTTTGGCGTCGAGAACGTGAAGATAAGATACTACTGCATCATTGGATGGGGTAATAACATAAATATTATACATGAATGGGTTTCCTGTGGGGTCAGCGATAGAGTGAGGACTGAGTGAGGATAAACCATTCTAGCTTGGGCGTAATGTTTTCCCATTTCAGACCACGTGTCATTCTCTTGAGAATAAGATTCTTTGTTTCAGTTGTATCCATATTCATGTGTCTTCTTCTCATGTGCAACAGTTAACAAAAAAATATACTCTAGGGAATGACACGTGGTCTTAATTGAGAAAACATTGTGCCCAAGGTAAAGAGGTCTGTTGGTTTTATTTTCAGGTATCCCAATTTTGATTATTCTCGTTCCAACCGTCCTCAAACCTGGCAACTATGGCACCAAATATCTGTAAGTTTTAGTTTCATCAATAGGAGTGTACGTTCTATTTTGTATAACAGTCATTATAAATGATGACGACGACGATTTGTGGATCCCAGGTTTCTATAGGTTGCAATCAATAGACGTCATTTCCGGTTTCTTGGACATTTTTATCGTAATTAAGTTGCCAATAGTTGGGTTTCACTTGACGTCATTTCCTGTCTCTTGCGGAATGTTCATCAGCTGAATCACAAGTTTTCAATAGAATTCTTTCTGGCTGACAGCACATGGTGGTCAGTGTTTGACCACCATTTGGAGCAGATAATGAGATTCAAAAACTTTTATCAGCTGATTGAAACCCAACTATACGAATGTTCCAGTATATGATTGATGTAGCATAGAGGGAGTAAAGAAACAGAGAACTGCTATTCTTACGACATTTAAATTAATTCAACTGGATATGCATCTTATTGCAGCTGCTGGTTGTCTCTTGACGATGGTTTCGTGTGGGCTTTTATCGCTCCAGTATTAGCAATAATAGCAGTAAGTTTCTTGGCAACTATAAACCCCTTGCACTAATTCCCAACCTGGGGGTCAAAACAATGACAAAAATATGAATATTATTAATAATAACATTACAAAAGATTTCAAGTTTCAAGAGAAACCAGTTCTTTTCTTTTGAAACCCAGGTTGGGAATTAGTGCAAGGGGTCTAATGGAGTTATGGAGGGAGGGAGGGAGGGAGCTAGGGAGGGAGGTACGGAAGGAGGGAGGGATGGATGCATGGATGCATGCAAAGAGAGTTGCATGATTGATCATTGATTATTAATGTTATTTTTCGCAGATAAACTCTTTCATCCTTGGAATTGTCATCAAGACTGTTGTGTCTTCTGCATCAGCCATACCATGTTCGGAATACGCCCACATAAAGTATGTTAATCATTCAACTCTCTATACTTGAAAATTTGACGATTAATCTTTAACAAGAGCCTTTAGCAAACCAAAATATGTTATCTGATTTAGTTGGCTAACACAGTTTAACCCTTATTAACTGGATACCCTTCATTGTCTTCAGTCCCGTACTTGTACAGGAAATCATATGGTTTCGAGTGCAATTTGGAATAAATTTGAACGAGTGAGTTTTCAAAGAGCTCGAAATTGCACGAGCCCGTAGGGCGAGTGCAATTTGAGCTCTTTGAAAACTCGAGTTCAAATTTATTCCAAAATTGCACGAGAAAAACCATATGATTTCCAATTAATAATACACATGAACAAATTTTGATTTCCTTTTTTCTGCACTGCTCTCAGCCAATCAGAATCGAGAATTTTTTTCATGTGTATTATTAACTGTCAAACAAACCTCTATTCATCTAATACCCTCTATTAAACAATTTGTGGACCTTGTGACTAGCTGTTCGTTTAATTAAGGTTTTCCGCTTAACAGAAATATCACTGTAGCTGTCTTTTAAGCCGATGTTACAAGAGTCGATTTGCAACGACGGTATTTCGCGCAACGCTGCGAAAAATTCGTCATTTTGAGTTGCGAGGTTTTGACTTCAGATCAGAAATTCGCAACGTGTTGTCTGAAGTCGAAGTTACTCTAAAAATCGTTTTATTTGGCATGTTACATGGTATAAACCTTTCGCGCAACGGTGTATCGCGAAAAATCGTCGTTGCAAATCGTCTCGTGTAACATCGGCTTTATTCTGCTGTGGATATTCCTAATCAAAAAAGACGTGACTGTTTGCTAACTGAGTAATTTGGTTTCTTTATTAGGGCTGGTATCAAAAGTGCCATAGTGCTGATGCCTTTGATGGGAGTCACGTGGATATTTGGTCTCTTGGCCGTTAACAGGGCCACCATTGTATTCCAGTATCTCTTCGCCATCACTAACTCTCTCCAAGTAAGCTTTAGTTGGTAAACACAGCATGCATACTAGCTCTCACACATTCACGCACGCGCGCAAGCATTAACGCAACAACTCCCTCCCATCCTAACTCACAAACTGAGTGACTTCTTGCTTGCTTGCTTGCTTCCCTCCTTGCTTCCTTGCCGTTCCTCCCTTTCTTGCTTCTTTCTTCCTTTCTTTCTTTCTTTCTTTCCCTCGTTCTCTCCTTCCTTGCGTGCTTGCTTCCCTCCTTGCTTCCTTGCCGTTCCTCCCTTTCTTGCTTCTTTCTTTCTTTCTTTCTTTCCCTCGTTCTCTCCTTCCTTGCGTGCTTGCTTCGGAATAATCCCTATTATACTAAATAAGTTATCACAACGAATTCCAAGTTAACAATTCCATATGGGCACAAGGTGCCAGAAAAGCAAAAACACAAATGTAATCCTCAATATACAGCTATTTCAAAAAACGTTGAATACTGAATACAGCATGCTGAATAGTGCATTCCAAGACCAAACGGCATTGTGGAATGCACTAAAAATAGAATAATTAATTATTATTTATTTTACTTTAGACAATATTACATGACCCACAATGCCTTTTGGTCTTGGAATGCACTATTCAGTATTCAGTATTAAGTATTCAACGTTTTTTGAAATAGCTGTAAAGTGAATGCTATTCTGTATGAATATATTGAATGCAATGCTATTCTTGCAGGGATTTTGGATTTTTCTGTCACATATGGTTTTCAACAACGAGGTGAGAAACCAAAGGAAGTGTTCGTAATAGAGAGGTGACCGTATTCAAAATGGTTGAAATGTTTGACAGTGCATGAATTTAAAGTAGTCCCCAAATGGCACACGCGGATTCGTACAATTTGCCGTTGCGACAAGGCAGTTTTGGTGGACGTCAATCAAAGTGTTTCCATGACAATGTCAGAAAATACAAGTTTTCAAGGGCACGTGCCTATGGATTGCCATGGAAATGCTTTGACTAACGCCCATCAAAACCTACTTCGTCACGACAGCGATATCGCGCGTACGATTGAGAAAGACTGTAAGCTAACCGTTATTGTTTTAGGTTCGTGGGGCCTTTAAGAGACACTGGGAGCAATGGCAGCTGTCAAGAGAGTCTGCAGCAGACTACAACGCATCGTACACTGCCACCGTGAGTAGCCATAACAATTTTTCTCAATCCAAACTAATAATTATGTGTTTCTCAGATCTCGAATACTAATTTGATGGTAACTAACTGATAAAGTCAAAGCAATTGTCATTTGCGGGACCCGAGAGGGGAGGGGTGGGGTTACCCGGTACCCACCACCTCTGGAAATGAACTCCTGAATTTTGTCCTCAAATATCTCCAAAACGTAAAGTCAAATCACAGAAATAAATGCAATGTCTGTTTGCATGTATGCTTAACAACGTTTTGTGTATAGAAATAGGACACCCAGTATCGAGAGGGGAGAGGGTATTTGCTGGTATGACTACCTAAATAAAATAATAAAATCGGTTCCTTATTTTGGACCGTTGTTTTGACCCTGCACTTGTAACACTATAATATGATATAACTGTTATAGAATGAAAGCCAAAGCTATGACTCTAAAGACAAGGACAAAAAATCCTCTCAATCCTCAAACAGTAATAACATCACCTTTGCCAGACTCAAAGGTAAAGTAAAAAATAATAATAATGATAATAATAATAATCCTGGAACCTCGATGCGCCTTACCATCAGTGAGACCAAATGCCAATATGGCCGCCATTGACTTTTAGAAATAAAAACTTAATAATCTTAATAATAAAAAATAATCTTAAAAATAAGCACCACCATCAGAAAGAGCAAACAGAAATATGTATTTTTGGAAAGTTTCATTGCTACAAATTGAATTCAAGTGAAGCTATTTGGAATCAAAATTACAGAGATTTGTGTGTGTTCAGTGATCTGTTTCCTTGCTAGCCTCGTTGTGGTGTTTTTCACGTTTTTAAAATTAGCTAAAATTCTCATAACTTCTCGAGAATCTAATATTTTTGTCTCAAACTTTCTAACTTTGTTGATGTCATTCTAATCAATAATTTTAATGTAGCGGTCAACTAAAAAATATGAATTTAAAAAATTATGATAATGAAGTGGCGGCCATACTGGCATTCGGTCAATAAAATTGTTTTAAAATACTAAATACGCACATAAAATAATAAATCCCTCACTCCTAAAACACAGCAATACCTCTGAACATAATAGAGCACGCTTACCTGATTTAACTACCATTCTCTCAAAAAACCATCCGCACTTTATTAAAAGAAAAATAGCAGAACCTTGCTCATCAAAGATCACAGTCCTACGCTTAACGCACAAAGACAATCAGCACCACTCAAACTTTTCAACTTATTATTACAATATTCCTTAGAGTGACACTAGAGAAAAATGTTTACGCATGCTCCAAGTCCGTATGCAAATTAGTCAAAAGCGTCTTCGTGCTATTGTATAAATATGCAAATCTGACTTTCACACTTGCCTGAAGAATAGTCTTTACAAAATGCCAAAACTTAAAGTCAGTTCTTGAAACTTAAGGCTAATTTTTTCATATTGTCTTTATTAATACAGTATCTTGGTCTCACAAAAGTATACCCGCGAAATATTTTGTATACTTGGAGAAAACAAGCATTAACTTTCTCACTAAAACTCTTGTAAATTCTTGGAAAGCGTGCTGAAAGGCACGCATGCGCAAAAGTTTTTCTCTAATGTCCCTTAGAGTATTGTCACTATATCTTTTAGAGGATTGCCTCGATCTATTTAAATTTCATCACAAATTCATGTGGTTACTGATGATGAGGGGGACGTAAGGTTTCGCGGTGATGCGGCATTGCCTTATTTTTGGCGCGGTTTTGCGGTAATTTTTATTTTAACCTGCGGTATTGCGGTTTTACAAGACTACGTGGTTTGCGGTTATTATAAACCTTATATGCCGCGGTAATCGGTGACATAAATTCTAGGTCGTCTGTCTTAGCAAGACCAAGGCCAAAGCAATTGTTGCGGTATTGCGTTTTTCTTTTTTACTTTTTTTCTGTGCGGTTTTGCGGTATTCAAACTCCCTTTACGCCCCCCTGATGATATGGCCGGTGGATGTCAGCCGAATTTAAACATAAAAACGTACAAAAATGTTAACTGATCTTCTCGTAATTCTTTTCATTTTAAAATAATAAATAAATAATAAATAGCCAACCGCTTTCGTAGTTTTAAACATACGAATAAAGAGACGAGAGAGCTATATACTGGACTTTTCTGGATCCGCTACCATCGTGTAGAGTTTTAGGGGGGAGGTACACATGAAAATTATATTGGACAAGGGAGGAGGGGTACTAAATCAATGGCCTAATCAACGGAAATGGTAATGAAAAACTTTTTTCCGCTCATACTTCCTTGAGTTATAACCTAACTTTTGTGATCACTTGTCTATGAGTTTGGTGAAAAGAAGCCCCAAGGGGAGAGATGTTTTCAGCCCCTGTACTGCCTTGAGTTATAACCTTACTTTTGTGATCACTTGATCCAACAGCACGGTTGTCTATGAGTTTGATGCCAAGAACCTCGCGTGTCGTTGCTGTCCAGGTAAGTTAGTTAGTCAGATTTATTTCTCGACGAATTACGACTTGTGATGTTTTCCCATTACAGACCACGTGTCATTCCCTAGAGTATCATTTCTTTGTTTCGGTTGCGCATGAGAAGACACACGAATATGGATACAACTCAAACAAAGAATCTTATTCTCAAGGGAATGACACGTAGTCTGAAATGGGAAAACATTAATATAGACGCATCAATAGTTCCGCGCTGCTGCTCAATGCGCATGCTCAGGGGATTAAAAAGTGGGATAAAATTTGTAAAATATGCTATATTTTAGTTGTATCTTTCTTGTCAAGTACAATTTTCACTAAATATTCAAGATCGCGTACCGTTAAGCGAATTCTGAATCAAATATACCGAAAAATGGCATATTATACAAAATATCATCCCACTTTTTAATCCCCTGAGCATGCGCATTGAGCAGCAGCGCGGAACTCTTGATGCGTCTATTACGCCCAAGCTAAAGAAGTATACGAACGTATACGTAGCAAGCAGTTGATGTAATTGATTCATAAATGCATCACACTTAATACAATAGCTAGAACGACAATAGAATACAAAAGATTGACTGTAGACTGTTGCCGCCCAGCAAATTTTTGAAAGCAAATTAAAATTCAAGAATTGCTTGACTTTATATTACAAATCCAATCATTTTTTTTTTTTCATTTCACACACACCTGAATATGAAAGAGTTGATTTTTTGTTACTTCTTTAGCCATTCAACAGCAAAAGTGATGGCTCCACGGTCCACGTCGAGAGGAAATACAACAACAAACAAGCATCCGACTGCAGGCTGTCATCCCCTGAACAAGATCTAGAAATATCGTCTCTCAATTCACCCGTCACTAATAACTATTAACTCATTCATGCATAAAGAAAAGGCTCACTGTCTCTTCATTACAAAGTCATATCATACACCCCTTGCAGCACGTCGGAATGCAGCTTCGAATTTTGGAGGGCAAAACAATAGGTTTCAACTCTCAGGAGTTTAAAATTCTTTTGTTTTGCCCTCCAAATTGAGCTGCATTCTGACGTGCTGCAATGGGTCTATTGAGCTGCTTTGACGTAACTTGCAAGGAGAGCCTTAAGGGGGAGGGGAGGGGTGAATTCCCACTCCCCTTCCCTATAAAATAAATTCGAAAAAATCTCGTTGAGGTGCAACGATGAATTCTGCATATATACATAAGAAATCCTTAATTCAGATATTTGAATTAACTCACTCAGAATCAATATGAAACTAGTAATAAGTGCAATGTAAGTGATTCGGATCGTCATGTTTCAGCATATTTTTTTTTAGGTTTTCAGTACCAATTATGGAAATTTTTGTGGCTATTACAGCAGCAAAAAAAACTACAATGACGCTCATTCCGATATAAGTTATTGTACTATCCATAGACCTCCTTTTAAGAGTATTTTGGATGAGAGGCTAACAGGAAAACCCACCGCTTATCATGCTAGTGTGACATATATAGGATATTACATGGTCGCACGGAGATACGAATTTTATCTTCGATATTATCTCTCACGAGTGAGCGCAGCGAACGAGTGACAGATAATATCAGCACGAGAAGATAAAATTCGTATCTCCAAGCGGCCATGTAATGTTCTGTTTATTATATGAAATCTTCAATGAAAAATAATGGAGAATTTGAGACTTGCTGAGCAAAAAGTCGAAATTTGACACCACCAGTGTTGATATAAATCGTATCCCTACTGGCCACTGGTGGGAGTGGGGATATCAATTTTATCATTTTGATGTCACTCAATATCACACTATAATAATACAAGATATTTGATTTATCGGAAAAAAGAGTTCACTATCAAATTTGTCACATCGATAATACTAAACTGACAAAATTATGAATTTTTGAAACTAAGAATTTTTGTATAATCATAGTTAATAGAGGGGAATGGTTATGAAGGCCGGCAAACTTCAAAGTAGTCCGGCAGCCAAATGGGCTTTTTTCACAGAACCTTGCATGGTAGTCAATACAATTGTTTTTGCTGTTTTATTACTCTATGAGGTGTGGACTTTAAGAAAATGCCGAATGACACTTTGTCATCCTTGGGCATCACGAGATAATGAGCTATTTTTACATTTTTACATTTCATAGCTTGGGCTTCCTGTGGTGAAAAACTTAAATTCATTTAAAAGCACTTATTCTAAACAAAAACTAAATTTTCTTTTTAGTGTGTAAACGATCTAAAGTCTGAGCCTTAGGAATATGATTGATGACACTTTGTCATCTTTGGGCATCACCATATAATTAGCTTTTTTTGAATTTTTGATTCCTTGCGTTGGGCTTCCTGTGGTGAAAAACTTAAAATCATTCAAAGGTGCTTTTCTTGTGATGAAAACTAAAATTTTAACCTCCAGTGCTAGTTATATGGAGTCAGTGCAATATATACAGACTATTATGTTATGATAGGAGTCAAATCTGCTGATTTTAGAATGATGTGATGCGGCATGTCCCTGGTTTATGGAATGGTATATGGAGTGACATGTACATAGAGACCACCTTTATGCGCTATGGACACGGCCCTGGTGGAATCATTGGGATCACGTTGAAACCTGAAACACTGAAGACATGGGCACTTGGTCTACACATTTGTTCACATCTTGAGCAAGACGTTTTTAGCCTTACAAGTGATGGAGAAGAAACGACACAAGAAATCCACAAGGAAGAGAGGAAGACAAGAACTGAAGCAGACGCAGCGGACAGAGATGCCATCAGGAAGAAACTTGAATTGTGCATAAATCCCCTCGATCCTGCTTTACATCCCCCAAGCATCATCAACATCGTAAGTGGCCAGATTGCTGATGAAGCTGTAACAGTTCATGATGATGTGAACCTTGGAAAGAAGAAAATGAGTGAGTACGAGAGTGGATGGCCAACAGGTTTCTACAACACCATTTCAAAAGGGGTGAAAACCATTGCTGACAGAAAATAGCACATCAAGATTGGATCCAAAAAGCTGTATGATACAACCATAATATACAGTAGAGTCATTGGCATCCAAGCTAGCTCCAGAAACATCGATGTTCAAGACGTGATGAGCCATGAATTGTCCCCAGTTCCTACCTCAATGTTTCAAGATTCTGGTAAGATGAGATTGTGCAAGACCAAAGCAGACCTAAAAAATCGACTCGCAAGGTTGGAATCATCTAGGGTTGCTGCTGCTACAACCCATGGATCAACAATATTGGATGGCTCTGCTGTTTTATGGGTAGTCCACTGGCCAGTAAAAGGTGTCGTGTCAGATTTCGTCAACAATTTCAAGTCCTACCTCCAAAGACAGCTGCGTACTAGTGATGTGTACCTGGTTTTTGACAGATACAGAGAGTACAGTACTAAATCTTCAACAAGAGATGAACGAGAATGTGAAGCAAGTAGAGTCTATCAGCTCACAAAAAATATGCCTCTGCCATCACAAAAGGCCATCCTTACCGTTGCATCAAACAAGAAACAGCTGACATCTATCATTTGCAACAACATCATTAACGATCAGTCATTTCATGTCCATACATCAGTGAACAAGCTAGTCATTACTGGTAGCAGCAATGTTTCTACTGAGATACATCAAGGTGTGGTGATTCAAAGGCGTGATATTTCAACGTCTCACGAAGAAGCGGACGACATCATCGTCCAGCAAGCTATTATGTGCGCAAAGATGAATTCCTATGCCATTGATGTTGTGGCAGATGACACAGATGTCTTCGTCCTTCTGTTGCACCATTACCATAAAGAGAATCTCAATTGTGAGCTCACTATGTGGTCTCCCATCCAAAATAGATCTGTTATTGACATAAAAGCCTCTGTTGAAGCTCATAAGTCAATCATTCCTGGTCTTCTGGCAATGCATGCATTATCTGGGTGTGACACTGTTCCCACTTACTTTGGAATTGGTAAAGCCATTGTTTTAAAAAAGCTGACTGCCAATCCAAACTCTCTGTCAAAGATGGGGTGTGTTGATGCCCAAATGAGTGATGTTATCAACCAGGCAACCAGCTTCATTGCCTCCTGCTATAATAGTGAAAAGATCAAGGCTAAGTCAATGTCAGAAATGCGCTACAAGATGTGGGCAGCAAAGTTTGGCAACGGTTTTACTACTGCACCTAAGCTCCCTACACTTCCTCCAACAACAGAAGCTTTTGCTGAGAATGTTAAGAGAGCACACCTGCAAACATCCATCTGGAAATCTGCGACTTCCTTTCATCCACCAGTACTTGACCCGACAGAATATGGGTATGACAAGGATGAAGCACTCAAGACCCTGCTTCCAACAACTGCACCTTGTGGTGTGAAATTGGCTCCAGATTGTGTTCTCAAGATGATTCGATGCAACTGTAATACAGCTAAAAACCCTTGCCGTACCTTGAGATGTAGTTGCAACAGCTCCAAGCTTCCATGTACCATATTTTGTAATTGCAACGCAGGAAACGACTGCCTAAACAAGTTGACTTGATGACACTCCTTCTAGTTGAAGTCAGGTCAGGTTTTTGAAACCTGCTACTGGTACCATGTAACCCAGTGCTACCTGCCACATGGACGGGTGGTCGGCGTCTAAACTGACTTCCCCACCAATTTTGTATTGGTGAGGAGGGTGGCATGTCACCCAGCAGGACTAAAAACAAGGCCTGTCAAAGGGCGGATGAGCTCAAATCGAGCCAACGGCCATCATGTACAATCAAATAACAAGGAATTATCATTCTAAAATCAGCAGATTTGACTCCTATCATAACATAATAGTCTGTATATATTGCACTGACTCCATATAACTAGCACTGGAGGTTAAAATTTTAGTTTTCATCACAAGAAAAGCACCTTTGAATGATTTTAAGTTTTTCACCACAGGAAGCCCAACGCAAGGAATCAAAAATTCAAAAAAAGCTAATTATATGGTGATGCCCAAAGATGACAAAGTGTCATCAATCATATTCCTAAGGCTCAGACTTTAGATCGTTTACACACTAAAAAGAAAATTTAGTTTTTGTTTAGAATAAGTGCTTTTAAATGAATTTAAGTTTTTCACCACAGGAAGCCCAAGCTATGAAATGTAAAAATGTAAAAATAGCTCATTATCTCGTGATGCCCAAGGATGACAAAGTGTCATTCGGCATTTTCTTAAAGTCCACACCTCATAGAGTAATAAAACAGCAAAAACAATTGTATTGACTACCATGCAAGGTATGCCATGCCGGCTGCCGGACTAAAGGGGCGCTCTATTGTTTTGATTTTGATGTTGGACTAGCGTGTGCAGTCACCGTGAACCTGCACACTCACAAAACAAAGATGGCGGACGCTCAAAACATCAACGAGTTGTTCATAACTGGAGACGATTTTGATGCGATTCTTGAGATTTTAGAACAAGATGAGGAGATAGAGAATCAATTTACAGAGGCAGTTAATGATGTAAGTATAAAATGTGTCATTTTGCTAGCGTATTTCGATTATTTCTCGATGTAAACACAGACTTCAAATAGCACACGCGAACCAGAAAGCCGAAGCCAATGCTAAAACTAATGGATCTAGACCGGTTCAGATCGTTCCAATCTACTTATAAAATGCCACATCCAAGTATATTGAAGATAAATAAACGTATAACCGTAAGAGTAACAACGCTAACCGTGTTTATCGTTGTTTACAGGTCCAGGTACAGTCACAACAAGAGATCGTTTGCAGTGATTGTGGAAAAAAATACAAGACTCAAGGTGGCTTTAAAAGACATAGAACGATGAAACATGGCAATAGTAATGATGAACAACAACTAAAAACTTTAAACTCAAGAATTCTACATGAAATAGTTGACACTGCTATACTTAAAGTTAAAGAAAACATGGTGTACTCGACAGAGATTCGAGATGAGCTAAACAGCTACAGATTTGAACTTGAGGAAGGAACAGCAGAATTCACTGAAATCAAAACTCTTTACGACGGATTTTTGAAACACGGAAATGTAGAGAAATTCTATACCCAATTCTACGCAAAAATCCCTCTGAACTCCACAAGGTTTTTTAGAGGGCTGTCACAAAAATCTGCAACTTTGTTGTCAACCAAGGTGGCTGTATGTATGCTCTCCTATAACAAGAAAGGAGCTGTTGAGAGCAAGGAGCACCCCAGTGTTGTTCTTTCAGACAAAGAGAAATCAGGATTAGAGTATTTGGGTGGTTACATATTTCACAACCTGCATAAGAAGCACAGCCAATCCAAGTCAAATGAAAGCTCTGAAGCAATGGCAATTTTGAAAGCAGGCAAATCAGAAACATGTTGCAAGAAGCAAAAATTGATATCAAGTTTAAACCGTGGAGGACTATGGTCAATAACTACCCCTGCACACAAGGTCTTATTGAAGACTGAACACTATTTCAGAGAACATACATCTCAAACTGGTCTACAACAAATTGATTTTGCTGGCATTGTGAAGAAATCAATCACTGACTCTGACATTTTGTCCAATTACCAATTGATCCTGTGTGATGCTGAATTGGTACCCAGAAGCTCTTATTTGCATATAGATCTATACATAAGAACATGAACAAATTTCAACCATGAATGCAAAAACAATATTTTCTGATTGCTTCTTCCTTTTTTTTAAATACTCTGTTCTGTATATGTTTATATGAACTATGTTAAATCTTGTTACAGTTTATTGAGTTTGTGAATATATAAAAAATTCAAAATACCATATGCCATATTATAACTATACAATATGGGTTACTAATAATGCAAAACAGACTTGTCTTATGTCACATTGACCTCTATTGATGAAGAGACATAAAATTTGCTTTTATGAACAAGTTATTAATGAACAAATAACTTTTTTCTTGCATCAACACATGAATTTTTGTTTCAAATTTTTCACAGTAAGTCTAACAGTAGATGTAGATAGACAGCTAAAATAGTAATTATCACAATAATTATAATGCTAGTGATTTATTACTTTTTAGCTTTCTTTCTGCATGGCAGTGGGTCATCTGTAACTTCTTCCCATGCTCGCCTCTTGTCCTTTCGGCCCCTAGTATTGCCACTTTGGCAAGATACTTGTCTTTGGATTCTTATTGCATTGTTGTTGTACCCAAATGTATGGATGTCGGGGTTGTCACTTCTTCGGCCAAGTTTACGCTGGTTGCCAAAGTATTCTTCAACAGTGTCTTGACAGAAACGCTCAGTCAGGACGAATTCCATACCTTCTCCAAGGAGGAACTTGGTTGCTTCTATGACAGAGTAGACCGTTATCTTGAACCCTTCATACGTTTGCCAGGAAATAAACATTCTGCTCCTCGCATTCTGTTCAAAATTTCCTGGACGGTTGTCAGTGCTTTCTTTCCAATTGTTAAGATAGTTAAGAAACTCCATCAACCACTGAAACCTGTTAACAATAAAATTATTGTTTTAAGATATATCATTACATTATCAAATAAGAGCTGAACAGTAAATTACTGAATATATAGCTGATACTTATGCATGCAAAAATATAACATCCATCATATTAACAAACCTGTTGTCATGAACATCTCTGTATGGAGCAAGGAATGGTTTCCTTTTCCTCTGGTGCTCTGTTGTACTGCGTACATTCAAGCAGTCAAAGAAACTATCGACCATCTCACAGAACTTGGCTGTTGCTTCTGCTTCTGCTGGTCCAAATGATCTGATCACTGCAGCTGTTGATGCACTTAGCACTTGGGCAGCAAGGTTCACACGCATCTTGGAGTAGGGGTTTAGGTGAATGTGTTCATATGTAAACTTGGGAAGTAGCTTCAGCCCATTATCCACATCCTGGTAATACATTTGCATGATATGCTGCCAGATGACATAAAAGCCATTGTTCCACATGTATCTAGTGCAGCTACCAGACCCTGAATTTGACAAACAATTCCTGGCAGTCTTAATGAGATGAGGTGCGTCAGAGAAAAAGTAGATATATCTATCAGGGGCAAATATGTTAATTGTGCGATAACATACATCTTTATCTGAGTCGCCGTCCAATGCCTTGTGCATCCTGTACATTCTTCTATTTGGGGATGCACCGTCCGATGTTGTTGATATCACCCACAGGTTACAGCTCGTCTCAAGGATACACACTGCATCCCAAAATAGTGGCATCAACTGTGCTGCAGTGACTCCTGTTGTGGCAAAGTGTGCTAAGCAGAACTTGAGCTCAGTACATAAACCACGTACTATGAAAGCTAATGCATGGGTTGCTACATCATCTACTCTCTCTAGTACAGCATAGTTTAGTTCGGTATCACCCAGATTGGTAAACCCGACTAATTCTCCGCTTACTTTATCAAACACAAGATTTGCGCTCACTTTCATCTCGTCGAATAATAGAGCCACATATCTTTGTACATCGAAGTATTTATCAGTCATGTTTTTGAGTTCAGTGATAACTTCAGGTTGAAAACCCCTCTTGGGTTTGATTGCATTCCTATAGTCTTTCAGACGCCGTTGACTTGGTAATATCAAGACTTTGCTGTTTCTAAGTTCCTCATAACATGAGGGAGATTTAGCAGCAAGGGAAAGACAGAAACGTATAATCATTGGGTGGTAGCGTACACCGCTAGCACTGCTGGCAAACAGCTTCTGTTGCTGCTGCCAAAACAAGTTCATGAAAGGAGTTACTTTGGTGCCTGCACTGTCAAGAATACTAGCAAAGTCATTGCTAAGTTCATGGTCTATTTCAATACTTGATTTTTTCAGTTCAGTTCTCATTTCATTCAGCTCTCTTTCCAATTCTGCACACCGCAGCCTCTGACCTTGTAAAGTCAGTTTAATTCTATGTGGATCAGTTTTTGAGACTGGTGCTTTGATATGTGCTGGCTTAGCTAGTTTCCTTTCTCTTGCTTTATGGGCATTATTCACATATATCATGTGATCTGTACATGCAGGACACACAGTTTCATTTTCAGAAGACAAGAGCCAGCAGCCAGTTGTCCTCCAGTAGCCATTGTGTGCAAACTGACGCTCGTCTTCGTCTTCCTGGTCAGCTGGGATAACATGGTGAAATAATTTACCAGAAAGTTCTGTTGTTTTTACACCACAACACATTTTATAAGTCTCAAGTTCCTTTACCAGAACAGATATGGTAACATTTGTCATTGAGCGTTTGTAATGCAAATAAATGGGGTGGTCTTGAGGCAAAAAGCACCCAAAGACCTTCACAGTGAACCCCAAGCCATCATCAACGATGATTTCTTTCTCAGGAATCAAGAAGGGCTCAGACATCTTTTTCATCACAAATTTTCCAGTCAGTGTTCTACATTCCCACGAACTTAGGGTCTTTACAACAGATGCACGACAACAGAATTCTGCAAAGCTTTTGTAGCAAGACTTGGAAGTGTTATGTAGTTTGGGTTACCTGTGGTAGTCACGTGATTGCCAGGTGCTAAGACAAAGCTGTACGTAAGTCAAACGTTGTTATCCAGAAAATAAAGAGGAGTTTACAACCTATTACTTTAGAGATTTACCACGATTACTGTAGAACCCCCAAACATAACATTGGCGACGAGTAGCGGAGTAATCGATTGGTAGAAATGGCCGAGAAAGCGACTTCAAGTGCCGAAAATCAATCTGGAGCAAGCAATCTTGGTCCAGCAATGGCGAATTGTTTTGGAAGAATGGACGAGTTCAATCCCGACAACGAAGAGTGGTTGACGTATATTGAGCGTTTGGAAATGTTTTTCATAGTCAATAATGTCCCAGAGGACAAGAAAGTCGCAAGTTTAGTTACCTTAATGGGAGGTAAGATGTATTCCTTGTTAAAGAACTTAACAGCCCCAACCAAACCAACCGAGAAATCTTATAAAGAAATAGTGGAAATCATGGCGAGACACTTGACGCCAAAACCGATTGTCACTGCTGAGAGGTATAAGTTTCACAAGTATGAGCAAGAGGAAGGTCAGTCAGTAAGAGATTTCCTAGCTAAAATTCAGAAACTAGCAGAAACTTGTGATTTTGGCGCGTTTCGTGATGAAGCCCTGAGAGACAAGTTAGTTTGTGGTTTGAGAGACAAGTCAATCAAAAGGAAATTGCTGGGCGAAGAAGATTTACCCCTTAAGAAAGCCATACAAATTGCTGTGGGGATGGAATTGGCAAATAAAGAGATGAATCAATTCCGCACTGAATCGTCCACAGTAAATTATATCCAAAAGGACGAGTGTTTTAGATGTGGAAGAAGTAACCATTCCCCAGATAAATGCTTTTTTAAGGATGCAGAATGTCATACCTGCAAAAGAAGGGGTCACATTAAGCCAAAATGCCCTGAAAAGGGGAAGAAGGGATCAAACGTCAAAACACAAAAACTAAGGAAACCAGTGGAGTGGAAAAAGAAGAAGAAAAATTCTAGAATCAAGTTTGTAGACAACCAAGAGCAAAGTAGTGAGTCGAGTGAGTCTGAAAGTGGTGATAATGACCAACCTACTTCCAATGAATACCCCATGTGGAACCTCAGTCTGAATAAAACAAGAAAGCCTGATGCAATCATCGTCCCAATTACTATCAATGACACTCCCTGCAAGTTAGAATTAGACACGGGAGCTGCAGCCACTGTAATACCAGAAAAGATGTGGGTAGATCAGTTAGGAGCAATACCACTACAGAGATCGGCTGTTATTTTGAAAAGCTACTCAGGTCATACCATACCAGTAGTAGGAGAAACAACAGTTCATGTCAAGTATTCTGATCAAGAAGCAGATTTGCCTGTAATCGTTACAAGAGGTAAGGGAACAGCATTAATGGGGAGAGACTGGCTGTCCAAGGTGAAGCTAAACTGGGAAGAGATGAGTAAGATTTACCGAGTCGACTGTCCAAAGCCTACATTAGCTGATTTAAAGAAACAGTACCCAACACTGTTTGATGGGAAACTGGGCACCATCAAAGGAGTTACCGCCAAACTTCAATTGAAGGAAAATGTGAGACCCCAATATTTCAAGCCACGCCCTGTACCCTATGCTCTCAAGGACAAGGTAGCTGCAGAGCTAAGTCGGTTAGAAAGAGAGGGAGTACTAAAGAAAGTTGAAAGTTCTGACTGGGCTACACCCATAGTACCAGTATTGAAGCCTGATGGTTCCGTCAGAATCTGTGGAGATTTTAAAGTAACATTGAACCCCTACCTGGATGTACCAGAATACCCAATGCCTACACCTGAAGAACTGTTTACCAAGTTGAATGGGGGTGAACTGTTCACAAAGCTCGATCTAAGTAATGCCTATCAGCAGGTCCTTTTACATGAAGAATCACAGCCCTGTGTGACAATCACTACTCACTTAGGACTGTACCAATACACAAGGCTTCCCTTTGGCGTAGCAGCAGCGCCGGCTCTATTCCAACAGATCATGGACAAGCTACTAGATGGTTTGAGTCACACGGGGGGGATCTTAGATGACTTGATAGTCACCGGAGAGAACACTCCCCAGCATACCAAGAATTTGCATGCAGCTCTGAAAAGAATGGAGTCACGTGGAGTAAAGCTGAAGACATCCAAGTGTAGTATCATGCAACCCCAGATCGAGTATTTTGCGTTTGTAGTTGACAGAGAGGGGATCCACCCCTCCCCAGAAAAGGTACAAGCTGTGCATAGAGTGCCGGAACCGAAGAACAAAACTGAATTACAATCCTTTTTAGGATTAGTTAATTATTACAGAAAGTTTATTCCTAACATGTCCTCACTGGCCAACCCACTCAACCAGCTGTTATCTAAGGATGTTCCCTGGGTTTGGAGTGAAGAATGCATGCAAGCTTTTCAAACATTAAAGGACACACTAGCATCGTCCAAAGTGTTAGTCCATTACAACCCAGCACTGGAAGTACAATTAGCAGTAGATGCCTCTCCTTTTGGCCTAGGGGCGGTGATTTCCCATATTAGTCAAGAAGGTGTGGAACGTCCCATTGCTTATGCTTCTAGAACATTGACATCCGCTGAAAGGAACTATTCAGTTATCGAGAAGGAAGCCTTAGCCATCATCTTTGGCATTAGGAAGTTCCAACAGTTCTTGTATGGGCGTAGATTCACACTTGTGACCGATCACCAACCCCTCACATTTTTGTTCGGTCCAAAAAAAGGAATCCCAACCATTGCAGCTTCAAGATTACAGAGATGGGCGATACAACTGTCAGCCTATCAATATGATATAAAGTATAGATCTTCCAAGAAGAATGCGAATGCCGACGCATTATCAAGGCTGCCAGAAACAGAGTCATCCGAATTGGATGTCGAATTTGATGAAGCTGGAGCAGTCAACAAAGTACAGATTGAAAGAGTACCAATTGATGTCAACCTCCTACGCACGGAAACGGCTAGGGACCCCCTATTATCCCGAGTCATGTATTGGACATTGCATGGATGGCCGGAGAAACATGAAGTGCCAGACAACCTGAAAAGTTATTTCACCAAGATAGAGGAGCTCAGTGTAGAAGATGGATGCCTGTTGCGTGGGACACGGGTGGTGATACCAGCGAAATGCAGAGATCGGGTGTTGGCTGAATTACACCTGAACCACCCAGGAATTGTACGCATGAAAGCTTTGGCCCGACTGCACGTATGGTGGCCAGGCCTGGAAACAGACATTGAACAGTTAGTCCGAAGTTGTGAGCAGTGTCAGAGCTCCAATAGTAGGGCACCCACTACTGCAGACAATCCCTGGATATGGCCCCATAAGCCCTGGCAGCGACTTCACATTGACTACTGTGGTCCATTTCTGGGGGAGTCCTTCTTAATCGCGATTGATGCCAAAAGTAAATGGTTAGAGGTCCTACGTATGTCTAGCACTACTGCTGAAGCAACAATTGCTGCACTACGCATGGTGTTTGCAACGCATGGATTACCTGAAGAACTAGTTTCGGACAACGGCCCACAGTTTATTGCACAAGAATTCAAGGAGTTTCTGAAATCTAACAAGATCAAACACATCCTAAGTGCTCCATACCACCCAGCCTCCAATGGTGAAGCGGAAAGAGCTGTTCGAACCTTTAAACAAGCAATGAAAACCGTCAAAAAAGAGCCTGGAACACTAAATCAGAAGATGGCCTCTTTTCTTTTAAGTTACCGCACCACACCCCACACTACTACTGGATATACTCCAGCGGAGCTGCTAATGAATAGGCGTATACGTACTAGATTAGATGTGCTGCACCCTGACATGGCAAAGAAAGTTGCAAAGCCACAACGAAGGCAGAACCATACAACCCCTAAAAGACAATTTAGTGTTGGTGATCCAGTTTTAGTTAGAGATTACCGATCTAATACTAATAGATCCTGGAGTCGAGGCGTTATCTTGACTAAGCTAGGTCCAGTAACCTATCAAGTCCAAGTGGGAGAGTTCATCTGGAAACGCCATATCGACCAACTCAAAGAATTTACAGAAGACCTGTGGCCACCAGAAAAGGAAACGCACCAAGAGATGTACCCTCTGCCACCTGTACCACAAAGGGATGGCCGCTCATCTGTACAGCAAAGGGATGTAATCTCACCACCACTGCCGGTACCCCAAAGTGATAAAGCTGTGCCGACACCACCTCTACTGGTCGAACCTAAAGTGGAAGGGCAGACTATTCAAGAACCTTCCTCGGCGGGGATCTCCACAAGAGATGCAGCAGGAGAACCAAGTCCTAAACCACCTTCACCAGGCCGACGTTACTCATTACGAGCAAGGAAACCACCACGGCGCTTGATCACAGAGTCATAGGAACATTGACATTATCGTTTAATCATTTGTTTAAATTTGTTGCAACAGTTGTTGATTTTGTTTAGAACATTGACTTTTTATAAGGAAGAAAGAAGTGTTATGTAGTTTGGGTTACCTGTGGTAGTCACGTGATTGCCAGGTGCTAAGACAAAGCTGTACGTAAGTCAAACGTTGTTATCCAGAAAATAAAGAGGAGTTTACAACCTATTACTTTAGAGATTTACCACGATTACTGTAGAACCCCCAAACATAACAGGAAGCTGTTGTAGTTTCATCTTGTACTACACTTCGATACGGCCTCGCCGCTGGCTTGCTGCTTTCGTGGCTTCTACTTGGCATATTGAGGGTCGGAAGAGCACCGAATCTTGGCTTTTTCCTCGTCCTTTTCTCTGAGCAAACTACAACAGACAACCAAAAACATGAGTTTAACAAGACTGAAAGATAATCTGCAAAACAGTTGAATAAATGAAGCTATTTTAGCGTTCGCGTCTACAGTGTTCATCGTACGATACGACCATAGTTACGTAATAATAATAATAATAATAATAATTACACTTATAAAGCGCAAATTAGCATGAAATGTTCATCTGCGCTGAATACAAAAATAATAAATCATAGTCATAAACGCTATAAAAAGGCTTTCCTATAAAAATATGTCTTCAAGTGTTCTTTAAAAGTAGCTAATGATGTAATATGCCTAATACTAGATGGTAAAGAGTTCCATTCTACTGGCGCAGCATATGAAAAAGTCCTACCACCAAGAGTAGGTCGAAGCTTAGTCGGTAGAGGTGCTAATAGAAGCTCATTATTAGACCTAAGATTATAACTAGACTGATTTTTGATAGAAATTAGATCAGATAAATAACTACGTATAAACAAAGCTCGAATAATACTTACATATTTCAATATCCTCCAGGCGAAAATGCCTTTCACAAGTGTAAACTCTATCCTTTGCAATTAATTCCCTGAAATCTTTGTCGATTACTCTCGTCTTAGTAATTTCACTCAACCAATCCTCTCTCCATTTGTTGTACTCGTCGTTCTTGGCCGACGGCAGCTTCCATATTCCAATACCCTTCGTCCTTCTGCACGATCCGCAGCCCAAGACTGCACAATTTTCACCTGGCATGACTCTTTGATATAGTAATTTCAATTTCTAAAGTTGAATTGTGATGTAAATAGACTATAAATATGTAAAAACGCGAAAAAATAGAGGAGCTCTTTTGATTTCATGTCACTTCGGACGCCATCTTGGATTTGAGTGTGCAGGTTCAATGTTGCGTGACGGCCCAAAACGATAACAATAACATGTCCCTTTGAAGTTTGCCGGCCTTCATAACCATTCCCCTCTATTAACTATGGTGTTCGTTACCAATTACCAATAAGGCATCGGCGCTTCACTTTGATGTTTTGAAAGGCGGAGTTTGTACATCGATGTTACGATATCGAGACATCAAAGTGGAGCGCCGATGCCTGATTGGTAAGCGGTAACAAACACGATTAAAAGCTGTCAAAAATAAATCAAAAACTTGTGTAAGTGTTCACGGTACGACGCGTAGCAGTGTAAGTGTTTTTTAAATCGTGCTACATAAGCTAAGGCAGAGCCAGTTTGACCGCAAAAAGACTTTCCTTAGTCGAGTGTGGCTGTCGGTACGTAGGAATACCTTACTCAGCCACTGTCCTTACTTAGGTCTGTACCTTCCAGTTTAGTCAGACCTACAAACTTAGCCTTGAGTCTTAGATTCTAGCTATAGGGCTGTTAAGTGTGACGTCACTCGTATAGAAAAACAACTTCCGGGTCCAAAACGAAAAGCAGTTTTATAAAATATTTTCTTACTTTTTCTTCATGATAGGATTTGTTGTCCAAAGTTCTAACTCTTTCAGGTGAAGGTTAAATCATTAAGAACATTTTTCGCTTTATTTCATCAGTTTTTGTGAGCAGTTGGACCCGGAAATACGTCACAACTTAACAGCTCTATATCATCTATCTGGACAAGCTTAACCTTGGTGGTTTGAATGTTTAGGTTGATTCGAAAGACGTTTGTCAAACAGGGAACTACAAGTAGATCTCTTAGCCAAAACATTCTCAGTTACAAAACTAAACATATGCTTGACTTGCTAAATCGTAAAAAAAAAACTCAAGCCGAAACAAATGCTGATCTTATTCCACATTCTGTTGCTGATAAAGCATGCGATGCCCGTCCCCATACATTTCTTTGCAAAAATGCTTAGTTTCAAAAAAATCATGTCTTCGACAGTTAAAGGGCAACCTTGACGAATCTTTGCAATTTTATATTACCGACATGACAATTTTGATAGTAAACTTCTTTTTCCGATAAATCAAATATATTATAATGTCACGCTAGCTTGATAAGTGTGATCGGCTTTTGTATCTTGCTGTTTTTAAAGGCCTTACTTTCGGAATGGTTTTAAAAATAGGCTATTCTGAATGATCTACAATCCCATTCCCATGCAGTACATTAATTCTTATTTTCCCAGCTCAAAATATATTTGAAGCAAATCCCATTATTTTACAAATGATTTTCCTGAACTATCTCATCATAGTTTTAGCGCCAAAATACAAACACACAATGTATATTAAACACACACTTTGAGATTCCATAGAAGTTCACAATACTGATGGAAATGGGGATTTTGCACACCTTGCGTGACATTTCAAATATTGCTTCGCTGGTCCCAAAAATATCATATCTGGAAAGAGCATCCTAAAATTAGTAAATTTTGAAATTTTGAGGGAAATCAAATAAATACGAACGAAGTTATGAATTTTTAAAGATGATCTTTTCTATAAAGAAATGTATGGAAAATTGTCTTGGTGGGCAAGCTGTTGCCCACCACATACATTTCCTTATAAAAAAGGTCACTTTTAAAAATTCATAACTTCGTTCGTATTTATTTGATTTCCCTCAAAATTTCAAAATTTACTAATTTTAGGATGCTCTTTCCAGATATGATATTTTCGGGACCAGAGAAGCAATATTTGAAATGTCACGCAAGGTGTGCAAAATCCCCATTGTAAATACAAGACGATAATTTCGTTCATTGCGTTAATTTAAGAATTTGAAAATAGAATATTCAGCGAACTCACTCGAAAATGTATAAATTTACTGCCATAGAAGTGAAAAAAAATTGTAATGATTCGGCTTGTCTAAGAATAGTTCTTTTGTTTGTTCGATAGTTTATTTTCTTAGTTTAGTATAAGTTTATAATAAGGGTATCTTCAAGTTCTTATGTTTTAAAAAGTTTGTTGAATATTAAAATTCGTCTTACCATGAGCTTTAAAATGCTCATTTTATGTAAAAAGTTATGATGGAATTAATAACGAAAAATACACTCTATTCCATACTGAGGTTTTCTGTTAAGAAATGCTGAAATGAAAAGGGATGGTTCGGCTAACTTTTTGTAGTTTTTTGATAACCAACACCCCACCCCTCCGAAAACTTAGCAGACTCCCCCGGCCCACTCAACGTTTCTGCCTTGTCACGCTATTACGAGGCCTTTGGTCCTGTCTTGCGTGACCGATAAATGATGTTCAGTGGACCGACGTCAACACATGACTTACGAGAACGACAGCTCCTGGCAATGTCTTGTTATTCACTCGGTAAATACAATGCTCTAACTTTTCAAAACAGACTGGATCCATAATTTGGACCTCAACAAGCTATTCAGTAAACCTTGGATCGATATTTTGGCTGATTGAACAATGGCTGTTCGTCAAGATGTTACCTTGCTGCTTGTTTATAGCTGGGCTCTGATGTTTCTTCATGTTCAAGGTTAGTAAGTCAAAGCAAACTGTTAACCCCGGGAGCTCACTTTAAGAATATTTAAGTCAGTAAATAGTTCGGGCATTCTCGACCCAAGAAAAGTCCAACGATTAAACTATAAACTTGTGTTGCATGCTACTGTATAAGGTATTGCGGACAGTCACTGTCGTCAGTTTATTAGGTCATGCTTTAAAAAACTGAAACAACGTCATTTGAATACTTTCAGCGTAATAAATATCTCGAATTGAATCTTCAAAAGTCGATAATTATATGACAGAACTTCTAGTTCTGATTATGTGACCGAGAAAAGCCCCAAATGGTCTAGACTCTAGCTGTTCATCTTGTCGTTGTTTATCGATATTGAGCTCACAGTGTGTTGGATTGATTTAATAGACGTTGAAAAAGCTCTAAAGTAAATATATTTAATCCTTCTCGTAGCACATCTAAACTGTTAAGGGAGTAGGTTTGTTACAATTCAGTCGAGATAGGATGTCATGCAACGAAATTGTTATTCAGCCGAAATTTTTACCATATAATCAAGTAACACGTTTGGGCACATGTAAAAATATACAAGTAGTAACACGTTCCTTTATAGTTAGTCATAACTCAAGTCATAACTCAAGTGAGTCGAGAGACCACAAAACACACTGCTTTCCCGAGGTTTCCGTCAATAAGTGTTTTTTTATATACCAAGTGTCAAAGAACACAACAAAATTATTCGATTTCTTAATTATTTGACATTTTTAAAATTTAGAAAAACTCTTACGTTTCCGGTGAAATCACTTCCGGTTTTGTTATTTCCCGGAAATTAACATATTATTGCTCGCTGAGAGCCGTTGCTAGGGAATCATCGAAACTTGTTCACGTTCACGTGATGCCCTCTCGCCCAATTAGAGTACGAGAAAAATGGACTTTGACAGTTGGTATATAAAAATATCAGATATATATCATTCACTAGATACCTTTGTAGATTATACACTTATGCTTCGCGACTCGTGCGATATCGTTTTTACTCGTGAAATTCATCGTGGAATTCCCTCGTCATCCAATGAATTTTTCTTGAATCCCATATCACATAATAATTGCTCTATAAGCGACTCGGATTAGGATAAAAAGCAAGAGAAAGAAAAACAAAACGCGGGCTTCCTAATTTTTCATTGAATTCATCTTTTCAGACTGCTATCAAACATTCTTCGTTTTTATAGCAAAATTCGCTTTTTAACAAAGTTAACTATTTCCATTTATATTCTTTGCAAACTAATCTACTTTTTTTGATTGTTTTTTAATGCCATACGTTAAGAAAATCAAGTGATAATAAGACAAAAGCAAAATTTTTTGTGCGGAATCCCTGATCTTTCATTGAATTCAGCTTTGATTCCGCGCTGAATCCTTCGCTACCTATCTAAGTCACATATTCGTCATCTCGGACCAATCAGCGCGCGAGTTTATTTTGTGATATGGGATTCTATCTGATATTCTTCTATTAGATATCCGATCCGTTTATCTAATAGTAGGTGCTCTTTCGATATTAATGGTAGTATCAGATATTATAATCTAAACTTTAGATATTACAGAAATGAGAAATATCCGATAACTATCAGATATTCGATATTCAGTCGATACTGATTTTACTTCCAGAAGTGGTGGGTACCGAGCAACCCCACTACTCCCCTCTCGGGCCCGTTAGATGACAATAGCCCACTTTCGATATTCTGGTTGAGTGATCACGCACTTCAAGATGAGGCTCCGGGGAAACAAAAGAATATATTAGGATTACTCCATTGTTTCCCCGGAGCCTCGTCTTGAATTGCTTTGTGCGTGATCACACAACCAGAATATCGAAAGTGGGTTATGGTTTTGAACTTATCCCTTATTTTCCCTTTTGCAGGATATATTGAGGTTGGAGTGTATAGCAGGCTTGGAACGACACTGTCTTTTAACCAATCTACAGATATATCAGGCTGGAAAGACACTGGGAGTAAGGGACTAGGTTCCCATAACGCTGTAGACGAAGGGGCTATATTTGATAGCAAATTCACGGCGCCCTTGCGAGGAGTCTACTATGCATCTGCCATTCTTCTGATAGAAAGACGTGAAAATACACCATTCAAAGTGATGTTAGTGGTCAACCATAATCTAAAGTACAAAACAGGTTTAACCGGTTTTCAGTCTTACGACAAGAGTGTAACAATCTCGGGTGTTGTGCAGCTTTTTGTTGGCGATACAGTGTCTGTGTATGTTCAATGTGAGAATGGCTCTCAATGGACGGTGTTGTCTAGAAGTACTTTTTTTGTTCAATTGGTTCGCTCAATGACAAACTACCCAGCTTTACAAGCTAGTCTGTCACGTGATATTATCATTTCATCGTCGACCTGGCGTCGTCTTGACGACTGGAATGCTTTGTCGTCCAGTAACTTCCAGATTCTCTCAGGATTTTCTCAGTCTTTAGGGACCTACTGCGCGAGTTTTAACGGCATCTATCAATTACATGGGAACATTTTACTCGACCTCTCACTGCCAATCAACGGGTCTGTGGCACTGTTCTTAAACGACGCAACGCTTCTTACACAAAGCTACTTGGTTGGTGGGAAATACGCGACGGCCAGCCCGGGCGGCATTTTTCAACTGAAGAAAGGAGACTGCCTTGCTCTTAAAGCTCGCTCGCTCCAAAGGAAGTACAAAATACGAGAAGGAAGTGGCTTGTCAGCATTGTTCCTTGCGACTGACGCATGCGCAAAGCTCTTGCATGCCGCATCTTATAAGCTCAGTGCGCCTGTCCCAGTAATGACCTCCGCTGGTCTATATACTATAGGCTCATGGTCTGCAAACCAGAGTCCGTTCTTTGAATCAGCTTCAGTGGTGCTTGCGAGTGGTAGAACTTACCAAGTACAGTTAGAAGGGCAGTATTTTATAAACGCCCAGGTCAACACGAGGGCCACGTTATTCAATCAAACAGAAAACCTTCAACTGTTAGTCATTGTTGATTATACGTCGTCTTCTGCACAGTCAGCGGCTTCTATCGTTACCAAGGAAACCATATCTTCTGTTAACTCGTTCGCCTTAACTGGAATTCTTTATCTAAAGAAAGGACAAACGATAACACTCTGCATCTACAAGGATGACGATAGCTCAGTATCCATAACAACCAACGCTCTTTTTTCGGTTTCCATGGTTCCCAAAGACTGGCCAGGTGTATCAGCCACCTTAAAAAATAATCAAGTCATATCAAACCCAGGTTGGAATGAAATCGGGAATTGGAAGATCGGTAACTTATTGCATGGGTCTTTTTCTTTTGACGGTGCGTTTAATACTGTAAGCGGACGTTACGCTACTCCACTAGAAGGGACGTATATTGTATCCAGTACTATTGTATTGCACGGTACTGTTCAGTCTCCATTGAAAGTGATGATAGCGGTAGACGGCAACGTTGATGCAACAACCGGTCTGTACGCATATCAAAAGCTCTTCAAAAATTATATCACGCTCAGCACTTCAGGGTTGATACGACTGTCCCCGGGGCAATATCTATCTGTGTTTGTCGGTATTGAACCTGGTACCTCGTGGGCTGTCAATGTATCTAGTTCTTTTTCTGTTGCTTTAAACGGAGCGGGAAAACCAGATGAACATGGATTTATTGGAGGTAAATAAGTACTAACTGAATCCTTCAGTTACTATAGAACTGTATATCAACCTCTGGGCAAACCTCAAAAACAGGGCACGGCTAACTCACAGATAGAACCCTGAAACAACCTCTGGGCTGATCAAAGTCAGGGCACGGCTAACTCACAGATAGAACCCTGAAACAACCTCTGGGCTGATCAAAGTCAGGGCATGGCTAACTCACAGATAGAACTCTAAAACAACCTATGGGCTGATCTAAGTTAGGGCATGGCTAACTCATAGATCAAACCCTGAAACAACCTCTGGGCTGATCTAAGTCAGGGCATGGCTAACTCATAGATCAAACCCTGAAAAAACCTCTGGGCTGATCTAAGTCAGGACATGGCTAACTCATAGTTCAAACCCTGAAACAACCTCTGGGCTGATCTAAGTCAGGGCATGGCTAACTCATAGATCAAACCCTGAAAAAACCTCTGGGCTGATCTAAGTCAGGGCATGGCTAACTCATAGTTCAAACCCTGAAACAACCTCTGGGCTGATCTAAGTCAGGGCATGCATGGCTAACTCACAGATTGAACCCTGAAACAACCTCTGGGCTGATCAAAGTCAGGGCATGGCTAACTCATAGATCAAATCCCGAAACAACCTCTGGGCTGATCTAAGTCAGGGCATGGCTAACTCACAGATCGAACCCTGAAACAGCCTCTGGGCTGATCTAAGTCAGGGCATGGCTAACTCACAGATCGAACCCTGAAACAACCTCTGGGCTGATCTAAGTCAGGGCATGGCTAACTCACAGATCAAATTGAAATGTAGTTTTTTAGGCTTTATGCACGGAGGAAAACCGGAGAACCCGGAGAAGAACCCTCGAATCGAGGGAAAGATCTTACAAATTCTACTCGCATGTGATGACGAGCCCTGATCGAACCTTAGACCCCAGAGGTGAGAGGCAAGTGCATGTACTACCGCTACACCACCCTAGATTACATTTCAAATGTCTCATTTCAATGTTGACCAGTTTAATATTTCCAGTTAAACCTCAGAGGGCAGACTACACGACAACCGACGCATGGGAAGAAATAAAGGGTTGGGTATCACGTGACAACGCCCACCAATCACAGGACAGATGGGACGTAGCAAAGAGTAGATACACCCCCTTAGAGGAAGGTCTCTACTACGTGTCAGTCAACCTCATCATATCTCACTCGATCGCAAGCAGCTTTCGTGTCATGGTAGCAGGAGATGGAAAAACTGCCCAGTTTTCTAGCTGCCAAAACTACCTTAGTGCTACAAGTACGAACTCCAAGTTCAGCTTCACCGCTTCTTGCTCGGTCAAGCTTTCGTCGTCGCATTATGTATCGGTTTTTGTAAAGTCCAAAAGTGGTGGTTCTTGGAGTGTGTTGGGCAACAGCAGTATTTCTATTGCACTAATTTCTCCATTATCTAATCCTCATCGTGCTGGGTATAATTCTGTAACCAGGGATGACGTGTCGAAAAATGATTTCAAGCCACTTCTAGTTATGTACCGTACCTATGACTACGGCAGCCGATATATAGAAAAAATCACTCTTGTCTATCGACCGAGCATACCAGAGTTGTACATAAGTGTAACTGAATCCGGTTTGTACTTTGTTAGTGTGACAATTATGTTTAAACAGTATAGCGTCGGTGGTTATAAAGAGTACAGAATCGCTCTATGCAATTCAGTTGGTGTTACTATGGTTCCTTTCGCTATGTTAGCTAGCAAGAATGCCGAAGGGCCGACAGATATCAGCATATTTGGATTCACTGCCTTTTCCATAGTTTATTTGCCTAAGGGTATAGATGTCCATGTGTGTCATTCAGGAGAAAACATATATTACGAAATAAAAGAATATTCTGGATTCTCATTCGTTAGAATTATACCACGTGACATGAACCCTGGTCTACATCAGACTGGGGTAGCATCCGTTAAAGACGTATCATCACGTGACTGGACAGTCGTCTCTGATTGGAGGACAAGGGCTGAGAGTTCGTTGTACAGATTGAACATTATGAACCCTTATGGGCAAGAAAGCGTGAATGCTCCACAGGGGACCTATTTGTTCACTTCATCCTCTTCGATAACGTCTGATAGTATTTATGGTCCAGTATCTATGTGTATTGGAGAACAAAATTGCAATCAATGCTTTTTCCAGTCATCGATACATCAAGGAGGGCTGTCCTTGTCTGGTCTCGTTAGGTTACCATCACAACAAAGTATCGACACCTGTGTCAGACATCAATCGCTACCGGTCACCCGGTCTGCTCAGCTTCTCCCTCAAGCCACCGCAAACACCTCGCTTTTTTTCAGACATCCTTCGCTCGACTTCACTTCAAGTGGGTCAAAAACATTAAGTAGTTGGTCATCAGACAGCGGTCTTAGTATTAAGAACATTAACGTTGCACAGGGGCTGTACATAATAGCAATCAATATCGTGCTTCGTTCAAATATTGATACTGTTTTTAAGGTTTCTGTCAACTTAGATACGGAAGGAGTATCTAAAGTCGTATCAGGTCTCCATGGGGTATCGTGGGCTCAAGCTAAGAAACTAGTACCGTTTGGTTTGACGAGTCTTGTTCGAATCTCAGCCAAGAGCTCATTAGACATTACGGCTCAATCAGGTATGGACCGATTGAATACACCAGTTTCGTATTCGATGCAAACCGCTGTTTTTGAAGACCACAGACTCATTTGCACAGGCTTAGCCTCGTTTATAAGTCAGCTATTCAACGACATCATTAAAAGTCCGTGGGATTTCAAAACAATGGTATTGTTGAACTTACACATTCTTTACATTACAGTTTACTTAAGCAAATCATTAGCAACAGCCAACTGTAATGTAAAGAATGTGCAAGTTGAATAATTCCAATCCCACGGACTTTTAATGGTGTATTTGAATAGATGACTTATAAACGAGGCTAAGTCTGTGCAAATGAGCCTGTGGTCTTCAAAAACAGCGGATTGCATCGAATACGAAACTGGAGTATTTGGTTGTGATATTTTCCCAATTTGGACCACGGGTTATTCCTTTGAGTATTACTGTTTACCGTTAACCACTGATGCATGTATACTGCACGACCATCAAATACCAGACATTAAATACCAATGTATTGCACTTTAGAACAGGATAACTAACCTCGTTTTGAGGTTTATCGGCACCAGTCTGCCAACCATACTCCATAGATATGAATATAGCGAGCAAGGACATCTGTTGTAACCTCTGATATTTATTTTGTTCTAGATTCCAGTTCGTCTTGGAGGACGGAAGCCAATGCAACCCTTTCATTAGCTCTACTAACACGAGAACCAACTCATCCAGGTTTGGCTGTCAAAAGACCTTTTGATAGCTCGTTCTCGTTGACTTCAACCTGGTTGTACATGGGAGATTGGATTGAAGAGGGAATAAGATTGGTTTCGCCTCTGTCCGTGGCTCGTTCAGGTCGCTACATTGTTGATGAAAATGGAATATACGTTGTAATAGCCACATTGTTTGTTGAAGTTGAGGTCACATCAACACAAGAATGGTAGGGAATATCTTTGATGAGTAACTGATACCTCGTTTGAACCAATTTATTTGCTTGCTCGTTCAGTTGTTTATTTGCTTGTTCGTTCAGTTGTTTATTTGCTTGCTCACTAAGTTGTTTATTTGCTTGTTCGCTCAGTTGTTTATTTGCTTGTTCGTTCAGTTGTTTATTTGCTTGCTCACTCAGTTGTTTATTTGCTTGTTCGCTCAGTTGTTTATTTGCTTGTTCACTCAGTTGTTTATTTTCTTGTTCACTCAGTTGTTTATTTGCTTGTTCACTCAGTTGTTTATTTGCTTGTTCGCTCAGTTGTTTATTTGCTTGTTCACTCAGTTGTTTATTTGCTTGTTCACTCAGTTGTTTATTTGCTTGTTCACTCAGTTGTTTATTTGCTTGTTCACTCAGTTGTTTATTTGCTTGTTCACTCAGTTGTTTATTTGCTTGTTCGTTCAGTTGTTTATTTGCTTGTTCACTCAATTGTTTATTTGCTTGTTCGTTCAGTTGTTTATTTGCTTGTTCGCTCAATTGTTTATTTGCTTGTTCGTTCAGTTGTTTATTTGCTTGTTCGCTCAATTGTTTATTTGCTTGTTCGCTCAGTTGTTTATTTGCTTGCTCACTCAGTTGTTTATTTGCTTGCTCACTCAGTTGTTTATTTGCTTGTTCGTTCAGTTGTTTATTTGCTTGTTCGCTCAATTGTTTATTTGCTTGTTCGTTCAGTTGTTTATTTGCTTGCTCACTCAGTTGTTTATTTGCTTGCTCACTCAGTTGTTTATTTGCTTGTTCGTTCAGTTGTTTATTTGCTTGTTCGCTCAGTTGTTTATTTGCTTGTTCGCTCAGTTGTTTATTTGCTTGTTCACTCAGTTGTTTATTTGCTTGTTCACTCAGTTGTTTATTTGCTTGCTCGTTCAGTTGTTTATTTGCTTGTTCACTCAGTTGTTTATTTGCTTGTTCACTCAGTTGTTTATTTGCTTGTTCACTCAGTTGTTTATCTGCTTGTTCGCTCAGTTGTTTATTTGCTTGTTCACTCAGTTGTTTATTTTCTTGTTCATTCAGTTGTTTATTTGCTTGTTCGTTCAGTTGTTTATTTTCTTGTTCACTCAGTTGTTTATTTGCTTTACGAAAACCGAAAGGGGTCTGGGCCGGGTTCTGTCACATGTTCGGACCCAATCCTCTCTACAACTAGTTTATTAACTGCTTGACTGCTTTTTAGTACTATAGAGATGGTTATCTCAATTGGAGGTCTGGTCAGCGGCAGCAGCCTGAAAACATTACAAGTCATTCAAGGCCAAAATAAAAGGCGCACTGTTACACTTAGCATAGCGTCTGCGGTACGTCTGAACAAGTGGCAAGCGGTCTTCCCTATGATACGTACTGGTGTGCCTGTTGACAATGTGAAGATTCTTCCTAATAGTATCTTTTACGTGGCGCTTATTGGTAAGTCTTATTTTGCAAATACGCATGGTTCGTACAGCCTTGAAAAAACCTTGAATTTCACCATTTCTTGAAAAATTGTGGAATTCGATATTTTCTTGAAGAGTCCTTGAAAATTGGAAAAAAATTACATTTGTAAATGTTGTAATTTACATGTAACACATAGATAGTAGTAAACTACGATAAAGTTGTCCTTGAAAAATAGGTTTTTGTCCTTGAAAAGTCCTTGAAAAGTCCTTGAATTTTATCTTTCCAAAGGTGTACGAACCATGATACGATTATTGATTGATTAGATTTTCACCAGAAGTGATTTCTTGCAAATAATTTATTTTTTAATTTCTCATAAAGTATTGCTGTGTTCGTTATGTTTATGCTCGTTCGTTATGTCGCTAAAGAGGACCAGTAATACTATTTTCGGTGGTTGGAATCAAAAACATAACCGTATTTAATGGGTTGAAAGGATTTTTATCTCATTTAGACAAGGAACGGTACTACTCCAAGCTCAATGACAGTCTAGTACCTTACATCACTGTTCACCCAGTGTCTTATATTCGAGTCGCTGCCGATGCTTGTCAGTCTATCACCCTGCTGTGTGAGGCTCAATCTGATTCACCTATCCGATATGAGTGGCTTAAAGATGGTCAGGTACACCACATCGTTTTATAATTCCCCAGGTCCTCTTCCTTAGGGCTGGTCTCAACTAGTAATTATGACGAAGAGGATAGACCCTTTGCAGCACGTCGGAATGCAGCTCAATTTGGAGGACAAAACAATAGTTTCCAATTTTCAAATGATTGAAATTCTTTTGTTTTGTCCTTCAAATTGAGCTGCTTTGACGTCATATGAAAGGGGTCTAGAGAATGACGAGGGTATTGCATACTCCCTTTAGATCCAACCTCTTCGAACCAGCAATGATAATGACTTTGTCTAATACACATCTTAAAAGCTTGGGCGTAATGTTTTCTCATTTCAGACCACGTGTCATTCTCTTGAAAATAAGATTCTTTGTTTGAGTTGTATCCATATTCATGTGTCTTCTCGTGCGCAACCGTTAAACAAAGAAATGATACTCTAGAGAATGACACGTGGTCTGAAATGAGAAAAAAAAACATTACGATCAAGCTAAAGAAGTCTATCAGCCAAAAGAAGTTGTTCAAGGAATTCTGGTTGTTGAAATACGACGCTATAATGCTCAAATATAAAGGGGTTATCTAAACGAGAAGGTAGATCATCTACTTGCGTGTGTCCTTACACTACTCTTCATATTATAGTGACGACACAACAATAATTCTCCCCTCCCCACCCCCCTGTCCACTCGATATAATTGTTTGTATATTAACGCATGATTGTTCGCAGTTTTACAAGTTAGTCAAAAATGTCATCATCTCCAACGCACGTCTGTCCGATGCTGGTCGTTATGTCTGTGTGGTTAAGTCAAGTAACATCAGCTTAACGTCATCTTATTCCACTGTGGAGGTGTTTAGTAAGCTATGATCTATTTTTCATTGATCTTTTTTTCATTTTTCTACTATTCAATCATTTGAAGGAGCAAGGATGGCACAGTTGGGTAGTGTGCGGCCTTCGGTGCGAGAGGTCCCGAGTTCCATTATCAGTGATCTCACATCCTTGTTTCGACTTCTTCCTCTTTCGGTGTAGCTTTAATTAGCTGTAAATACCAGTAAAACGGAGCACTGATGGAGGGGGAGGGGGGTAAAATGAGCACACTGTCGGCCTCAACTTTACCAGTAACACTTAAGTAACTGTCACAAGTTACCGACGTTAAATAAAGTCGACCTTTTATGTACAGTAGAACAGGATATTATAGATAGACGTCATTATCGGTCTCGTGTGGGACTTTTGCCTGCTGAATGGCAAGACTTTAAATTGTAAAAATACTAGTAGCGAATCCTTAAAGCTGATTGGCCCAAACAGTTTTTGTTGGAATGTCCTTGTTTTTACGTGTTATCTGATTGGTCAGTTTTCTTCAAGTGGTCCCAGTTAGTCTGTCATGACGACAATTAACAACACTGCTTTTGCTCTAGCAGTGGGCTCGATTTTTGCTTCTAAACATTTCCAACTCTTATTTCTTTACAGCGACAAGCCCCGTCTTCTCACAGAGTCATTTTAATGTGTCAGTCAACGAAAGCTATATTTTCAATCAGAGACTACTTGATTTACACCTCATCTCTGTGGCTGGCAACAATGAACGGGCTAACGTATCGTTCACGATCTTTGCAGGTAAAATAAACATTGCAGCCCTTTTGTTTATCAATAGATATTTTTAGCTCTCTTAGCAGCTACTGGTATAAGTTTTGATGACGAATAAGTGACGAATAAGCTAATGTGAACTTAAGAACGCTAGCTGGACGAGTAGATGTGTTGAGAAATGGTGACGATATGAACTTTAAATGAATTAAGAATATAGATGAAAAAGTGAAAGAGGAAGGAAGGAAAGAAGGAAGAAAGAAAGAAAGAAAGAAAGAAAGAAAGAAAGAAAGAAAGAAAGAAAGAAAGAAAGAAAGAAAGAAAGAAAGAAAGAAAGAAAGAAAGAAATGGTGAAGATATGAACTTTAAATGAATTAAGAATAGATGAAAAAGTGAAAGAGGAAGGAAGGAAAGAAGGAAGAAAGAAAGAAAGAAAGAATGGGAGGAATATTTGGGCTCTCTCAGTTTTAAAACTCCAAGAGATTTTAAAAGTTCCAGGGTTTGTCCCTGATTTCATATAAAACCTCATGATTTGCAATTTTTTAGGGAACGTCAATGATACCTTCAAGGTCAGTCCTTCCGTGTCCACCAACATCACAGCTCTCTTCATCACATCCCCCTTAGACTACGAGCAGCAACATACCTACGTGCTTAGCATAATGGCTACAAACACTAACACTCGTCAGTTTAGTATCGTTCTTGTGACTGTCCGTGTTCTCGACCTCAATGATAATTATCCAGTCTTTAGTTCCCAGAACTACTCGACTAGCGTTCCTGAGGGAGCCTGGATTGGAGCACCAGTAGTACAGGTGACTGCAAGCGATAAGGACAGCGGTAGCAATGGACGAATTCAGTATGCTATAGAGAGTGGTAATGATGGAGGTGAACTTGCCATTAACTCAGAAGGAATGGTAACTGTGAACAAGTCTTTAAATTATGAACACCGCAAGCGCTACAGCCTGACCATATCGGCACGTGACCTGGGGAATCCATCATTAAAGACCTCTACCTACGTCATCATTACTGTCACGGATACCAACGATATTGACCCCTCATTTTCGCGCTCAACTTATTCATTCGCGATTGCCGAAAATTCGCCAGTAAATACCTCAGTGGGTCGGGTCGACGCAACTGATAGCGAAGCTGGTGACAATGGGAGAATCATCTATTCCATTCAAGACGTCGAAATGCGACAGATCTTTTCCATCGACCAGACCAGCGGTGAAATAACTCTCCTTCAAAGCCCTGACTACGAAGTCAATAAGACTTTCAGTTTGGTTGTCATAGCAACAGACCAAGGCTCATCGCCTCGTTTTGGTGCCGCATTAGTACTTGTATCGGTACTGGATATCAATGATAATCCCCCGGTATTTACCTCTAAGAGTTACAGCGCCGATATCACCGAGTCGACTTTAGTTGGGACTTCCGTTCTGTGTGTCCGTACTGAAGACGAAGACTCGAAAGTCAACAGCGATGTAGGTTATAATATCACTAGTGGTGATGAACAAAGGGTTTTTTCTATTAGTGACGCAGGAATTGTTAGGTTAGTGAAGCCCTTAGACCGAGAACATGTGACACAATATAACCTGACCCTTGAAGCATACGACAGAGATTCCCCATCTCTGATGCCCCATGCGGTGTGCTATGTGGTCATCAATGTTGAAGACACCAACGACAATCCCCCGCAATTCAATAAGACCAGCTACCAGACCAGTATTCCAGAGAACACAAGAATCGGTTACGAGGTCCTTCAAGTGCATGCCTCTGATCGAGATAGCGGATCCAATGCACAGATAACCTACGCCTTTGAATATTCCTGTTCAACACCTCTAGTTAACCAAACATTTGACATTAATAAGACTAGTGGTGTGATCGTGTTAGCCAACCAAATTGATCGTGACATTCTCAGTAAGGAATCACTTCATTTGAGAATTGTAGCCAAAGACGGTGGGTCCCCTCCCCTCGAGTCTTATGCCGACGTCGTTGTCATGGTTACAGATGTCAATGATAACCCACCAGTATTTGAAAAATCGAATTATAATCCCCCTCCCTTTTCGCCTTTGGTGGACGAGGATAAGGTGTTGGTGACATTAAAGGCCACAGATAAAGACACTGGGAAGAATACAGTGTTTGATTACACACTAAAGTTATTGAACAGCACTGAGGAATGTGAAAGAGCTACCTTCAGAATTGATTCCAATGGAAGCATCTATAGCAATCAACAGATGAAAGGTGGTTGTAACTACACAATGGTTGTGACAGCAACGGATAGAGGTGAACCTCCCCTTAGTGGAGTCACTACAGTACGAATATCAGTCGAGGAAACACCTAAAGAACCTCCCACCCAAACAGGTGAGCTGCATAGCCACACCACCGTTACAGTGCGATTCAAAAAAACCGTGGGCACCCAGAAATATTTCAGAAATCGTTTATTGCTCGTTGAACAATATGAAACGACTTTCTAACTCCAAGAAGTTTATCTGACTACAAATCAGTCGACCTTCTCGCAGTTATAAAATTGCTTAAGATTGCTCAACGAACGATACACGATTTCTGAACTATTTCCGGTGCCCACGGTTTTTCGATTCGCACTGTAAATGTAAATGTGAATGCTAGTTGTCTATTCTTACTCTATCGCTGGTTTGAGCTAAAGTTCTGATAATCAAATGAGACTAACTCTCACCACAGGCAGCCCAATCTCTTGTTCTGTAGTGTTGTGATGAATATTTACGGTAATATTTTGTAGCATCTAAAATTGGTACTTTTCTGAATAAAAATGACTTACCTTGATAGCTGTCAAATGTTTTGATGTCTGGTCGATCTTGAAGCCATTTGAGAGCGTTTTCAAGGAGTCATCGTCATTTTACTACTACTCCTACTAAAGAAAATTCAAATTGGGATTTTCTTTAGTAGGGAGATTTTCATTGCTAAACTAGCATATTTTTTTCAGAAAAATCCGTGTCAGTACCACCGGAAGCAATTTCAATCATCGTTGTCATGGGCATCGTACTGGTTGCTTTGATTATAATCGTTGTGTTAATTGTCTGGAAATTACGTAGGTAAGTGACTTCTACTGCTTCTCGTTCCTATGGTAACGTCGACCGCGCTTCGTTCCTATGGCAACCAACCATCAAAGTCAGCAATCATAACCAGGACATTCTAACATCTAATAACAGTAATATCATTGATGCTGACCTCTAATGCTATGCATGTTATCAACGCTTGCAACAACATCATTGTAATATCCTTTGGGAAGCTCCTTTGGGATGGACGAGTATACGGCTAGTCCTGCTAACGAAATAGCTCATTTTACGCAAATATTATGATTCAAATCGTTGTTATAATTTATACGTGCATTGAGATTTTATCATTTTTCTATTATATTTAACATAAGATTTGGTAGAGGTAAAAACTATATCTTTACTAATGCAAAAACAAAATTTGCTTGGAACCTCTCCGTTCCCTCTAGAGTGTCTTAATACCACTACTACCAGAATCCTTTTCGTAGTTCCTTTGTTTGGCGCAATCAACACTATTACCTTTAAACTCCCAAGGAGTAACGACACACAGGGGCGGATCCAGGATTTTTAAGGGGGGACTGTTACAGGGTACCTCGCGCCAATACCACAGGAAACCCGTTAAAGGCAAGAAAATGGTGAAAAAATTGCGTCGCATCTCAAATTGATGAAAATTAAATTTGAGAGCATGAAGTAAACCGAGTGAAAGTTTATTTTTACTGTGCAAAAGGGGGGTGAATAGCGAGTTACCCGGGCTTTCGCGACCCCAGGACCCGCCCCTGACATGAATGAGAAAAAGAGTTCAGAGATGATTCTGGTAGTAGTGATACGAGGATGGAGAATATATATACGAATAGACCCTTTTTGTTTAAGCGTAATGTTTTTCCATTTCAGAATGACGAGTCATTCCCTTGAGAATAAGATTCTTTGTTTGATTTGTATTATATAGGCCCCTTGCAGCACGTCGGAATGCAGCTCAATTTGGAGGGCAAAACAATAGGTTCCAATTCTCAGGAGATTGAAATTCTTCTGTTTTGTCCTCCAAATTGAGCTGCTTTGACGTCACGTGAAAGGGGTCTATTCATGTATTTTCTCTGTTAAACAAAAATATGATACTCTAGGGAATGGGCTTTTGTCACACAGCGGCCATATTGGTTGAAACAATGGGTTTCGATTCCCTTGGGTCCCCTTGCCCTCGCTTTGAGGCGCTTCATAACGTTCCAAACTAAGGTTTTTGCTCTCAAAGGAATAAACATGGCCGCCTTGTGATAAAGGTCCATGACACGTGGTCTGAAATCAAAAGCATTTCACCTAAGATAAATGTGTCTATTTTCAGTGCATTTAGAGTTTTGCCGGTTTTATAACGTTTGCATGCTTTACACCAAATTTCATGATTATGCGACCATCACGCCCCAACACGTCTGGGGTTTTGGCTCCAATCAGTCAAAAGATTTCTTTTAATCCTTCGAGCCAATAAAGACTATATATTATTATCATCAAATACTAACTCAGACTTACTTTAGAATTTTTTTATTGTTGACTTTTGGAAATTTGATTAATGGAATCCAAAAATCCAGAAATATGGAATATTTTAATTAATATTTTAATACGCATAACTATATAACAAAGCCATAAGGATGCGCTATCTAATAATAATAATAATAATTAATCTTTATTGGGTTATATTTACATAAATTTACATATATTTACATAAATTCGTAATTAAAACTTTGAACTATGAAGCCGGAAGGATTGAACGAAAGTGATTTCTATTACGGACATAACCGTATATTTTTATTATTCTTATCCACACAGCTTTACTCATAGTTATATCACATATAGATAGGTTACGGGGATATATATATATATTTTTTATCATTATAATTCCTATTTTTTTCTCACCGCGTTTTTAATTCTAGCTTGTACTATTTCTTGCTTTGCGAGAGTGTTTGAAAATATCTATAAATATGGATGAAGATCAACAAATAATCTTGCTCCAACCACGTGCAACATTACCCTCAATATTGCAGGCAATGTTGCTGAAGTAGTTGGCAGTTGGTGTGATATGCCTCGCAACATTGATTGCCTGCAACATTGCGCGCAATGTTGCAGCGTGTATCTGTAGCTTAAATGGAATGACTCGGCCCTTGTTGAAAGGGTCTATAATTAAGGCATGCTTAACAACATTAACCCATCAAGATGACGCAGACCTAAACATTTCTGTTTAAATAATTAAAGGGAGCTAGAATAAGCAAGACTTAGTGTTTTTATTTCAGTGACTTAATTAAACCTCAATAGCTCATTGCTTGGTATCAATCAGCTGAATGAATCTCATGAATCTTAGGCCCGATTTAGACGTCGAATTTCACATGTGCCGAATCGAATGCAAATGAGCTAAACCTATTATTTCAATAGCCCACTTTCGATATTCTGGTTAAGTGATCACGCACAAAGCAATTCAAGGCGAGGCTTCGGGGAAACAAAAGAATAGATTAGGATTACTCCATTGTTTCCCCGGAGCCTCGTCTTGAATTTCTTTGTGCGTGATCACTCAACCAGAATATCGAAAGTGGGCTATTCATTTGCATTAGATTATGCACATTGTGAAATTCGACGTCTAAATCGGGTCTAATTACCCGTCTACGAAAACATGCAAGCACTGCCCATCATGTGCTATCAACAGTATTCTATTGTTTGTTATCAATCATTTGAATGTGAAGCTCATTACCAGCCTCCAATGACAGGCAAACACCATTCACGTGCTATCAACCAGAGAGTATTCTATTGCTTGGTATCAAACAGTTGAATGCTGAATCATGTATGTACATTCCTATTAAGGACTAGTCATTCAGTTAGTAAAACACGTTTTTTAGAGCATGAAAGAGCGGGCCGGTAAAAAAGATCTACAGAGAGTTGTTTGTTTGGTAACCCTATTAACTAAACTGATTTCACATAATGTAAATGCATGTGCCAACTAACCGTTAATCAGTCCTCCTTATTCAGGTACAGCGCGGGTTGGTTGCTTGACAACCATAAGGTATCACATTTAATGGAACTTGTGAGTGTGTACCAGCTTTTCAATTCATTCCTCTTCACTTTTCCATATTCCTATTATTTTCCTTTTCAGTATGTTTTCTTGTTTTCTATGCCTTGTTTGTTGTTGTTGTTGTTGTTGTTGTCGTTATTGTCGTATTGTCTTGTTTGTGTTATGACATGTGTTGTATTGCATTCTTGTTCCCCTGTGGTTGTTGTGTTGTGCTGTGTTGTCTTGTAGTTTTCTGTGTTGTTGTATTGCAGGACCGTAGCAGGAGAAGAGGCCTGGGGGGCCAGGTCCCCAAATAATTCATATGTCTGTTACAAATACATAGGGAGTTTTAGAATATAGCACCCCCAATATTTTTGGCCTTGCTACAGCCCTGTATTGTGTTCTTTTATGTGTTGTGCCTTGCCGGTTTTTTTTTTTTTTTGTGATAAGTTGATGTATGGGTGTGGGTTTTTTTTTTTTTTTTTTGTTGACTTCCAAATGGGACTCATTGACTAATCCCAATCATGGCAATCACTAATTTGTAGTCCTTACTCTATTTATTTCGCCCACTAGGAGTAGTCGTAATTACCCTATCACCTGGAGGCAGAATACAATGGACAAACAGGAGACTCAGTTTTAAGGTATAACGCCATCTTTATATTTTTTGTACCATGCAGTATGATCGTCATAGCTATTTTGTTGATTTTTTTATGCCTAACCTCACTGATAAGGTCAATTCATTCCTTTAATTTGCAGTCCTTCGTTAACAAATTTTACAAAGCTACCTTCGAAATCGAGTTTTGTAATGAAAGAAGTAGAGGATAAGTGATGATTATCTCGATGATGATGATGAAACAGGATCAGCAAAACAACAACAACAACAACAACAATAATAATAATAATAATAAGCGCAGACCACTGGTTTGTGGGGGTATAGCTTCTGCAGTTAGTCATAGAGCCCATGCGGCAATGCAGATCTATGTGTTAATATTCTATTGCTGGGTTTCAATCGGCTGATAAAATATATTTGAAAGTAAATTTACCATAATTTGTTCTTGAGGGTGGTCGTGTAAGATTTCCTTTAGATGCAAATCGAGTATTATAAGAATGCAGCTCCCTTGCAGGAGTCAGTAGATTTGTAAAGATTTCTGGAATTGTTGTTTTCTTATTTATAATTTGATAAATAAAGACAGCAGCCTTATAGATGAGTATATTATCAAAAGTAAGCAAGCCAAGTATATTATAGTATGGTGTTGCATGCTCTTGATAACTGGCAAAGAATATATTTCTAACGCATTTGTTTTGTTTTGTACATAGTTTGGTTAAGCTTGACTTGTATGTATTACCCCAACTTAATATACCATATGACAAATATGGATAAATAACAGCATAATATATATCTTTTAATGTTCGAAGATCAACATAGTATCTTATCTTACTAAGTATACCTATATTTTTTGCCAGTATATTATTGATGCATTTAATTTGGGGTCCCTATTTTAAATGCTTGTCAATATACACACCTAAATATTTGATGCATTCACTTTTTTTGATCTTATCAAGACAAATATCTGTGTTTGTTTTCTTAGGGGAGGCTATAACCATATAGTGAGTTTTTTTTAAATTAATTGATAATTTGTTAGCAGCACAATAGTCATAAACTAACTTAATTTCAGTATTCATTACATCTTCTACTGTACGAACGTCTTTATGTGAATAGAAGATATTAGTATCATCTGCAAATAGCCTGAAGTTAAGTTTATTTGATGAATTAGGTAGATCATTAATATACAGTAAAAATAATAAGGGTCCAAGAGTTGAACCTTGTGGAACACCACAAGTTATGTCATGCAGACTAGATTTATAAGTTTGGGTCTTAACATATTGTTTTCTATTGGTCAAGTAGCTGCAAAACCAAGAATAGGCTGGCCCTCGTATTCCATATTTGTATAATTTGTCTAAAAGGATGTTATGGTCTATCGTGTCGAAAGCTTTAGCAAAGTCTAAAAAAATACCACAGGTTATTTCTTTTTTATCAATAGATGTTTTCAGTTTATCTGTAATCTCTAGTATTGCCTCCTCTGTAGAATGGTTCTTTCTAAAACCGAATTGATAATTATAAACTATTTTGTGTTTCTCCAAAAAGAGTATCATTTGGTCATAGATTATCCGTTCAAGAATTTTGCTGAATGATGATAAGGTGGCAATAGGTCGATAATTACCAGGGGCTGTGACATCACCATTTTTATAAATGGGTGTTATACAAGATATTTTAAAGCAATTAGGAACTATTCCAGTTGAAATTGATTCATTATAGATGTATGTTAGAGGTTCTGATAATTCATTGCTGGCTATTTTGATAAGATAATTTGGCACATCTAAAGAGGATTTCTTAATATCTAAAGTTTCAAGTTTTAGTCGGACGTCGCATTTAGAAACTGGATTAAGAAATATGCTAGATGAAGGTGAGTTGGATATATAGTCAATGACATTACCATTATTATTTTCAATCTTACTTGCTAACTCGGGTCCAATGGTACAAAAATATTTATTCAGTACCTCAGCAATATCCTGGGTATTTGAATGCGTAGTGCCATTGGATATCAGTTTAGTTGGAAAAGACTGGGATTTGGTTTTTCTTTTTATAAGACAGCCAATGAGTTTCCAAGTTTGTTTCAAATTACCCTTACTAGCAGCAAATTTAGATGTCAAATATTCCTTTTTTCTTGTTTTTATAAGATTGTTCAATGTATTAGAATATTTCTTATATTTAATAACCTTTTGCGGGTCAGTACAATTAAGGTAATGTGTTTTATAGAGCTTATGTTTGTGCTTAATTGAGCGTATTACTCCCATTGTTAACCAGGGCTTATTTATGTGTTTCGTTTTGCATTTGGAAGCTTTTCGATAAGGTACGTGTCTATTGATAATATTTGTAATAGTATGTATAACGCTATTTGCAGTGATATTAATATCTGTGTCATATAATTTTTCCCAATCAACTGTATTTAGATCATTAAGATATTTGTCTTTATCGAATTTACTATTAGTATAGGAAATCGCACGACCTCGAGTACAATTTGGAAATTAATAGGTACGAGTAATGTTTTGAAAGTTCTTGTAATTGCACGAGCCTTTAGGCGAGTGCAATTAAAGAACTTTCAAAACATTACGAGTGCCTATTAATTCCAAATTGTACGAGAAGGTCTTGCGATTTTTTATTTATAGTTCACTCGACAAAATTTTATAAAACATGCGAAGCGAAGGCATTCATTCATCTTCATTGCCTTTGCTATAACCGACCCTTCTCCAAGAACGCTAAGTGAAGAACAGCATAGAAAGTGTTAACGTTGCTGTAAAACCTTTTTAGATTAGTATTTTATGTATGATTTGAACTACAAAATACTAGAAAATAATTTTACATCTCAAGTAAAAAGCCATTTTAATGCATGTTTACAACTATTGAATGACAGTAATGACAGCTAAACAGCGAATCAAGAAGCGACTTTTCTTTGAAAACGTACTGTGTGAAAACTAAGCGAAAGTTGAGAGTTTACAGTTCGCTAAAATATGTTTTTTTCCTCTTAGCATTTGCTAAAAACTGCAAAAACACAATTTCAAAAATACTTTCTTTGAAAACAAGTTAGCTGGACAACATCAAAAGGGATAAAAGCGACAAATATGTCGTTCAAGTTAAAAGTTTTGAAGTACAGCTTGCCGTGAACGAGTCGCCAGTGATCAGACCATGTGCTTTGGATATTATTCCCTCCTGTAGCTTGAAGAATTTCGCTGCTATTTTCTTTGAATGGTGAATTATCTGAAGATTTTATTATTTCAAGACTGGATTGATAACTTAGGATCAATTAACCTGTGATAAATAGCTGAATTCGTCTCTCTACAACTACTCGACAGTTTGCCGGTAAGATTTGATCTTAACTATTTTCAAAACAAAAAACGAGCCTCTACTCGCTGTTTTTTCGCTAAACGGAAAGAAGTTTGCTTTAAAACTATTGTTAGCTGTTTTCTACATTATTCTACATTTATTGTAGCTGTGGTGTTGAATTTATTTAGGTAGTAAAACGAGAACATTCAAAACTCCAACTCAAATTGTTTGGCGAAAACTAGAAAGAAAAAAACGACTTTCTACTACAAAACATGATTTATTTCGTCTTGAATTTGTCTAGTTTGAGGCCTAATTTGAGGCCTTCCTATGTGTGTATTGAACAGTTTTCTGAAATTTTTCCATTTTAATCTATAAAACACTGATTTTTTTGGGAATTTCACTCATTTCACTGGGGAAATTTGCCGCTTTTGGCCGTGTTTCCATAGCAACCTAATTGGTACTCCCGGGGAGTACCAATTAACGCTCTAATTGTACTCCTCTAGACCAATCAGAATCGAGTAATTTTGTCGAGTGTACTTCACGGTAATAGGTTGTAGAACCCTGCTCTAAACTATGATTTGTTGGCGGAATGGTACAGAACACTGGTAAATGGTCTGAAATATCAATTACAACAATTCCAGAAAATAAATTAAAATTGTTAGCATTAGTATAGATGTGGTCTATCAAAGTTGCCAAGTGATCAGTGATTCTTGTAGGCTTAGTAATAATTGGATAGAGATTATTAGAATAAAGCATATTAATATAATTTTCAGTCGGAGTATGGCTATCTAATTTTAGAAAATCTATGTTCATATCCCCTGAGATATATACTTCATATTTACTAAAATTAAATAGGGATTTCATGGTTTGGGGGAAGGGGTCATGTTCGCTCTACGTCCCCCCGTCCCCGAAATGCTAGAACAATCAGAGTCAACATCATGGAAAGTGCTAGACTAGTGTTTATTCTCAAAAGAGCTATATCATTACGCACATCAAGTGCTTCACGCTCAATGCGCAACCTCTCAATCTAACAATCTAACAGACACTGTCGAACATAAACCCAATTTAGAAATCCCGTAATAAACATTTTTGTAGGCCATATGTTGTCTTCTTATCATTTCCATCTTAAATGCAGAACTGTTTGAATAGTAGTAAAATATTGACGTTTCTTTATTTTTCTAAACCACGCAGAGTATTGTTCTAGAACGAACAGCATGCATTGTTTAGATTGGAATTTTCAAGCGACACACGTCTTAATAGTAAGTGTGCGTCTGTCACGCAATCTATTGTTTTGAAAATAACCTCAGAAACCACTTTGAAGCAAGAGGTCTATAGAGCTTTTAGGTGTGACGTCAATCGTATGGAAAAACGACTTCGGGGTTCAAAACAAAAAGCAGTTTTATGAAGATTTTTTTTACTTTTTTCTTCATGACATGATTTGTTGTCCAAAGTTCTGATTATTTCAGTAGGAGGTTAATTCTTGAGTACGTTTTTCGCTTTATTTTAGCGGTATTTTTGAGCAGTTGGACCCGGAAATACGTCATAACTTAACCGCTCTATACATTAGTCCTTTCGATTCAGTCAACAAAATATAAAGAAGAACCCCGACATTACGGTCACTACAGCGACCAGATTAACTGCGACTACGTACACGTGATTTACACAGGTTTTGGACTACATTTCGGATAAACACTTTATCCATACTTGCTCGATTGTTACTAATTATAAAATCAAGTGTCTAGTTATACGGTAATCGTGAAAATAGCTAGACAATTTCCTTTAGACCACACAATTTCCTGAAACTTATCTATATATAGGATCAGGAAGGTGGTATTGACACTTTTTATGCTCTGATTTCATTACGATCAAAATAAATACGTCGCCGCACTTAAATGGATTCCTGTCAATCATCCGAGTGACTATTCAACATATTTTAATATTGTGTGACTACAGTAGCCGAAAACGAAATCTTAGTCACGCAATAAAACCATATCCACTCGGCCCGCACAGAAAAGGTACGAGAATGGAAAGATCCAACTTTTTTTCAACAACAAAAAAAGCTTCTCATAATTTTATTTTCGGTCATCGATGAGCTTTCAAATAATACCCAAATGATAAAATTATCCAAAGAGAAAACTAGAGAATTTTTTGTGTGTACTTTCGCACCTGATCCATCTGTGCGCACAAGGTGTAAGACTACCCACCTAAGACTACCCACCTACCGCTCCCCTAGTCGGATCCAGTCTTTTATACCCGAGTAAAGTAATCCCATAATTCCTTGTGGGTCGAGTCAGTTCATCCTCCACGTGCAAGAGACGAAGGTAAGACTTTTTTCTCCCTAGAAATATCCAAATTTCTTCAACATTTATTACTATTTTCAGCACTTTAATTCCATACAATTGTTTATTATACTCTTAGGTTCGTAAAAAGGAAGAACTTGAAGGAAAGAAAGGAATTTTTAAGCCTAAAAAATTTGGAAAAAGACGACCGAGTCTCCTCACCACGTGGGCGCCATTTTGTTCGTACCACTCCAAGGTAAAAGGTAGTTATTTCTCTATTTTACGGAATATTAGGTTGAATTAAGGATTAACAGACAACGCTTAACATTAATTTGGGGGTTTTGTTTTAGAAATAAGTAAAGATTGATCAAAATTATAAAAATTTGATTCGATTCATTTTTTACACCGGGATAGTCCTAAATTTAGACAAATGTTTTCGAAGATTTTTTCTTCTTGTGCGATATGTTACTTCTTATAATGATTGAAATATATTCTTTGTTTCAAAATTGAAAGTTTCTAATTATTTTGGGGGTTTACGATACTCTGCCCCACCTCGCTCCACATGGTTATGTGGTCACGTGACGGCAGCCATTTTGGAGGACAGAAATTCGCATCTTTCACGATGCCCATAATACTTATGCAGGGTTTTTTGGGGGGGAGGGGGGTTACCAGGTTAAAAACCACACATGTTATGCATCTTATGATATTTAAAGATGTACAAGGAACAGCCAAGAACAAATAAAGAATATATTTTAATAGATGAAAGTTAAAAACCAGACATCAAGTCGAAACATAAAATCATCTCAAAGTGGTCAATGAAGAAACATTACCAATTGACAAGCATATGTCTGAAATAAAGATGTTGAATAATTTTGCTCAGAGACCACTTCAGAAGTTTTTTTTTTGTGGGATAATACTTCTATATTCTCTCGAAACTAAGAAAAAAAATGTATTTTTTTTTAGGAAACTCAAGCTTCAAAATGAAGTATAAGGAGACAAGTAGGATGGCAGACAAAAGGAGGTTAGTTTTTAATTGTTTGAAATAATTGATAGTTTGGATCACAGTGATGACTAGAATAATCCCAGCTCGCTTTGAGCCACAGGCGTTGAAGAAAACATGTTCTGTTTATAACTTCTGAGTGATCTGTCAACTACCTACCTGTACATTATTCACTATTACTTGATTTTTAAGCTATGATTCCTTACAACAACTGTATCATTTTGTCATTGTAGGCTACAAAGAATGAATAGTAAACATTGGGATATCTAAATTATGAGCTGGACTCTGAAAAAAAATAACTCCATTTATGTCTTCAAGACATAACTGAATGTTTAGAGTAATGAGGATTTACTCTCAAAAACAACGAGAATGAATCGTGAATGATCACTTCCATCAATGACTTTCTCATTGCTACAGGTACAAAGTCTATTTTAATACTTTATTATTACAATTATTTGATGAAGTTCATAATTTGTTTCCTTGAACTCCCTGAAAATTTGTGAAATCTGAACTGCACTTTTCAAGGATACTTGAAAAGTCTCGAAGTAGGAGCAGAGTTTGCCTATCTCGCACAAGCCCTGTAATTAATAAATTAGTTTATTTGGACATAAGATCACAGTGATGACTAGAATAATCCCAGCTCGCTTTGAGCCACAGGTGTTGAAGAAAACATGTTCTGTTTATAACTTCTGAGTGATCTGGCAACTACCTACCTGTACATTATTTATTGAGACTTGATTTTTAAGTTAGGATTCCTAATAATAATTGTATCATTTTGTTATTGTAGGTTCTGAAGAAACTGAGACGGATATCTTAATATCTGGGCTTTTAGACGTGTTTCAGAAGCAGCACTGACAAAAACACAATCAGTTTGTCTTCAAGACATAACTGAATGTTTAGAGTAATGAGAATTTACTCTCTAAAACGATGAGAATGAATTGTGAATGGTCACTTCCATCAATGACTTACCCATTGCTTCAGGTATGAAAAATTCTATTTTAATACTATATTATTACAATTATTTGATGAAGTTCATAATTTGTTTCCTACTCCCTGAAAATTTGTGAAATCTGAACTCCATTTCCAAGGACACTTGAAAAGTCTTGAAGAAAGAGAAGATTTTGCCCATCATTCCTCCATAACGATTATAAGATTGCTTGTCATTAATCTCGCACAAGCCCTGTAATAAATTATTAATAAAATAGTATATTCTGACACAGGGATCACAGTGATGACTAGAATAATCCCAGCTCGCTTTGAGCCACAGGCGTTGAAGAAAACATGTTCTGTTTATAACTTCTGAGTGATCCTCTGTGTCATAAAATGATTACTGGTACTTATTTCTTATTTGTTTCATTAAGCTAAATGTTTGTATTTCAATTTATTTACAGGAAAAATAAAAATGCATTGGATTTTTCTGTGATAGTAAGTATTGCAAATATTAGTAACATGCCTGCCATAATCTTTAATTTATCACACCCTGAAACAACCTTGAGCTGACTTACATGAAAGTCAGAAGCTCAAAAGGTCTATTTGAGAAGTATCAAAACTGGTCAGTGATGAGTAATATTGACAAGCATATATCTGAAATAACTGTGGAATACCTAACTCTCTTTCTGAGACCAGACCAGGACCCAAACATTTCATTATTACCCCTACCATCTATCCTTTCACTGAAGAATTTTTTTGCTTTTCAGATATTTGGAAAGTAATTTTCTATCCTATTCTTTAAACAAAAGAAAACTCCCATCGATGGGAGAAGGATAGTTTTGTCCACCTTGATACCGCTTATAATAAACCGTAAGTGCTTATGACTTGAGATTTTGGATAAAAAACTTTCCATTTCGTATATTCAAGTAATCAAATACTTAGATAAGATAAAATATATATTGAGATAAATGTGGAAGTATTGAGATTGTTGGAGGAACGGCAATAGACTTGGGTATAATGTTTTTTTCCATTTTAGACCATGTGTCATTCCCTAGATTATCATTTGTTTGTAACTGTGCTGCATGAGAAGAATATAAATATGTATTCAACTAGAACAAAGAATCTTATTCTCGAGGAAACAACACATCTGAAATAGATATATAAAATGTCTATTATTGTGCTGATACTCTAACCGGGACCACTTTGATGTACTAGTATCATAAGCCAATCATATTGCAATATTTAACCAGTCAGTCAGATGGCACATCAATGATAAGAGCGTGGAAATTTGATTGGCTAATGCTGTTATCAGTTCAATCTCTATCAAGTTTACTGTTACTACAGATGTCACTGAAGTGGGTTGTTACGCAAGAAAAACGTCACAGTCATGCCCTAAAATGTCTACGACTCAACTGACAAACATCAAGGTTTTAGTCTGCATTCTTTTTTCCACGGGTCGGCATCCTTTTGATGACTTGTAGAGAAGAAAATTATCAAAAGGATGCCGACCTGTGGAGAAAGGAATGCAGACTAAAACGTTGACGTTTGTCAGCAGAGTTCTAGACGTTTTAGGGCATGCCTGTGACATGTTTTTCCTGGTGTGACAACCCACTTGGGTGACATCCGTAGTGGCTGATTGGTCAGTTTTATTCAAGTGGTCCCGGTTAGTGTGTCCGCACAGTAATAGAAACACATTTATTATGGTATTCAAATGATGAATATTCCACAGACCTGTACTGATCAATCATGAGGAAGTGGATAATATTATCTGATGAATACATACAAATAGAACTGTTGATACATTTTTTGCATTGGTATTGTATTATTGAATGTTCCTTTCTGTTTCTGATAGGACATCAAGCCAATGGTGGTGTAAAGAAACACTATCTTCAAATGTTTGCATTGATGTGACACATGCCAAAGTAGAGGTAATTTTTTTTTTCAGGGGTGGACCCATACGATAGGCCATTTAGGAAACGAGCTTTCAAAACTGTCAAAAATTAACAAAGAATGTATGGTTAGGGGGGACGCTTGTCCCCTGTAACCATACATTCTTTGTAAATTTTTGACACTTTTCAGAGATTCTAACTCTGGTTCTTTTCATTCAAACATGTTCAAATTTGTTAGACTTACTAATCTTATGATCTTTCAAATGACAAAACTTTTTTGCTGATTAGATTAAAATTCAAAACTCATCCCCAGTCCTTTGCTCGTTTCTAAAATGGCCTATACAACAGTATGCCATCCATGCATCCATAAAAGATGTGAGCTATGATGATACTAAGTCTCGTTCGTATGAAAAATTACTGATTACAATAAGACCCTGAGCTCACAACTGTCTTGCTATCTTACATATTCATGCATCACCTCTGTTAAATTTAGAATGAAAAAATAAGGGAATTTCTTTTATATCTACAGGTGCACAGAAATTGGCCTTTACTCCAAGAGGATGGATGCAAGATAAATGAATTAATCATGCTATTGGAATCATTGAAGATATAAAGCTGGCCATGTTGCCTGAGTGGGAAACTAGACGCCTCTACAACCACACCCGACGGGCTTGACTTCTATTCAAGAAGCAGTGTAGCTAAAGAAAGTGTAAATGAATAAGGCCATCCTGAGCAATACTCCCTATCTTAATATAAAGTGTCTTTCCCTAGAGTTCAAATATAGACTTACATATATGATATCAACAATATTAAACAATCACTTGAAAGTTTAAAGAAATGCCATGCTTTTTCATCTTTCTCTCCACACATCATCCGAGAGATATGCGCCAGTAATCAATTCCTTCAGTGGCATTCCCTAGTATACAGTTTTGAAGTATACCAAAAAGAAAAAAAAGGCCCACTCGCACATCAATTTTCACTGTGCACACAATGAATTCAGGTATATTCCATTTACTTGCATCAATCCTTACATTGCGAAATAATTCCCTAAAAAGTAATTTGTAAATTTCGAAAACTAGTTGAAAACTTCGTCGTATTTAACTCTATTTTTAACCAAACTTTTGAGCTCGAGGAAAATCATTATAACAACTGTTCGTTATAGTCTAAGATAAATTTAACGTGCAAGTCAAAAGACTCTGACATAAACCCTAGATTTTTAACTTATTCAGCGGAATTTTTGGTCATCGCGTTGTCAGAAAGAAATGCGTGAGGGAGCATGTGTAGGCCCGTGGAAAATTTGTGCTTAAAGCAAGCCACTAGGCTAGTTCTGTTCAGCCTTTTTCTTGCCAGCAGCTATGCGTTTTTCTTAATTCAGGTTATAATATTCCTTGCTATATATTATTTGATGCCTCATTAGTATAAATACAAAGGTGATTATACAAAATCGCGCGCTCTGATTGGTTTTCTATCTCGGATTATCAGCCGATAATCACCTTTTCGGACAAAATGGCTGTCAGCGTGACCGTCGCGCTTTTAAAAAATAAAATATTTTCACTTTCAATGTTGTTTCCTTCTTTCTTTTTTGAAATAATCACCTTTTTATTTATACTAAAACAATTATTCACCTCAAGCTCAGTGGTTATCGATGAATATTTACCTCGCAGCTCGAAGACTCGCCGCTCGGTAAATATTCATCGATAATCACTTCGCCTTCGGCGAATAACTGCTAAATAATGGGGTGATCAAAGACTCCGTCACTTTATTTTGCCTATGTTTTGCCGCATAAAGAAAAGAAGTGCAGTGGATCTAGTATCGTAAGTTTTAGCTCTTCCTTCCTTTCTTTTTTCGTGCTCTTTTTTCTTTCTTTTTTCTTTGGCTTTTCTTTTTTTCATTTTCTCGTTTACTTTCTTTCGTTTTTCCTATCTCAACTTTTTGGGTCAAGGTTTTGTTTTTCTTTGTTGTTGATTTTGTTAAATTTATTTTTTCCCTTACTCTTGGCTTTGATCTATAAAACGTTCTAGCCTCTGAAGAATTAGACTTTTCAAACCCCCGGACGTCTTCTAGTCTCCTTAGCAGCCGTTTTTAGTTTTTGTTCCATTCCCCCACGGTCCATTACTTTTGTGGGGGAGAGCCATGGACCGTGGGGGAATGGATCGAAAACTAAAAACGGCTGCTAAGGAGACTAGACGTCTTCGGGGGTACCTCGGTATATCTCCGGATGTGACGCAGTTAGTGACTAGACGACCTAGACAGTTCCTCCTCTCCTCCCTTTAAATTTAGAACACACTTCCATACATAATTAGTTCATTAGCATTTTATTGAGTTAAGCAGATAAACAAAAAGACGCGGAGAAAAGCTAAAACGATGTCCAAACGAGATCGTTTGAAATGATTTATAAACTCCTTATTCACACTACACAGCGCTGGTCAGTTGTCATCCGTACCGCCGGCTCAGTTCTCCATGAAGTCGTTTCTGATTGGGCGACGATTAATCGAGGGGACGTCATATTCATTTTGCGTCTGTATAGAAGAGAACCGAGGCATGTGTCAGTTTAAGAGATTTGCCTATCAGATATACAGCCCTTGATTCGACAAGAAACCTTGAAACATAGCACGGGGGGGGGGGGGGGGGGGAGGGATTGTGGGGATGAACCACATCACGGTTCCCAATAATTTTCCAAAGCGAACAATGAATCGCGCAAAGCATTGTTAATCAAAACCTGCGGCCCTTCACTCTGTTTTGTAAATCATTTCTCGAGTGCTTTTTAGATAAATCACAGATGAAATATCACTATGATTAATTAAGAGTTTTGGTCTTTTCCGAGACTTAAAGTGTATTAGATCAATAGTTTTCAGGTAGAAAAAAGTGCTTGAACACAGGGCAGGCCATAAAAAATCGCAACGGATTGTGATTGGTTAGAAAATTTAATGCTGCTCAGATGGTAACTGGCGACCCTTTCACCCCTCACTTCTCCAAACATGGCAAATAAGAATTAACTTGCTGCGCGCACGAGATCTTAAAGGGAATCCCTTTCAGCCATTTCCAAGCCCAAGTTCGCCCAAGTTTCGGTTATCTCATGCTAACGAATAAAGACTATTTCCCACTCTCTTTGTCAAAAATCCCAATTCTCATTGCTTCAGCTCAAAAATAACTAGCAAAACCCAGTTCCCATGTACTCCTTGATATGTATCCTCCTAATCCATGGACTGAAATAGCATTAAGAAGTAAGGTACAGTGTATAGCTATAACAGATTTCGTACTAGTGGAAAAGCACGGCACGGTTACGGCGCGGACACGGCAAGGAATTTCGAATGTTTTCATACACGGCACGGCCGGCACTAACAGTCAATTGCAAGGCGCGGTCCGTGCCGTAATTTTTTCATAGTCCAACGAAAACTGCTCTAATACAAAACGAAGAACACTCGAGTAAAATTCTATTTGGATCAGATTGATCACAGCTCGCATACCTTAACGATTCTGCCTCTAGATTTTTCGAGAAACCGTTTCCTCCCATGGCCATGACAAGGTATATCACCTCTCTTACAGCTCCCTCCAGCAAGTGCTTCTTGTTCTTCAACCAAAGACGCAAAGACCAGAACAAACACCACACACAGTCCAATCATTCTACAAGACATTTTTTTAGCTGAAATTGGTTTCTCTGGTCAAATCCTCGATCCTTCTTTGTCGGGCTGTGGTGTTAACTAAAAGCTCAGGAGTCAAATCTACTAGCTTTTATTTCTATAATTTTTATTTTCTTACCTGATGCATTTATTTACAAACTTAAAAGGTTTGGCCTTGATCGAGGAAATGAAATAAAAATATCAAAAAATTTGCTATTTTATTTGTTGACTTTTGATATTAAAAAAAGCATTTTTCTTGTTCCTTGGCGTGTTTTAGTGACCTTGATATTTTAGCGCGGGGGAGGCTTGAATGCATGAGCAGGAAGCGTGAATATATTTGCTGCGTATCCGTTAAAGAGTGCGCAAATGTACCGGATCTCTTTACAAAACAGGATACATGTAACAACGATTTTCATAAGTAGATCTATTTGTTTGCACACGCGCGCGTGCACGGATCTTAATGGACTCAAAAAAAAAAAAAGAACTTGAGTCTCTAGAAGACTTCAAAAATCAAGTACAAATGCGAAAGCATGAAATAGAAATGATTTGCCTAGGACGTCAATGTTCAAATCAGTCAATAATACTCGATGCCTTGCTGTTTGTTCATGAATGGTTCTATAACATCAGATTTTCTTTGAGAGTTTTTTGGTACTGCTTTTGAGGTGTTAAGAACAAGTGTAAATAGCGGCAAAGAAAGTGCAAATACTGCTTTAACGACCACTTAAATTATAAGCCACTTGCGCTTGGATAATTTGTTATCAAAATTTGGAATTAACCCCCCCAAAATTGTTGTCAATGGATCTGCAAATGAGCGTCCGTCATCGGACAAATGTCCGGCCCGGTAAAGACGACCACTTGACTGGTAAATGATGTCCATTCTCTGGACATTTTACTAGCAACACTTGGGTTTAACAGACCAAATATTCCTCTGGCCTGACGAATGAACTACATGTAGCTATCAAAAAAATTGTTTGTATTTTTGTTGTAGTCATGAGAACAAAGCCCCTGTGATCAGTAGATGAATAAAGAATGAAGACTCAATTATTTTTGAAATTTAAAAAGATAAGAAAAGGGGAAACCAAGTAGAAGTGCAAGGGCTTTATATACTTCTTTATATGTATGGGGCAGCTGATCTTCAAAATAAACCTTCAAATTTCATTAATACCCTGAAACAACTTTGCACCGATTAAATTCAAGGCACGGTTAACTCACAGATCAAACCCTCATACAACCTCTGGGCTGATCTAAGTCAGGGCATGGCTAACTCACAGATCAAACCCTCATACAACCTCTGGGCTGATCTAAGTCAGGGCATGGCTAACTCACAGATTGAACCCTGAAATAATCTCTGGGCTGATCAAAGTCAGGGCACGGCACAGTTAGTCGTGCTCTGACTTTGATCAGCGCAGAGGTTGGAGTTAGCCTTGCCCTGACTTAGATCAGTCCAAATGTTGTTTCAGGGTTCAATCTGTGAGTTAGCCATGCCCTGACTTAGATCAGCCCAGAGGTTGTTTCAGGGTTCTATCTGTGAGTTAGCCGTGCCCTGACTTAGATCAGTCCAGAGGTTGTTTCAGGGTTCTATCTGTGAGTTAGCCGTGCCCTGACTTAGATCAGCCCAGAGGTTGTTTCAGGGTTCTATCTGTGAGTTAGCTGTGCCCTGACTTAGATCAGTCCAGAGGTTGTTTCAGGGTATCAATAATATTTGAAGGTTTCAAAAACAATAAAAAAGCTTTCACCATATTTCTATTTCCCCCACAACTCCAAAAACATGCAGTGTTTTTCCCTTGTGCCATTTATTTGGAAACCAAAAAGCCAGATATCTGAAAGTTGCTGAGGCAGAAACAGAAAAAGTGCTGTAATTACAGTGCTTTCCAATCCCACATGCAAATCACCATAGCGACAGGATAAGGTTTTGGTGGATGTCAATCATGACATTTGTGGAAAATACAAAGTCATCAAGCCACATGCCACGTGGAATATTGATTGATGTCCACCAAAACCAACTTCGTCATGACGGGAAATTGATTTCGCTCCTGTGATTGGGAAGCACTGTAAGTAATATATACAATATGAGTGGCCATGTTGTATCAGATATACAACCACGAGTCAAAGGCGAGTGATTGTATATCTGATACAACACAGACACGAATATTGTATATTACTTATGAAACGTCTAGGTGTATACATTCATGTTCTACTAAAATTTAAAGATAAAATTGAATCTGACTGAGAAAATTGGAGTTAAAGTTTATGCAAATCAGGACGATTTTGTATCAGATATACAAACTCCTCCACAGACAATGATTTCTATTGTGTTTTCCTCATTAATTATTCATGAGTTTTATAATGGAAGGTTAAATATGAATCATAAATCTCAAACACTTGGGCAGTAATAATACTGGAATGATTGTATTGTATATTTTACTGTAGTATGTAAAAAGATTCATGAAGAACCTTACTATAGGCTTATACATGAATTTAGCTATATTGATAAATTAATTGAATTAATGTTAGTTAGTTACGAGTTAAAGCTGACAACAGCTTACCATACTTATACACAGTACATTTATATACCTTACATCAGTTACCCTCTCTACATAGAGAAGGAACCCTCACAGACAAGTGAAAAATATTCAATGTAATGCTTGTCTTTATCATAAGTTTTTTGGGACTCAGGGGTGGCATAACAGTAGTACACTTGCCGCTCACCTCTGTGGTCATGGGTTTGATTCCTGAACTCATTATCACATGTGAGTATAATTTGTTAGGTCTCTCCCTTGGTTCAAGGGATTTCCTCTGGGCAGACTCGTACCCAGTCGCTTCTTAATGCGCTATTTCCTCATTCTCGCTGTGCTTGATCATGGTGCTTGATGGGAAGGATTTAGTGAGTTCGCAATGTATCACTTTTTCTCCCGTCTTCCCAAAAGCCTTTGTGCGCATTCAGCAGCAGAGTGAGTGACGACTGGGTATGAGTCTGTCCTCTGGGTTTTCCAGTTTTCCTCCCTCTGCTAAAGTTAATCTTAACATGCTAAATTCCAATTCAATCTATGAGTTAGCTGTTCCCTGTCACTTAGATCAGCCAGAGGTTGTAAGATTCAAGGTTCTTGAAAGCGACTTTCCTCCATAGAATCATCAAAATTTTCTTTTACTGTATGACATCCAAATTTATGAACTGTGATCTGGAACTTCACAATGTTTGTTTTGCTACAATGGTGAACTCCCTGAGAATTCTTTTTTTTTTTATTTGTGAGTGTTCCAAGTAAGGAGTTGATAATAATATTACGTATATTAATAACCTAATGTACTTTATAATACACTTAAGGATGCATTCCCTAGGAATTTCTGAATCCCCTCCAAACTTCTGTTTTTTCTTGGTGGGCTACCTGTGTGCTTCTTTTCCATCTGAGTGTTTGAAGCAAGGAGTTGATAATAATAATACCTTATTAAATTCCCTATATACCATATTAATCATTAGTAAACTGTAAAGTACATTCCCTGGGAACTTCAGAGAGACTTCTGTGTTTGAGATCGTCTAAATGGTGACGGCGATCTATCTTTACCTCTGTTCACATCTTTAGTTATGTTTAGGGAGATTTTTCTCTCTTGTTTGGTCTTGTCAGGCAATTTGCTTTTAAAATTTGGAGATGGTGGGACCTTAATCCAGCACTCTTTTCTGCTTGACTCCTTGATGGCATCCAATACAGTTCTCGTATATAAACCTAAAAATAATTGTAAAAAGGTTAAACGTTAAATTTGTATCAAATTGTACACAAATGTAACAGTTTTCATTTTAAATGACCTCCTCTAAACACTTGGAATGCTTGGAATACTCAAAAAGCTAGAAACCACTGTGCTTCATGTCATGGTTTCCTATTATTCTCTCGTGTTCTCTTAGGCCAAGTTCAAATGCCAAATTTCTCATGAGCCGAATGCATTGAAAACAATGGATAATAAGGCGGTCTTCTTTGATGTCATTAGGTTCATCTCATGAGAAGATCAACATTTGAACTAGGCAAGCACAGCACAAGCAATAACTTGGGAAGCACAGGTGGCATAGCTGTGAGAGTGCTTCCTCTCCACAATGCAACACGGGTTCGAGTCCTGTCTGGCTCGGTGTCGTATGTGAGTAAAATTGCATGTTGGGACTCTCCCGTGCTTCAAGGGTTTTTCTCAAGGTTCTCTGGCCATGGTTTTCCTCCCTTTCCTCCAATTGGAATAACAGTGGATGAATAGCTTTACTGGAGAGGAGCCACTGCTAAATCCCATTTATTTAATTTGGGCCTAAGCTTCTTGTGTGTTTATAGATCTTACTGTGGCATCATTCTTAATTGAGCACATTATTTACCATCCTCAAATGAAGCTGCACTGGATATGGCCTGCAAGTCAGCATTCCTTCTGTCATCTTTATCAACAGATTCCTCAAAAGCTTTCTTTATTTCTCTGACCCAAGCCTCTAGACCAATCAAGAAGATCTCTGGTGACGAGCGTTTCTCCACAGAAGGAATAACCCTAGTAGTAGCATACAGCAGTATCTCTTTATTGCCGTCCTTTTGACCATGAAGGTTGTCATTCCTTGCTATTAATCGGCCTTCTGAGCCGATGATATTTATAACCTGGCTATATGGACCAGGTACATGGGTGCTTAAGGTTACGGTGACAAATGTACCCCCATTTAGTTTCATTTGAAATGAACAGAAGTCATCACTTGTGATGTGCCTAAAGCTAGAAATATTTTCTGTCTGTGTAACAAAGGTCTTTAAAGTTCCATTAACTGATTCCGCTTGCTGATTGGTCAGGTATGAGATAAGGTCTATGATGTGAGATCCATATTTCGTAAGCACTCCACCACCCATTGCTTGATCACACATCCAGTTATAAGAACTCCCAAGCAACGACTCCACACCAATCCGACAGTCACAAACAAGGACATTCCCACAATAGCCTTCCTCAATAAGCCGTTTCATTTTAACAAAAGTTGGAACAAATCTCGACTCGTGTTTCATGAGGGACAACAACCTTGGGTAGTACTGAGCAGCATTAACCATTCTATCTGCTTCTTCTTTGCTCAGCCCAGCTGGTGCCTCACAGAGGACATGTTTTCCTATAGACAGCGCCTTCACAGCAACGTCTGCTCGTTGATGAGGAGGACATAACACGACCAGCAAGTCCACATCTTCTCTTAATAAAAGCTCATCTATCCTCGAAGTAGCAAACGGCACGTCGTGTTTATGTGCCATGACTTGTGCTTGGTGCTGTGTGCTTCCCCAAACTCCAGTCACAGTAAACCCTGCGGTACGAAGAGCTCCAATGAGTTGCCGAGAGCCTTCCCCTGCGTCTACAACTCCAACAGAAGGAAGCATACTGTTGTCTTTCCATACAATTTAGTCCCAATTCAAGCCACTAAATTCAATGAAAAAAGCTTCATAAAGGCCCCTTTACCATAGTTTGACAATTAACTCTCAAAGATGTAATTATAAACGCGATCTTTTATCAAATAAATAACGTTTTAAAGAGATACTTCCTTGAAGTGTTTATCACGGCGCCATCTTGGATCAGTCTGAAGTGGAAGTAGAGAGGGAATGGGCATGAGGATACAAAATAAAAATTTAAAACTCAACTTCTTCAGTTAAAACTGCAAAAACACTTAAAATATACATAACTTTTGAAGAAAAAAATTGCTTTTTATTTTATTTTTGATAAATATTTTTATCTACCACAGGGATCCCAAAGCCATTTCCTCCTTTGTTTCCTCCTTTTAATCTCACTTTTACCTGACGGTATACCTGTGTTTTTTCCATTTTCAAGATGGCGGACCAACATGGCCAAATGGGCATCTTTCATTTTATGTCACTATTAGTTGTTGCTGCTTCAATGCGATTGTTTTTGATGTATAGTCCTGCTAAAGAATGGTTTGCGGACAGGGTAGAACTAAGTACGCCTCTAACGTCTTGGAGTCGAGGTGAGAAATCCTTAATTCCTTTTACCTTGGGCGTTGAAGCTATTTCAGACCACATGTCATTCCCTAGAGTATCATTTCTTTGTTTAAAGGTTGCACATGAGAAGACACATGAATATGGATATACCTAGGACAAAGAATCTTATTCTCCAAAGAATGACATGGTCTGAAATGGGAAACATTATGTATAGTATAGCTAGGTAAAAGGCCGTATTCAGACTACAGTACCTTGGGTTCACTAAGATATTGTGGAGTGACTGAATAACCTTGCTCATAAAAAAGGAAATATCATTTCATAAATGGGAGTATGGGAAAATGAAATGATGGGAAGAGACTTGGAACTTCTCAAAAAGAGCGTAATAAAATGGGCAACTGGAAATGGGTGGGCCGGAGAGTCACATGACCTAGCTGGGGTAAGCACAGGTTGTTTACTACATTGATTGTTATTGGATGAATTTCTTTTGCAGTACAAGAAGGTATTGTTCTATTGAATAATGGGATATCACCTTACGCAGGAGATATTGTCCATGAGGTAAGGTTAATTATAAGCCCTTTTGTGGAGGCATCATATGATAAATATTGTAGCTAAATATTTCATCCACCCATGTGTTGACCCATGTGTGTTATTATTATTATTATTTTATTATTTATTAATCTTTCTAACCAAGTTATGCCAAATCCATATCCAATACCTCCATCTATCCTTTTACCTATCCATCTATCCATCCATGCATTCTTACATCTGTTTCTTCAATCTATTCTTTCCTCTTTTCAGTTTAGTGTAATAAAAAATAATTTTAAAAACAATTTAGTAAATCAATTATTTGCCCATGTAACTTTAGTTTATTCTCTCTTCTCTCCAGGCACCCTTGATTGTAGCATTATTTTATGGGCTAAAGGATGTTTGTTCTCAATTCATTCCACTAATTTTCATAGTAAGTAGAGAATATTAGCCATTATATAAGAACACATCTAGTTACAACTATAGTTTTCACATGCCACAAAGGGAGAAGTCTGTAAAATGTGATTGGTTAATGTTAATAACAAACTCTGGTTCTCATTAAAGTGCACATAACCTTTCTTCAATGCCTTCAAAACTGATTCTACATGAAGTAAATAGTTGAATGGTAATATATTTCTTGATTTGAGTGATGCATCTTTAAGTTATAAAGGTTTATACTTCCAATATGTTAATGACTGTGACGTCTACTAAGGCTTCATTAAATATACAAAGTTGATCTGGTTCACACAAACAGTATTTAAAAACTAAGCAACATTATTTTACTCATGGTTTACATAAAGGATATTTTAAATTTGTTTTCTCAAAATGGCCAGTGTTTAGTTACAACAAACACACTAAAATACCTTGGTAGACATCACAGTCATTAACATATTGGAAGTGTGAACCTTCATAACTTAAAGACGCAGCACTCAAATCAATAAATATTTTACCATTCAACTATTTACTTCATGTAGAATCAGTATTGAAGGCATTAAAAAAAAGGTTATGTGCACTTTAATTTAGAATAAGGTTGTTTGGCTGAAACACCTAGTTTTAACACTTATTTACTGGTCCACAAAACACAATGTTTCCCTCAGTCCCAGAGACATTGATGTTACTTGAGGTATAGCATAGGAAATTCCCAGGTTAATAGATTATGAATGAAATGTTATTGTACGTCTTTAGAGAGGAGATAAAATTTCCTAAAATCGCCTTAAAATGCAACCAAACCGTCAGGAAACCACAAAACATGCAATAAAACATTGATATACCGGTAAAGAAACAATAAAATATGAAATTTATTTTATTTTAAAGAAATTTTTTGATCTGCCATACATTCTCTCTATATATATTCAGAACCATAGCTTGGGCTACCTGTGACCTAACAAGAAAGAGACAGAGTGCGCACTGTAGAAAATAGAGCGCGATCAAAAGAACTTAGGAACACTTATGTACGATCTAAACCAATAAATAGGACCTAAAATAAATAAATAAACTATATAAAATAAGATAAATAAATATGATTAATGAATGAATGAATGGTTACCCATTCAGAACTGTTGCTGAAAACAGTGAAATTTTATGACTGCCATGTGGTACCCTTTCGGTCAATGAGAAGGGGGGGGGGGGGGGATGAGTATTATATAACAATTGAAAACATTATAAACTGTAACTTTACTTTATAGATCATAGATATTGTTATTGGTTGTCTGTTGTATAAAGTGGCTGTGTATAACACAAAAAACCTGGTAAGAGTACAGTATTTATAGTCTTGTTTTTGCTTCTATGATCCAGTTATTGAAGTGTTATTCTGGGAATTTTGGTTAAAGTGCACCTAACCCCTGATACAATACTTTTGAACGTTATTGTTTCTACATGAAGTGAAGAGTTCAATGGTGGAATAATTATTGATCTGAGTGTTGTGTCTTTAAGATATGAAGGTTTATACTTCCAATATGTTAATGACTGTGACGTTTTGCTTGAAATACCAAACATCGGCCATTATGAAACACCAAATTTACAGTAAACATTGTGGACACCATGAGCACAATGGTGATGGTTTTTAAATACTGTTTGTATGAACAGGTCAAAGTTTGAATATTTATTGAAGTCTGGGATGACGTCACAGTCATTAACATATTGGAAATATAAACCTTCATAACTCAAAGATGCAACACTCAAATGAAGAAATATTTCGCTATAATTAAACTACCAGTATTCACTTCATGTAGAACCAATACCGAATTCAAAAGTATTGTATCAGGGGTTAGGTGCACTTTAACAGATTAGATTTCTTGATAGATAGAAAAAGCCAAAACATCATTGTTATTTTTTCTAGTTTTGAGATAACCATATGACCTTTTATCTCTGCAGCTTATAGATCAAGAGAAAAACAAATCATCATTTGCCAAGAATGTTGCTCCCATACTAGTGACAGAGAAAGATTTTGATGACATTCCATTCCTTACCACTGCTGTGTAAGTACTTAAACATATAGATAATGCACATTTACTAATTCACTCGTGTCTTTCAGTTGGTAACAAGATAATTCCCTAGTATCCCACTTCCGAGATACATGTATGCTTTGCTTGTCATGCACAAAAGTTTCAGTAGGAGGCTCTGTGCTAAATTAAATTAATTCTTTTCTCCTGTTACGAATCAATGAGCATTTAGCATGAAGCCTCACATTAAAACTTTTGTGCAAGACAAGCAAAGCACATCTCAGAAGTGGGCGATTAAGTAAGCATTTGATTTATGCAAATAAGGGCCCAACTTTTATCATAGGGTCTATTATAGACATATTCTTTATCACTAGTCTGTTCAGCACAGCTGAACATTATCATGATAAACTGCGCTCTACAAATGTAATTATTATTATTATAGTCTGCCATATTAAATCACAGCAATGAATTCTGGGATTGATACCTCAGTTGACATGACAACCTGTTCAAGATAACAAAGGTCATCATGCTTCACTCACCATTTATCAATCCCACCATGCATTGTCAACCAGAAGTCATTGTTACAGTGTTGATCCAGTGCATGTTGTTGGAAAATATAAAAATTAAAATATGCTTGAAACCCTAAAACCCCAGGAGTCACCCAGAATGGCGAGGTTAAAACACACATTCTCCACCCTTCTGATCACACATTTAATAACCTAGAACTGTTTTTTATCCTCTTCCAGGTATCTTCTCAACCCCTATTCTGTCAGTACCTGTGTGGCTCAGTCAACAATCATCTTCACAAATCTAGGTTTAACATTAGCATTGTTTGGAGCTCTCAAAGGTTTGTTGACAGATGTGAACTTACAGCTACCTCTTTTACCAATGTTGCTTTGAATATTAGAATGGTTCGATGTTTCTCTAAGTTTTTTATATCATTCAGGAACAAGCTTTCTCTTTCTTGTAGGAAGCAGTCTCTTAGCAACACTTGGTGTTGCCTTGGCAACATACCACTCACTCTATCCCATCATGCTCTTAGCTCCTGTGACACTAATACTGATCAAGGTTTGTCCAGTTGTAACTTTTAAAATTATTTATTTTATGCATTACATTGCTTATTGTAGTTTACTTCCAAAAAATAGTCATGTCTCTCTGATGAAATATACTCCAGTTACTAGTACCACCTTGAAGTTCATATTGTGCACATAATACAAAGCATTTTATAGCTTTGATAATATGTGCATTCTGATTATTTGAGAACTGTGCTGTATTAGTGAACAGAGTATGGTTGGTGATGCCATCTGCTTGTGCAACCAACTTTGCAAAGAAGTGTAAGAAAACAGCATTGGAAATAAAGTACAACAGAAGTTTTCTTTCTATGAATTGTCATGCATACATTGTACAGTACCTGTATACTGTCTACTATACAGTGCTATGTTATGATATGGGACGCAGTTATTTTGTAACCGCAGTTACATTGCGGTTAGTTCTAGGTCAAAACGTGGCTCATTTGCGTTTTTACCGATTGCACTGAACGCACGAAGGACGCGTCTTATGCCTCAATGATTTCAGGCGGTACTGTAATGAAACAAATATAACAGCTTTTTTCCTTGTACCATCCAGTAACACAGTGCTTATTTGAGCTATTTCAATGAAATGATGATTGAAACTAGGGGGATCCAAACCCCTCTGACCCTCCCCCTAGATCCGCTACTGTATATTCTGTTAAGTAGACACATTCCTTTTTTCCCACAGCATAGTGAAGGAAGTCAGTTGTCAGGAATAGTCAAGTGTGGGATGCTGTTTACTGTGTGGATTGCTGGATTGCTTAGCTTGTCTTATTCATTCTTTGATTCCTGGGATTTTATCAAAGCAACATATGGCTTTATGTGAGTATAGAGGAAAGAAACTGAAAAGTTGTATGATAAAATTTATTTATAAGCTACGTACAGGAGGTATAGATTGCAGAAATAATATATCTTATTTTTTCCCTGTCAGTTTCCAAAAAAATTGTGCATTCTGGCTGTCAGAGCAGGGAATAATTTCTATCTATGTCCACGGTCCCTTAATGGATTGCAAAACAATAACAAACAAAAAAACATTGCAAAACAAGTGGAAAAGTAAAATTTACTTTAATGTGAAAAAATAAATAAGTTATTTACCATCGTAAAGTCAGTCTGGATAGGAAAAAACTTGGTCCTTGGCCTTGAAAAAGGCCCTTGGCTAACAGCCTGGATCCGTGTATTGAAGTGAAGACCTTCCAGGGCACAGTTTTTTCCCTATTCGGACAGACTTCATGACAGTACTGAAAGAAACTCAGAAAAAAATCTGATACCCAATTATACACCTGTGTTGAGAGTCAGGCACAAACTGAACCAGCCAGTGCTTGACCTCTTGGCCTCCAGGACTCACATCTGACCACAGACAACCCACCTTAGATAAAAACAATTTCAGAAAGATTTCTTATAATGATTATTTGTTTGGTTTTTGTGTTAGATTGGCTGTGCCAGACTTAACACCCAACATTGGCCTATTCTGGTATTTCTTCACTGAAATGTTTGAGCATTTTAGAGTGTTCTTCCTTTGGGTTTTCCAGATCAATGCATTTTTCTACTGCATTCCTTTGACAATAAGACTAAGGTAAGATCTGCCATGCCTATTTGGTTCAATAACCTTTCTTTTTATTTATATTATTCATACCTAGTGAATGGCTTGTCTTATGAATATATTTACCATAATTATAGTGTCTGCATTTTTCCATTTTCTAAGGTTTTCCCATTTGAGGCCTCATGTCATTCCCTTGGGTATTATTTCTTTCTTGGGTGCATTGTAACATTATCCACTGTTATATATAATGCTAAACAGAGGTTGATTGGCTCATTAGACAAAGCAAGGTGCAACTGCTGGAGGGAACTCTTCCTCCCCATCTCCCTCAGCCTGATTGGGCTCTCGAAGGGGGAGGGGGGAAGGAGGAGAGAGAAAGGTCCCTCTCTCCCCAGGCCCCTACCTTAGAAGGCCTTATACTCAGGCTACTTCTCCCTCAATGTCAGTATAAATTAACAATGCACCATAGATGAATAGTTGTTGCATGCATTAAAATATTTCACCTCCCTTAATTACTGCAGAGAGCATCCAAGTTTCTTAGCCTGCATTTTATGCTTGATTATGGCTATAATGAAGTCCTACCCAGCATTTGGTGATGCAGCATTACCATTGTCCCTCCTGGTTATTTGGAAACACCTCTTCCCTTGTGAGTATATCATTATGTGCATTCACCTTGAAATTTTGAAAACCGCACTAAACAACCCCAAATCTCGCTGAAACTTCACCAGGAGATTGGACAAAACACAAACAACGACTGCAGCAAGTTTTACAGAAGATTGTTCGGTGAAACGTTTTATTTTATATCTTTATCCTAACTCCCAACATTCGAATTATATCCCTTATAAACCATACCCAGGGCTGCCAGTAATTATCGCTGTTACTCTGCATAGACTTTGACCATGATCACTAACTGTTCACGTGATTTTATTTCCCAGACCTGCGCAATGCGTTCCTGATCACGTGCATGTTACTCTTCTCGACATTCCTTGCACAAGTCTTTTGGTATCTATGGATATACGCAGGAAGTGCCAATGCTAACTTTTTCTTCGCTGTGACTCTTGCGTATTCAACAGCCCAGGTTAGTCACCGATGCTTAGGGCAAGGTCAAAACAATGTCCAAAATAGGGGTCTGTTGATACCACCCCTCCCCCTCAGAGAGCTAGTAAAATGCTCAATACACGCATCAAGCATTCCGCGCTACTGCTCTAAGCGCATGCTCAGGGGATTAAAAAGTCAGATGATATTTTGTAAAACATGTCATATTTTAGTTGTATTTTTCTTGTCAAACACAATTTTCATTAAATATTCAAGATCACGTACCGTTAAGCGAATTTTGAGTCAAATATACCAAAAAATTGCATATTTTACAAAATATTATCCCACTTTTTAATCCCCCGAGCATGCGCTTAGAGCAGTAGCGCGGAATGCTTGATGCGTGTATACTGAGTGTCCGTAGTGACTATTCTTACACATAAATACGTTGTTTAGCATACATGTAAACAGACGGTACATTCGTGTCTGCGATTTGACGCTTAGTTTTGGAGACATTTGAGGACAAAATCCAGGATTTCACTTCCAGATGTGATGGGTACAGGGTACCTCTACCCCTCCCCTCCTTGGTCCCGTTAGATGACAATTGTTTTGACCATATCCTAATATTTCCTCTCTACCTTCTTTAAGAATTCATTCCTGATCGGATCAGTTTTGATAATTTTTTTTCCAGATATTGCTTGCTTCAGACGTCTTGTTCGCCTTTCTGCGCCGCGAACGTGACCTGGTCAGAGGTATCTTTCCTAAAATCATCGATGGTGAAGTGGCTACTGTTACCCTCAAGTAGAGTGTCTGGTAATGAGTCATCGTGCTTTAACCCTGTATATACTGAACGTCTCTTCAAGCTCTTCCCATTACTGACCCAGTATAACCCAGGTCTTACTCTTGTAAAACCAACCGTTGGAGTCTGGGTTGATTTTCTTGTAACCTTCAACTTCAGTTTTACTCGCGTAGTGGGTATTCACTGTCCACTTCCCACCCACTTCTCACTTGGTGATGCCTCGAACATCCGGGATATAAAATATTTTGAGTCTCCGGACCTATAGAAACCACAGGGTGACCAGTCGTGTGGGTTTTTTTTTTTGTCTTTTTTTTAACAACTTTTTTTAAATTACTCACAACACTCGCTCCGCTAGCAGTGACGCAAGTGTCCCAAATGGGCTGTTTTACGGGCAGGAAACCAGATTATATTTTTGCAAAACCCAAATACCGCTTCATAAAAAAGGATACCCACACACACAAAAACCACTGCGCACCATGTGTAGAAACTAGCGCCTTCGACAGTTGTTTCAGTGTGGGTTTGTCTCCTCTCCTGGCGCTGTTGTAAGTTATATACAAGGATTGGATCCGTTAACTTGTGAGCAACTACAGACGATCTATTATTGGTTAAGTTAAAATAAACAACTTTAAAGTATTCGTGCGGAAGAATTTGGGACTGTTTTGAAATTCGCGTTTCAATTCAAAATGCGATTGGTTGTCGTAATAATTAACAAGGTAAAGTAACAAAACCTATTGTTAGAGCTGCCGACGGACACACGCTGCATTTGTTTCTCGCGCTAGCAATGCAATTTCGGATTTTTGTTGCAGCAAAATATTGCAACGTCTAGTAACGTCTATCATACGAAGAAAGTTCTTGGGTCAAAATCAATATTAAATCCTGTTTGGCTAGTCTGAATAGGATTATTGCATTGCGAGTGAACATGGGTGATAGATGCTGCAATATTCAGTTTTAAATATTTTTAGGTGTGCAATTCTCGAAATGTTGCAGAGAAAAGTTCAAACTTTTTGATTATGTGCAACATATTTTTGCGTTGCGAGACCTCCCATCACCATCGGGCGGGGCATGATACACGCAATAAAAAAATTGAAATCGCATTGTCAGCGCGAGAAAAAATTGCAGCATGTATCGGCAGCTTAAAATGGTTGTTATTAAAATCCAATTTTTCAGGGACAATATATTACCATTATGCATTGGTGAGTTTTTATAATATTGGATGACTTTGAACACATAAGAATGTTTGACTACTTGTTATGTGTAAATATAGCAAGAATAAACTAGGATTCGATCAACATAACAGGGTAATATATTCACCTTAATTTAAGACTCTGTGAATGAAATGCGAATCCGAATAATTTTAGTGTCAACATTTTCTTGCTAAGTGAAAGTTGTTCAGTTCAGCCACCTCCAACCTCCGATTTTGCGAACCGATTTTGCTGGTGATTCTCCACCCTTTTTATTTTCTTACTTCTTCCTCGTAATTTATGTTAATAATGTTCCATTTGCGCTCATCTCGGTCCTAGCTAAAACATGTCATAAAGCAAAGGGAGATAATATTTTAAAGTCTTCCGAAATATTGATTTATTATTGACCACGTGCATTTACTGTAACGTACTGACACAAAAGCCAAGCTTGGGCTCCCTGTGTTAGCTGTAGTATAATGCATCATAGACCATGATCTTCGGTATCAAATTGTCAGAAAAATTGTAGATTCATAATTTATAGACAATGACAAGGAACCAATCAGATACATCATTCCAGTCATGGTAGAATTGTCCGTCACTTCACTTTTTCTTTTTGAGGATTGGCCGCGTTGTTTCGCGGAACTGGAAGTCTTCATTGAACGCCATATCTTCTATAGAACCTCTCTCCTGACCATAACCATCCCTCGACACTACCGTCCTCTCTGCTGTATCCCTCGTCACTGCAGGTGGCGTCATTCCATACTCGTGTTGTTCTCCAGGCCTTCCTAATGCTTTACACCTCACCAAATACAACAAACCCTGCCCATAACCATTCAAATAACCCTTCAAATAATCTCCTCTGGTTGTCATGTTAGGGTGTTTGCGTAGAAGGTGTTCTAGCACACCCTTCATGTATCCTAACTCATACCCCATGTAGTAACCATTGGCAACAGTCCAGTGGAGGTCCCGGATGATGGTCTCGATTTCAAGCAACGTGGAGTGAACGAGTTCATCTTCTGATGATGTCATTCTTTATTCAGTGCTGTTTTCTTTTTAAACAAATTTTCCTAGAAGATCGAAATAAGAGGATATTGTGGGTATTTTAGCATTGGAAGATCTAGGGGGGCTTTAAGATCCCCTTTTGCGAATTCAAGATCATTAATTAAGCGCAATCGAGTTGAACCAAGTGTGTGGAATAATGGGAAAAAAACTACAAAATCTTGCTTTGCTAGCAACTCACTTACCAAGTTAGTCAAACTTGCTCCCGATCTAGCTCGGCCTTATACTTGCAGTTTTTCTTGATTTCCAAGTGTCGAAAGTCTTGAGAAACTACTAGAAAAGGAGAGGAATGTTGAACTGCATCAATCGTGTTCGAAATGATATGACAATAATGAGGAAAATGGAAGCTTGTCCTACCATACAAACAAGCGCGCGGTTGCTTAGTAACGAGAAGTTGTGGTTAGAGATGTATCTTTCTTGTGGTTTGTGGTGATTCTTAAAACGTTACAAAACAGATTGTGAAAACTTTTATTATTTGATCAAAAAAAATCTGGGCTGATCAAAGTCAGAGCACGGCAAACTCATAGATCCATGCTGAAGGCTGATCAGAAGGTGTTGCAAATGCATCTTATGATATTTAAAGATGTATAAGAAACAATCATCTGGAAACAAAAAGAAAGAATTTTGAAGAAGTTTATAAAGTAAATCTTGAGCACTACTTCATGAGTCAATACATTTTCTGTAACACTAAACTTCTTGATGTTCTGAATGTGGGAAAATAACTCAGGATGATCTGATAACCTGTATTTTACAGATAAAAGCAGGTATAGTGTACATTCCGCGATTGAAGAACGTTTAATTTTCAGGCGTGCAGTAGGGAAGTATGTATGGAAGCCATGTTTTCCACTGAGTGTTGTAACAGAAATTTTGGAGGACTGTAGTCTATATTAGTGTGCTTACTTCGTCTTCTGCCGTGGGTAGGAACTCGGAGGGATAGATTACCGTATTGTAGACCTTGGAAGGCGGTGGACAGTCGTACACACGGTATTTCTTATCGTTGTGAAAGCGATAGTCCGGTGAATACGAAGAAGGAAAGGCGGGTAGAAAATAAGATTCATCCAAGTCTTTTTGGATGAGGCTTCCAATCGTAACGGGCTTAATTTTGGACATCGTGCATGTTGCTTGCTGCAGAACTTTTGTTAGTGGCTCGCTTTTCTCTCACAACAACGTCTACGCACTTGAATCCGCATTTGAGCCTGGTTGTGTGTTCTCTATTCAGAAAGTTGCTCTTATTTTTCAGGAGCTAATTGAGGATTCGCATATTTATTACGCTGTTGCATGGATAGGTCAAGATCTTCAAAATCCTACATGGCAGTCAGGCAAGATATTTGGTGCGCACTATCAGGCGATCAGCGACACTAATCGTGACGGTTTCCCCATGTTTTGCTGGGGTCCCTGTGTGCTACATGCCAGAAAAAATATCGATTTGTGTTTGTCTGTCACGATGATTTTCGGAGCATGCAATACGTATGTTCAGCGGGGTTCACCTACGTTCATCAGTCGATGAATTGTTTATTTGTCTGTTCCAGCATCCAGCTATTTAATTTTTGCACATAGGAAAGCTGCTCGAACGGCTTTATCGGATAAGAACTTATTTATATAAGCAATTTGTATTTTGCTGTTCGATGTGGGATGATATCTAGCATGTATACAGCCGCTTCCCACCCCTCCCCCTACAGGGAAAAACGCTCTCCTGGAGGGAAGAGGGGCGGGATGAGGCTGTACAGAGGCTAGCCTCAAGTGCGCATGCGCAGACGTTGTTGGAGAGGAAAGCGAAACCCAACTAAACAGGAAGCACAAGAATGTTATTTGTGTCACGGCATGTTAGAGTATGTTAGAGTAAATGTATGTGGCTGATAATCGCTTTCAGTATTCCTGTAAATTTCGAGATTTTTTCTTTTCATTTACCTTTCATTTTTATGCTGTTCTTCGCAAGAACCGCGTTCGGAGTTCAAGTTCGGTCGTTGCATTTATAACCTTTAAAAACTTTGGCAAATTTCGACCTAGCTAACAAAATACAAATATAACATGTATAAAATATTCAGTCATCCCCTCTTTCTTTGTTTCTGTCATTTCATCCAATCACAATCTCCGTTCTACCGAGGTAGTGCATTACTGTCGGACCCGACATGACATATCTAGAACAGCTTTACAACTTCAGAGCATCGGCTAGAAACCCGAAGGTCGCGGGTTCGAATCCAGCCAGGAGCTCGAAATATTGTTTTCCGAGAAAAATTTACTTGAAGGCTAAAACAAATAACTACAACTTCTATACATTTACTAAGGATCAAAAAACACATATAACTTTACAACTTCTAAGTCGAAAGTTGACTTTAAGTTACTCTGAGTGTGCGAGTTTGTTGTTTGTGTGCTGTTCTACCTCTGGTTTTCCTGCTTCCGTAAAAATCGCCATGGGAGTTGAGAGTCGAGCACGTAGAATGTTGAATGTAGTGGTAGTGTGTGGGAGTGAGAGTGGACCAACTTGGAAAGCGGTATTCATACTGGATTTGTTCACCCGGCACTACTGATAAGAAGGATCATTGTTGATTATTCTCGTCCAAGCCATCAAGCGACATTTGATAGGCTTGTTCCCGTCTCTCCCTTCCCCTCCCCTCCTCTGTTAGTGACTACCCTTCCCTCCCCTCCCCTTCCCCCTCTCCTCCCAAGACGTTATTGACTTATGAGCCAAAACACGCACTCCAATCTAATCCAGATGCCAGGATGGGTATATATTGCCTATCGTATTGTGAACCTATCCCCAGTTCTGAATTCTACTCAGAAAAATTCCATAAGCAACATTTTTTTTGGCAGTTTGTTTCTAATCTTTTCCTAGATACAAAATATTCCGACTACAAATATAGCCTTAGGCACTGAAGCGTGTTAGAAAACAACAAAATATTTGCATCAAAACAGGTTTGAACTAGATTTTCTCTGTAAATATTTCCAGTATGTGAGCTATGAAGGAGACCAGTGAGTAGGAAGTCAAGGAGACACGTAATATCCTTCACCCTGGAAGATAAAGTTGCTAATGTCCCTCGCAATCCATAAATGAAACTATCTTTCTTTGATATAAAGATACAGCCAATGAAAGCCAGACTAAATATTCTTATAACTGTTGTTTTTTAAGTATAGACGTTTTCTTTCTTGGCGTTGAGGACCCATATCTCCTAGCTAGATGTATTTTCATGCGTCAACAAGCAAGGTCACTCATGAATGCACATGACTATGATAAGAACTCTGATTGGCCAATCGACAGCTCGGATAAGCCCAAAACCAGTTTGCAGAAATCGGTTTCCTTTCGTTGTACCGCCCTAAAGAAACTCGAACTGTTTAGGCAGATAAGCTTACAATAACCCAGTTAGTCTAAGAATTTCTAATTACATTTGGCTGATGTATTGCGTATTTCGAGAGACAGGCTTCAATCTAGATGAAAACTGGACGCTACAACTGAAGTTGATTGATACGTAGCAGATATATCGATCCTCGTTAAGCGCAAAATTATGCCAAAATTATTGACTCATGATTATGTACGAATGAGTTAGTCTTTTACAAGTGTGTGTGTGCTTTTAAAGGTTTTCATAGACTTGTACTTTTCTTAGTTAAAACACATCCAAATAACCTTTCATTATTACATAATCCTCTCCCCCAGAAATCCCCTTTGACACCCGCCCCTCACCCGCCTTCCTTCATCCCTTATCCAGTATTTTTTCCAAAACTCTCTCAATAAAACTACAGTTGTATTTATGAATAATTTTTACAGGAAAAAAAACAGGAAGATTTGTACTTGAACGAGAAATTTATCGTTCAGAGCTGTGTGAACGAGATTCCGTGCCATTTTAGACCAACTGCACACAAAATTACTGGAGATTATAGAGATTATATTCTACATCAAAGTTCTTGCACTTAAGTTTATTTAAAAAAATCTATATCTTCCTGTAGGAAAAATCTCCTGGAATAAGTTTTTTGAGCTTTATTTCTAGATTGAAAGTTTGTGTTTAGTCAAAGCGTTTTTTCACTCAAAAAACGTCACTTATCCACACATTTATCATTTCTAAATCTGTCGTAAACCAAACAAGTAAGGACTCAAATATTGTTTTTGGCAAAGAATATCATTGCGTTACACCCGTTTCTGACTCCTTGGGACATTCAAATAAATAACTTCATTGATCTCTGACTGGTTTCATACCGGTTTATACCAGTTTATACCAGTTTAAACCAGTTAGTGTCATTCAATTCCAGTAATTTCCACAAACAATAGTTTACAAAATAATCTTTATTTGTCAGTCACGTATCCCTACCTAATTCTAGGAAATAGAATTAATAAAATAGTCAAATGTAAAATTGAAGTATATAAGGTTTTTTAATAGTGTTTTCCCCCATGTGACTGTGTTCGTGATTGTAGAACCCGATAGCATGCGATCTACATACCGGAAATGCTATTTACATTACGATAGGATGTGTCATAACTTAGGACGTCCCTTGGCTGATGGCAGACTTAAGGTCCGCCCGCTAGACGGGCTGCTTTAAGAGCGTTCATCTAGGTTCATTCTATGCTAAAAATATATATTACAATTCACTTATCATTTTATACATAGAGATTTAAAATAAGATCGCTTATGAGTCTTACAATAGATAAAACAATATATAATAAAGGCTTAACCGATATTGCTGTTACCATAACCATGAAAAAATTTACATAAAGGACATTTTTATGAGACTTAAAATTTGACCTTTTGCAAAGTCCGTCTAACGACATGAGTTTGTGAGTTTATCGTGTAGCATGATAGCATTTTCAGGCGATTTGGCAAAGATTGATATTTCAAACTGACTTTTTCCTTCCTCTACATCAGCAGCAGACAAGATGATGACTCGACCTTCATTGGTGTTGTTGATATCGTTTGCGTTTTCGACCAAAGTCTTAGCGGACATATTAATGGTGTTCCCGAGATTGAGAGTCGAGTGTTTGAAGCCAAGTTGTGCCATATAAGGGGCAAGTAGTAAATGCGGGGTATCGCCACCAACTCTAGGGTTTACATCTACTAGGTAGATCCCATGATCTGTGATTAAGGTCTCGAAGGTAACCAGACCAAAGAAACCTTGTTTGTGGAGGTAGTTTTTGATCGGAACAGTAAATTGATCGTACACAAGGTTCTTGTAGTATTCTTGTTTGTCCCAATCCACCACTGCGCTGCACCAAGAAAACCCCTTGAACCCGCCGCACGTTGTACCGATCCAATATACCTCGCCATTTTTGTGCAAATGAAACTGAAAGCTTGGAACCTCTCTGATCCCCTCTACTATCTCTTGGTAGACGATGGTGTCTTTCCAGCCATATTCCTCCCTGATTTCTTTGAGGATCCCTGACAGTTCATTCTTGTTTTTCGCAAGTTGGTTCCCACGACCCGACCAGCTCTGATCTACCTTGACAATACACGGGAAAGAGACTGCATTCTCGTTCGCGAAGTGTTTGGGGCACGGCAGACCAATCTCGGGGATACAGCTCTTCAACTGTAATCTGTAGAGGACATCTGGGTCAACGCTGTGTTTGTTGTCTGGGATAGCTTGCATTGCTCCTGCAGTCACAATCGGTACATCATCATCTTCAAGTCCTTCGTCAATGGTTTTGATATCTGCGGTAGGAAAAGCGGGGAGCCATTTCTTCCAGTGATGCTTCAAGTACCACGGTGGCTGATGGTCCAACAGTATTGGCACTTCATCGCCTGCGGTAGGAACGTTGCGAAAAGGAAAAAGAAAGTGCGTGAAGGCTTTGGAAGGCGGAGGGCAGTCAAACACACGGTATTTCTTATCGTTGTAGAATCTGTACCCCGGTAAGTGCGAGGAAGGCCAGGACGGCAAATAATAAGCGTCTTTAAGATCTTTTTTGATGAGACTACCAGTGGTGACCACTTTGTAGTTGGACATCTTAAAGAGTTGAGATAACTACCGACAATGCCACTCCTTTTCTAAAACTCGTGCGTTCAACTAAATAATGCCTTCAGAGTGGCCTCCCTTTTTATACCCAAATCTTTGACATCGATGCTAAAATTACAATTTCAGTCTAACTTGTTATTATCAGAGTTAGCCTTACAAGTACAGACAGGCGTTACCAAACAGGTTTAAACTAGTTATAGATCACGTTGTGGGCTAAGGAGATGAATCAAGGAGGTAAAAAGGTATTGATTGATAAATTGTTCCTCTGTTTGTTACATAAATGGCTTGAAAAGCTAGTTATTTGGGGTTTCCAAGCGCTTGATTCTTCTTTTATTCCGTAAAAGAGCTTTTGGTTACTTTTCCTAAAGGCTAGGATCTACATCTGGCCGACTGACCGCACGAATCTCAACGACGTGGTCTTTCGTCTGAGGGCCACAATCTACCCTCTCCTCCCCCTGTGTTTTTGAATTCTTATTGCGTCACTACATACCAGACGATTTTAAAACGTCCTTGAGTTGTTGACTCGGTGCGCGCAAATATTAATGGCGCATAAAATACTAAAGTTCACTGGATGATTGAGCGCCACAAATCAAGCAAGTAAGCGGTTATTCCACTCGGTTTTCTAACACCTGACTTGCATATATATTCTCTTCCGCAAGCAATACGTTTAAAATCTGGACCAACGCGCTGGTAATGCAACTAAAAAAAACAGTTACAGAGTTCTGTGTGATAATTTCTAACGTTTTTTCTTTCGGTATCAAAGCTTGGACAATGATTCCGCTTACGCAACCGGCTTCTTAATTCAGTCGCAAGTTTACTAGATTTGAATACCTTCTTCAGTGAACAGTAACTGCATCCATGTGGTATGCATAACATTGATTCTCAAGCTCGTAGGCATTATACAAGCCTAACTCGAAGTCACAAAAGGGATTGTAGACTGAAGGAGTTAAAGTGCTAGCTCATTGACGGTTTTCCGCAGCTGAAATAATCTATCCATGCACCGAGGCGCAGATACACGGGTTTTCGTGGTATGGTTCGCTTTTACTACTCTAAATTAAAGAACTGCATGGAAAAGAGATCTTATACAATTTATTTGTGCATACCGTTATGATACCAGCCCACCCACCACTACATGAACCACATTTTAAAGTTTAAAAAATAACTTTGGTAAGTTCAATTTAAGTCCTAGTTAAAAAAAAAACGAAAGACAGTCCAAGCAGTAGGATAAACTCTACCTTTTAGCTAAACTGGATTTTAATAAGTTTTACTGGTTTGAGATTCCGTGATGGGGCTTTGATTATATATCAATCAACATTTTACTGATTACGTTAAGTGCCAGGCGGCTACTCCAACTAAAAACAAAAGCTTCAACTGATTATATGACACGTGACCTTGCACGTGACCGTCAAACCAGAAATAACCAGTATGTATGTCATTGTTTCAGAGGAAGCCCTTGAAACTGATACACTACGTTCTTTTCTTTTCCAGGCCGATAACCTTGGATTCTGGGTTATTTGTTATATAACCTTTATGTGATCATTAATTTGCGAAATACACCCCGTTCAAAAGCCCGTTCACACGCCTCCCATTCAAACGCCCTTTTAGTGAAGAGCTCACGGTTTTTTAGCCTATGTTGTTCACGAATCGAAGACGTATAATCGGAAATGCACGCATTGGATGATCTTGAAATTCTAGTGTAGAGTCATTATATTCCGTACTTCTGCCAATATTTTGAATCTACGTAATCTACACATACATATATAGACCTGTACTGATACTAGACTACATCAGTGCGGCTGTCGATAGAATAAATGAAATCCAGAATCGCAATCTAAAAAAATGCATCACTGGGTAATAACTAAATTCCTACTAAAAACTGTAAAAAAAAAAAACCCGTTCTCTTTATGAATTGAAAAGTCATTTTTATCATGAAGCAAACGGGCCACCCCATCCCCTCCCCCTCATTCAAAACTGGATCACGTACCACCCCATCCCCTCCCCCCTCATTCAAAGCTGGATCACGTACCACCCCATCCCCTCCCCCCTCATTTAAAACTGGATCACGTACCACCCCATCCCCTCCCCCCTCATTCAAAACTGGATCACGTACTAAATCCATATTGTGCAAATTGGTCACTCAGAGAAAAGAGACGTGAGGTTCACACGAAAATAGAGTGAGGTTTTCATCATTGTCGATCAATTTGACTGATTTAGTTCGTTCCAGAAGGCTAATCAAGTATTCATGCTTTTGGGTTCACTCTGACAAAACTGACTTCTGTACGTGACTGAGATGAGGTCGGTGCACAGTTATCCATTGTGCAATGACTGTTGTCAGCAGTTTGGATCCTGCAGTGTTTATTAATATGAGTGTCAAGACTTCACGATCAGAGACAACAAATATTTGAATTCTGTTCATATAAGTAGCGACTACTATGTCAATCGCCTGTATTTACGAGGGTTTGTTAGAAAAGGGAAGTCTACAGGCCAGAGAAACCATATCGAAAATTTATGCTTTCAGAAGTGGTGAGAGTCGTGCATGACTGTCCATCGAACATCAAAGAAGGCCGCTTTGTTGCCTAATGCAGTTTCTGACAATAGCCACCGTATTTACTCGATAAACATTTTTATTATTACTCCATTGGATGGGAGGGTGGGTTAAATCCAAAAAAAAATATCGAGCAAGGTCTCGATTCTTAGCAACTTCAGATACGGCAAAAAAATATCGAGCTAGCTTATAAATTCGATTTCAAGATTTCACTTCTTTTGAACCAAATAGAATATTCGACGTTTGAAGGAAGTCTTGTGCCTCTCAAATCGCTGGAAATCGCATTTCGGGGAGACTGAATTTCCAAAATTTTCGGGGGAAGCTGCTCCAGCCTACGAAAACTCGGCATCATATCTGCATGTCTGGACGGACGGACGGACAGTAAAGATATGCAACTGTGCACTCGAATATGCGACTTTTGAAGTAAGTCTTATGCCTCTCAAACAACTGAAAATCGCATTTTCGAGAGGCTGAATTTCAAAACGTTTCGGGGGAGCATACCCCCAACCCCCCTAGTTGCTCCAGCCTACGAAAACTCGACATCTGTCTGGATTCTTGGTATTCCGATGACCAACTTGCAATTGAAATTTTAGGGACAGACAGTCGAGATATGTAACTATGCACTCGTTGGTATAGCAGTCATGTCTGATAACTATACTTTGTATTTTGTGCATACAGACAACATATAGACTGTCAATTAAAAATTGGACAATTCATTCTGTATTTATATACTATCCAAAAAAATGAATGAAAAAATATCGTGCAACACTTGAAGGCGGAAAAAAAACCGAGCAAACTTAGAATTGCCCCACCTAGCCTGCGTAGCGGCGTATTTTGGGGGCCGGCCCCCCAACCCTCCCCTACCCCCTCCTCCCAATACGGGCCGCTACGCAGGCTCCCCACCCCCCCCCCCCCCCCCATCAAAAATCAAATGGTACGTCCCTAAATAAGGGTTATTAGTGAATCGTTATTTATCATTCATTAGTGAATTAGCGAATAAGTTTCTAAGGCTGGTTTTGACCGATCGAGTCTTACCATACTATTAAGCGCCGCATTGTTGTAAATAAATGCAGCGCTTATTCGAGGGCAACGCTCTTAAATATTTTCATCTCGCGATCGTATGCGGCGCTTAGGGACAAGGTCAAAACAATTGTCCAAAATAGGGACCCGATTTTTTTGGTTTAGGTGGTGGGTACCGGTAAATACCCCCTCCCCCCTCAGAGACCTGTTGAAATGCTCGATACTGGGTGTCCGTAGTGACTATTTCTATCCACAAATACGCTGTTTAGAATACATGCAAACAGACAGTATATTCACTTCTACGATTTGACTTTTAGTTTTGGAGATATTTGTGTACAAAATTTAGGATTTCACTTCCAGAGGTGGTGGGTACCGGGTAACACCACCCCTCCCCTCCAAATCGGGTCACGTAAGATGACAATTATTTTGACTTCGTTCCTTAATTGGGGGCGGCGCTTAAACGAATTCAAATGCGCAAAATTTGACTGGAAACTTAAGTTAAAAATCTACAATCCTCTTAAAATTTAGGGTATGACTTGTCTTTGGGAGATGAAAACTTGATAAGTCGATACCTTTCCGCCTATATCTTTTCCTTTCTTGAAACTTTTTTGTTATTATCTACCTCTTTTGAATTGAAAAAAATTACCATTTCAACCGCTGTGTGCGGTAGTGCAAGGTTGCGTGACATTTTGTCACGGCTGAACTGTTGCTTAAACAATTATAATTAGCACAATCGATTAGCACAATCGATTCAAGCGCTAAAAGAATAACGAAAAAAACATTACTTCTGCATTCCTTCCAGGGAAATTATAATCTAGTAGAAATGCATTTTAATCCGTTTTCATTTCTTCTAAAATTTCACCTAATTTGCTTGGTGTATGTAGAATCGATACAAGACATATTGGTTTCTAGGTGACACTTTGCTAACTAATATTTACATAAAGATAAAATATTATTCATCATCACCATATATAAATATTCTGTAGCACGGTAAATAAATCTTCCTTAGTTCTTTAAGACCTCGACCCTGAGAAAGAGAGACTTTTTTTATAAAGCTTTTTTTACGAGGCTAAAAACGTCGGAGAAAATACTCGATATTTCTCTTCAAAAAACGTTTAAAGTTAAGAGTGGTTCTAATTTGAACATAGAGAGTCGACTACAGTTTATTAAACCGTTCAAAGTAGAAAGATTTTTCTCTAACTATGTATTATACTAACTATCTTTTAGCTTGGTTCTATAATATATAATCTTTTACGGACTTGAGTATTCTTTAAGAGTTCTTTCCGGGGTAGCTTGAAGTTCATGAACCATGTAGTTTCTCTCATAATGTTCTGTTCAGGTCGTCTTCTTCTTCGATAACATTCTCTAGCGACGGTGCACTGTTATATCGACCAACAGACGACAGAGCAGGAGCTGAACCCCAGGTCGGTGGTTTGACTAGCAATGATTGGTTAAACCGCTCAATATCTCTTTCCTCGTCGATGTTATGAATGGCTTGATAGGCCTTGGTGTAGACCTCTAATGCACGCGCACAGAATTCCATTTCTCCACGGACGAACTCACTGAATATCTTCTTGACATCGCGCATTTTTTGAACTTCGAATTCATTCATTTGTTGCTTCAGAATTTGTAGAGATCGATTTGCCTCGCCGGAGGCTTTTTGAAATTCAGCTTGAGCTTTGGAGATACGACTTCTGTTGCTGGACTGAGTTTGTGCCTTTTCTAGAGTGTTGAAACTCTTCACTTCCTTAGTGCAGAGAGAAGAGCTGTTCTTGACATCATTCCGAGCCTGTTTGCACTTAGTTTCGTACACAACCAGCCCTTCCACGAGTTGATCCTCGAGACGATGAACGTGAGCGTCCCTGTAATCTTGAACGGCAGCTAAACAATCCGCGAAGACACCAAGTCCTTCCTTCATTGATTGCGACTCGTTCTCTGCGTACGTAGCGACTGCTTTATGTAACACGTCGCCTTTGTCGCGCAGTTTCGCCGTACCAACTGCATATCGCTGTAAAACAGTGGACAATTTGGGGAAATGAGTCTCAACGGTCGTAATATTCTGATCAACTACCTTTGTTTGTTGTTCAGTGGCTTTTAGTGAGGCTTTGAGATCAGGGAGCGAGCCAGTGAAGTTTCTTTCATCTCTAGCTTGTAGCCGGGCCATACTTTTGTTAAAATGCTCTACAATACGATAGATAATAAACGGGAAAGAGTTTTTGTCCCTTAAAATGATCGCGTGTTATTCTTTTTCAACAATAAAGTCATACCCAGTCCCTCGCAATACAAAATACCGAGAGAGGCTGAGTACTATTTTTGAATGGCCGAGTGGGGATTGTGGAAGAATCGATTTTTTGAAATAATTTCTTTCCCATAATTCCCTCCAGACAATTTTTAGGCATTCAAAGATTCCTAGAAATCTTTAATAATTTCATTTTGAGTCTTTATCATTCAAGGTAACGGCGAACCTGGAGAATAAATTAAAGGTTAAGATTTTTTAAGCTATAATTTGTTAAAAATACTTTTTCGTTCATGATCTAAAAACTCAGCGTTTTTATAAAGTATCAATGAAATATTTTGTCCAATATTTAGACTATTCGATTAAATTAATCAATCAGTATTTTTTGCTTGAATTTTCTAAGTGATTACTCTACTAGTCAATGCGTACCTGTAGGGGAAGTGTAAACAGGATGAATAATTTATGTGAGAGTCAGTGAGAGGCTTAGAAACTACATGATAAGTACTGCCAAATTTTTCATAAATTAAGATTCTGGATAACCAAATTATCTATAACAATAGGGAGAATATTTCTTCAAAGGAAAATTGTAATGCTTTTTTTTTATTTCACGAAGGATTTCATGAAGGGAATGTAGTAGGGAGGAGCTGGCTTATCACCAAGCAAAACCAAACAGATAAGAAACATTTCTATTATTAACTGGATTTTTTACCTCCATCACCAAACATACCGGCTCCTCGTGTCCAATGAGAGCATCAAATCTCGCTCTGACGGGTAGAACGGAAGGCGAGAATCCAGATCCAAGATGGCGACCGATGTGGGCAAGTTGGTTAATCTTCATGAGGAAATCCCTGAAGAAGTGTGGTGTAGATATTGTAATGGCGTCTACAAAAGTCCTCTACTTCTACCCTGTTTACATTCATTTTGTAAAACTTGCTTGGAAGATATTCGAAAGTCACAACAAGGAAGACTGACTTGTCTAGTTTGTTTGACAGACGTTGAGTGTGACTTTGAATCTTTATTGCCAAATACATTGGCGCAAAGGAGAGTGGAAGAGCTGGAGAAAGAGAAATCTTCAAAGCAAAAAGAGCCGTGTGGAGGCTGCGAAAGTCGTCCTAAGAATGCGCAGTCACGGTGCACGGAATGTGAAGAGTACCTATGCGACGACTGCATACAAGCTCACCGGAGAGTCAAATTCACCAAAGACCATGAAATACTTTCGTTCCAAGAGATTTTGGACCGGGAACTCAAGCTTAAAAAGGGAAACACGGGTCTTAATTGTCATATACACAGAAATGAAGCACTGGATAGGTTTTGTGTGACTTGTGATGTTAGTATTTGTAAAGAATGTCAACGCAGTGTTCATTCAGATGGAAGTAAGCATAAACATTCTTCAATGAGGGACGTATTTGATTCATCGAAATCTTCATTGGGAGAATCACTAAATAAGACACGGGAACGCATTCCCGAGCTGCAAAAAGCTGTTTATGAGATTATAAAAACCTATGGACGCGTGCAAAACAGAGTGGAAGAAATTACTTGGCAGATACGCAAAACTTCGCGCCATCTTATCCAAGCGATAAAAGACAGAGAACATCAATTGATTAAAGAACTGCATGATGTGCAAGAGAGACGGTGCGACGTCTTAATAGGAGAGAAAGAAACCATGGAAAAAAAGCTTGTTCAAACAATCGATGGATGTGATTTTGCAGACGACATTTTGAGACAGGATCGACAGAACGAAATACTAACATTTAAGAAAATAATTAGCGAGAGACTTGAGAACCTGCGGGTCGAGAAAGCTGAGGTTAAACCAGAAAAAATGAGAATAACATTTGAACCTAATGAAGAGCCTATAGTTCGCACTATCAAGGACGCGTTTGGTAGTTTACAAATAGAATTCGCGCCACCTGCTAAAAATACCATGACGTCATCTTCTAATGATAAGACCGCTAACGCAGACAAAAGATCTGAGCCTCTGTATGAGAGTGAGGGTTCAAGCTCTGCAAGGTTTAAAGGCGCCGTTAGTGAACCCGTGCTTGATACTATAGGAGAAAAGGAAGATACAAAAGAGAAGAAAAATAAGAGGCGTTTTAGCTTGCCACCGTTGATAGGGAAGAAAGGTGCTAAAGCCGTTAGCACGGCTAGGAATGCTACGACTTTCACGGTAACTACAATGGACCATAAGAGTAAGCGAAAGGAAGTTCAAGTACAGCTTGAAACACCTAATGATAGTGTGATCAGTGCGCATGTGTTAGATAATAAAGACGGTACCTATACGGTGTTTTATTGCCCCAAGACTCCAGGGGAACATACGGTCTTTGTTAGTTTATCAAGTAAGGACATTAAGCACGGTAGTCGTATACTTAATATCAGTGGGTCGTTCAAAGGAATGCGGAATGAAGAGCTAGCTTTGGCGAGTAAGGTACTTTGTTTGATTCGATGGCAGATAACTCCAGGGATGCTTCAGAAGAAACATGATAAGTTTGTTCCAAACCCGAAGGTTACTTTTAAGGAGTTAAAAAATCCGGTAGGAGATTCTAATGCCTAATAGTTTCTTTGCGCAATGAAGCGCATTCCTTCCTCCATCCTTTTTTTTTAACTTGCGCAACTTTTAATCACCTTGTTTTGAACGACACAGGCTGCGCAGTAATCCGCATTTCAGTCGCTATTCTTTGTATTACTTGCGCAACTTTATAGTGCGACGCGCCTAACCGTGGCCACCCAATTAAATTAAATTAATTTTAACCCAATTAAATTTTTACAAGTATTTTTCCAAGTACAACGAGAATCCGTACATTTTCACGTGAGGTTAAAGTCATGTCAGCAAAGATTTTATTTATATTTTGCGACAGAAAGGACCAAAAACATGCCAAGTTGAAACAATTGAGCGAGTTTAAAAATTAATTTGGCGACCACGGTTAGGCGCGTCGCACTGCAATCACCTTGTTTTTGAACGACACAAGTTGCGCAGTAATGCGCATTTCGGTTTCTCTTCGTTTTATCGCTTGCCTATTGGCATCACTTGTATAACCTCAATCGTTTTGTGAAACAAAAGAGTTCAGTACTCATACCTCATGCACTTACGCAAAATTAGATTGTCCTTTTTCGTCATTTCCCTTCCATTCATAAGCTTGACTTAAGCTTGAATACCAGTAGCTATAGGTATCAGTCTCTAACAAAGTCGGCCTGAAGGATATAGAATTGCTTTGCTAATGATAGCTAGAGAGATTTCCCTTCCCTACCGACTCCTCTTATATCTGGTTTGAAGAATATCTATCTTTCTTCGTTGCGAGATGAGGATAGTCTTTCACCTTAGAAATAAAAGCAGTTTGTGGGTCACGCAAGTATTGATAACAATCCTTCATAGCACAGCGCCAATATATAAATTTATAAATCCATCTTGATACAAATTTCTATTTATTAAAGAAATTCATTCTTAGTATTTAACAAAAATTGTGAGGAAAATCATAGATTTATTATATTTTTATAGAGTATATTAATATACATATTGTAGCATATAGAAAATTATCAATTTGACAACCCTTTTTTTAATTTCATACTTTTGTTGTATTATACAATAATAAAGTTAGTATTGAACAAAATATTAAATCAAACTCAGGTTGTCCTCTCCCCACCCCATTGAGTATAAAATTGTCCTATTGGATTGATATATCTAAGCCATTAATGTAAAGGGTTAGTATTATAAGCGCTTTTAAGTAAAACAAAGCAAGCACGGTTTGCAAACAAGCAAACAAATAAGCTGGAAAATGCCCAAAATCATAAAGAATGTTAATTGTAAGCATGAAAGCATTTAGTACAAGAATAACCGTGGTATATAGAGACATATAGCATATTAGCTGGCTTGTACAAGCGCGCAGTACGTCTTCAAACTGCGCTCGCGACATGCATATGCTTCAATAATGAATACTGCACGTGGAAGCTATTGACGACTCTTCAAACTCCAGTGTATGCGGTCTTAGCCTCGAATCCAAGACTGGCTTCTTTTGTTATTCTAATTTCTGCTTTTGTTTTCCGATCTTAGAAGTGAGGCTAAACCCACATACACTGGAGTTTTAAGAGTCGTCAGTTTAAAATAGAAAAGACCAAAGTTCAACCTTTTTTTGTAATGTTGACCTAAATGCCTCGATTTGAAGCAATTGTTTCAAGGCAATGGTTTGTAACTCTGATATTTGCTATTCACGCACAACAATTCGGAATGCGATCTCATGTTTATAACTTTCTCGAGCAAACGTTTTCTCGACAACATTTATTGCTTAGCAACGCACTAGCGTTCATAGTGAAACTTTAAAATCATTCCTCAATTATAAAATATTCTAAGTATTGCGATTAATAATTGTAATGACATACCGATCGACTGCATCGACCGATTAACGGATTAATAGCACTACTTGCACATGCGCAAGTTGTTTTGACTAAAATTTAGCAAATAAACTATGCGCAGTAAAATATTATTGATACAATATTATTATCTTAATTTCCCCTTTTCATACTCGATTTAAATTTCACTTGAAATTTTTTGAAAAAAAAAAATCTCTTTTGATTATTACGCTGAGATCTGGCAATAGAGACTTTTACAGTTGACGCGTAATTTTTTCCCATTTAAGAACACTTGTCATTCCCTGAGTATCATTTCTTAGTTTAATGTTTGCGCACGAGAAGGCACATGAATAAGGATGCCACTCCGACAAAGAATCTTATTCTCTAGAGAACGACACGTTGTCTGAAATGGAAAAAAACATTACGCACAAACTAAAAGAGTCTATGCAGTTTTCGCATATGGTAAAAATAGATTTGTGAATGATGCATGACTTACCGCACTTAATTAATGCAAGCTAATATTTGTGGTTTGAGAGTGATTTATAAAATATTTAGAATTTGCGCGCGCTTTGATTGGTTGATTAAAAGTCACTAGACGCATGTTGATAGGTGGGCGCGGAGTTGATAAACAACTTTTCAATTAGCCTCGTTGGGATTTTCGTTAGTAATATAAAAACGATAACCAATCAAAACAAATGTCTGATCGCCCGCCCACCTATACATTAGAAGACGCAGATTACATTAAATAGTCTTAGTGCTTTTCAATCTCATGAGATGTTTTGTAATAACAATATAAAACGGCGTGTGTTGGCTACTGCGGTGATATAAACACTACTAGAAGCTGCACGACTCTCGCTAATGTGTTTATATCTATTTAGGGATAAGGTCAAAACAGTTGGGATTTAGAGGGGAGGGGTAGGGACTACCATCGACAAAAAAAAGTTCTAGATTTTGTTTGCAACGACCTTCTAAACGTAAAGTCAAATCGCAGAAATGAATGTACTGTCTGTTTGCATGTATGTTAAACAACGTATTTGTGTATAAAAATAGTCACTACGGACAGCTTGTATCGAGAGCATTTCCACAGGTCTCTGGAGTGAGGGGGGGGGGAGTATTTACCAGTTGGTACTAACCTCCTAAATCAATAAGAACGTGCCCCTATTTTGGACCATTGTTTTGACCTTTACCCTTATGAGCCACTCACAGACGTTTCATAGAATATATTAATATGTGTGCTAAGATTGGTCTTTAGGAAAGTAAAATACTTTGACACAGTTATTAGACATATCAGCCACGGCTACCCGACCCTCCGGCGTGTAATCAATCCCCGAGGGTGAGTTTAGTTGCCCATCGCCACTCTGTTTCCCGCCAAACTTACACACGTACCGGAAGTGGTGGTTAAACACCTGGACGCGATTGGTCCGATCTGATATGAAGACGTAACCGGAAGCGTCGATCGCAATGCCTGTTGGGTACTGAAACTCTCCGTTACCAGTCCCAGGCCTCCCGAATTTCCCGACATACTTCCCGCTCATGTCAAATATCTGCACGCGATGATTACAGGTGTCCGTGACATAGATTTCGCCATCTTGGTTAACGGTAATAAATGAAGGGTTGTTGAATTCCCCATCCTTGGTTCCTAGGCAACCGAACTCTTGAACAAACGACCCTCTTTCGTTGAAAATAACGACTCTGTGGTTGGACTGGTCTGCGACGAGAATTTGTCCTTCTTCGTCAACTGTTACACCTAGTGGCCCCTTGAGCTCACCACCTTTGTCGCTTTTGGTCCCAAAGTGCTTTAACAACACCCCATCTACATTAAATATTTGCACTCTGTTGCTCATTCGATCAGAAACCACAATATTTCCTCTCTGATCCACGCAAATGCCCGCGGGCGACTGAAACTTGCCGGGTTCGTTTCCATGGCTACCAAACTCATGAAGTATTCCACCCCTGCCGTCGAAGAGTTGTATCCTTTGGTTACCAGTATCAGCCACAACGATTGATCCATTACTACGCACTGCCACGTCAGTAGGGCACTCGGTCTCTCCGAGCCCTGTACCCTTGTTTCCAAACCGTAGGCACACGGGGGAATTCTTGCTGCCGTAGCTCATATGGCCTTTCTTAACGTGAACAGCGTAAGGGCTTCCTTCCACGTGATCACCTTGCCCTTGAATTGAGATCTCGTGTTCACCGTGAATCTTCGGTGTATAGCTTACCCTTGCTATTCCACTGCTTAGCTGGTTTAAATCGCACGATAGCAGAACTCCATCAGGCGTTTCGATGCGTACATCCAAATCTTGCAAGGACACCTCATCACTCATCGCAAGAGTAAACGTTGAAGCCTTACCAACTGCCGCTTCGAACAACCCTTCCCCTAGAACACGAACTTTGAAGAATGACGCTCCATTTTCGACGCTTCCTGCGTTGTTCATGATTTCAAAGATCATATCTTCTTGTGCGACGTATTCGATTTCAGGACCTTCTGCTGGTTGGATTTCAACGCTATCGGAGTTTAGTTGACTTAGTCTTTCAACTGCATAGTCACTTGCCACAGTAACGTGTAGTGAGTCATCCTCGCTGAGTAGGCGCTGAGTAAATGTGCACGCGCTTTCTAGACTCTCCACTCTACGCATTAATCGTTCTTTCTGCTCGCTCAATACAGTAGTCTTGTACTCACGAAGTGCATCAAGATCATCGAGAAGTTGAAACTCGCGCTCACGAAGCGCGCGCACGTAACGTAACGTTGAGCTCTGGATTTCCTCTGCGATAGCATCCACGTGTTTTGGGATATCGCGTGCCGAGTGTTCGATCTCTAATAGTGTTCTACGCATAAAGGGAAGTCGGACTCGAGCCTGGCTAAGAAGCGCAGCCATCGTTTCCTTCCGAGCCTCGCTCGTTTCTTGGAGCGGTTCAAAGTCATGCGATGTTTTGTCATGGTCATGAACCGTGCACTCACGGCAAATGAACCGGCGGCATGTTTTGCAGAAGTATGCTAATTCCTCTTGTGAATGGTTTTTACACTTGGTTAGGTCTTGGAACGTGTTATTTCTTTGCTCTTCTGAAGGAATTGGTCTACTTTGACTTGCCAATAACGTTATACAATGATCTCGAGTGAGCCTGACACGATGATGAGCGCTCGTACATTTTTCACATAAAAACTCCGCGCACTGTACACACACCCCAGTAGCACGCGATGCATCATCACAGTTCGCACAAATCACGATAGGTTTTTCTTTTTCCTCCAGCGCTTCCATCTCCGCTAGCGTTTGAAGAAGTATAAAATTCGTTGGCAAGCTTTCAACGAGTTTTGGGATATCATTTTGCGTTGAACAAGTTGGACAAGCGATTTCTAGCCTATTTTCTCCCTCTGATAATTTCACCAGACTTTCAATACAGCTCTGACAGAAGCTATGTAGACAAGGCAAAAGCTTAGGTCGATTATATCTCTGGTTGCACACACTACAAGTAACTCCAGGAAGCTGAGAAACCCTGTTTCTTTTCGTGCCAAAATTCGTCGTTCGTTCATTTAATTTCCCCGACGAACTCCATCGTTGAATTTGAGTAACATCATCAAAATAATCTTCCACCGAAAGACTTTCCAGTGTCTTCCATCGCTTGATAATCCCTGAATCCATCTCGAAACCCATTTGATACTTTATATTTTTTTCTCCTTAAGGTATGTTGCTTCTTGTTTATTCATAAGCGTCAGTCGTTCGGAGCTACACTTGTGTGGTTGAACAATCTCAGATCCACTTTCTCATGAAATTTCACCGATTGTATTTTCTCACCAAATAAAAAACCTTTCCTCAGTGGCTTTCAAAATTTTTGTCCTCGATTCTCTACTTTTACTCTAAGAACAGTGTAGCTGTGAGATCACCCGACGAATATAGCTCGTAGTCACAATGCTGAAAGCTTAGCGTATAGTAAGACAAAGTCATGAATATTCATTAGCTGACGTAAGTCTATTTTTATCCACCTCCCTTTCTCTCGCTCACAACACGGTAACCCGAGAAGGAGCCCATCACAATCTATTAGCCGATAGAGGCTTATTTTAACACTATCAGTATATTTTAAGCTCTTTTGTGAGGAATTAGACGGCAATATAAGGCATTTTGAGCTTCATTTCAGACTCATCAAAAGATTTTCGATTGTGGTATCTAACCACGTACTTTCCTAAGCTCCGGACGTCGGGTGTGGGTGAAAAAAAAGGATTAAAGTAGACTAAAAAACCCAACGTATTCATGAAACTCCAAATTTAATAACACTTTACAAGCGGCATATTTCCTAGTTCTTTGGGTGTTTTGGTTCAATAAGTATTATTTTGTGTTTTGAGAAGATATTTACTTTTTGGCAAGTCACGGGCGAACCACTCTGGCGTCGATAATGAAATTTGACAAGTAAATAAATATTCATAGTGGTATTCTTTTTATGTAGCTACTAGCAGGTGGTATATTGATTTGCAATACTTAAGGCCCACTAACCATGAATAGAATCGGTCATGTCTATGTACACATCACTACCAATGGGGGAGGGGTGGGTAGGATTGCTAAACATGAAATTATTATAATATGAAGCTATCTTGGTATCTTTGTGCACTAAAAACGTATCAAAATATAGAATTAAATTCTACGATATTCAGGAAACAAAGGGTATTCGAATTTATCACTATAGTTAACTGAGGGGGATGGGGTAGGGATGATTATGTACAAGCTGAGTAGCGTTTGTACTCTTGTGAGCAGGATGTACACATCAAATATATTCGTTGTACGAGACAAAAGCGAATCTTTTCAGGACAAATCTCAAATAAAAGACTTTAATTTTTATGAATTTTTGATTTTTTTATAAAATAGCTGACTAAGTACACTTACCCCTCCCCCGTGGGGAACTGACTGATAACACCACAGGTAGACCAAGCTCTGTTTGTAGTCTCACGTGCTGTCCAAGATGGCGGCTGGTGGAACTCTTTATCGTTCTTGTAGACTAGGGCTTCTAATTCGACTGATATTTCGCGAACGTCCTCAATTATTTAATTCATTTAAGGCTAAAGCTAATAGCTCATGTCTTACATCATCATTCATTCGTAATTTCAGTGGAGTAACATCTGAAACGACTACAAATTCACTCGATTCAAAGAAGACAAGTCATGAGTCTGCTGTCAAAAAATCTAAACATCTTTGGAAAATAAGAAAGTTATGTGAGAAAAACGACCTCAGCAGCGCCAGAGAACTTTTAGAGAACTTTATAGAGCATTATTGGTCTAATGAAAGCTTAACAAGGACGTTTAACTGTTTTTTGTATCACGCAGTCCGGGAGCAAAACCACGAAGTCGTTCACTACGTCTTGGATAAGATGAAAAGCTGTAAAATCCAAAAAGATGGAGCTACTTATTATATTCTAACGTTGTATTACTCAGAAAATGGATTTCTAGACCAGGGTATTGAGTTGTTAAGAGAAATGCAAGCAACTGGTGTTGGGAAAACTTCGCGGAATTATACACCAATAATTGTTTCTACTGCAAGAGCTGGAAAGTTGGAAGTTGCGTTTAAATTGTATGAAGAAATGAGAAGAGAAGAGTTACCAAGCATCTGCTGCTATCCAGCTCTTATAAATGGAGTTGTAGCAAGTAGTAATAGAGGAATGTGGGATGATAAAGTATTGGGAATGTTACAGAATGTCAGTGCTGAAAGACTGCAGTTGAATATGGAAACATTAGAGAGTGTTGCAGAATGGTTCAGAGGGTAAGGGGTATTTTTTTATTGATGGGTTGCAAGCATTCGCAAGAAAGTCAAAAGACAAAAACATGGTGGCCATTTTGGTGCCATTAACAATAGATGCTAATGAGACACCAACACTCCCCTGAGAGGCTGCAATGATGTAACCTGCAATACTCCAGTTTCACATTCGATGCAAACTGCTGTTTTTGAAGACCACAGACTCATTTGCACAGGCTTAGCCTCGTTTATAAGTCATCTATTCAAATACACCATTAAAAGTCCATGGGATTGGTATTATTCAACTTGCACATTCTTTACATTAAAGTTGGTTGTTGCTAATGATTTGCTAAAGTCAACTGTAACGTAAAGAATGTGTAAGTTGAACAATACCAAGGTTTTGAAATCCCACGGACTTTTAATGGTGTCGTTGAATAGCTGACTCATAAACAAGGCTATGCCTGTGCAAATGAGTCCGTGGTCTTCAAAAACAGCGGTTTACATCGAATGTGAAACTGGTGTATTGAAGAATTAGAGTGTTCCCAGTCATTGTTGAAATCATTCAATATGCTGTCATGACATAACAGGGTTTTAGTGGACATCAATGAAAGTGTTTTCATATAGCATCGTTGGAAAACACAAAGTTTTCAAAGACACTAAGTCTTATGGGATGTCATGGAAACACCTTGCATTGGTTGACGTCCAACAAAACCTACTTGTGATATCAATCAAAGTGTTTGTATGACATTGTTGGAAAACACCTAGGGCTCCCTTGATATTGAATACAAATATCAATGAGGCAATATTATGAGATATGCTATTGAATATTATACCTTTGATCCACTCTCATACACAATTGTAGATGAACAAAACCTGTTTTTAACTGGTTTTGATGGGAATTACCAGTATTTATTGCACATGTAAGAAACTGCATAACTACAGTCAATGCCACTAGACAACAGGCAACAGCAGAGCATGCACAACAAAGAAATGATCCTAGACTTGTGTAGTCTAATTTAACCCCTCTCTCCAATAATAAAGGAGGAAATAAGAACTCCTCCAGTAGGGAACAAATGACAGAGAACCTTTTGTTTATCCACTTGTTTTTCATTCTTTCTCAGACGAACAGGTAATAAATGGCAATCAAGTTGGACTACAATAAACTCAAGGTAAATATCTAACCTCTCTAGAGATGAAATAATTGGAGACAAAATAGTTCATGCAACTTTGTTGCACTGCGTTGAAAAATGAATATTACATGTATTGCCACCCTACATGCAACCGCAACAAGGAGCATTAAGTTGTTGCATGCAGTGCTCAGCTCTTTACAGCACCGATCAAAGTTCTGAGCTCAAGGCACAGAAACTCGTGGGATTGGACACTTTGTAGGGGATGGGCTGAAAGATGTATTGTATCCCCTTCATTCAGATACAGTATTCAGACAGAAAGGCAGACAGACAGACAGACAAGAATTAATGGTTGGATGTCAATGTGACAAAAAGCCCATAGTAAGTCACCAGGGCATTTTGGGTGCTGTTATTGTGTTTTACCAGAAAGTCTTGTATCCAACAGGTTATAGGCCTCAATCGATTTCAAGACCTCTTCTCAACATGCTACTGAAGGACAACATCACACGATCTTGTATCCAAAATTTGTAATGGTTTTAAATACATAATTCACATCACACATTTTGCCTGGTGATATATATTTATTTCTATTATGTATTTATCATTCCAGTGGTATATGTCAGTCATGTGGCCATACACTAGACTCTGGAAAACTAACAGAAACTGAACATTCCATCCTCAAGCAACATCTTATTCAACTCCTTTGGAAAAGTCTTGAAAAGCAACATGTGAAGTGTTTTACAACAATAGGGAACTTCATTGATAAACAAACCTCTGATAATAAAGACAGTTTGCCACATAGCTTGGATGAATATATCTCTAAAACAGGACCTTATGATGTGGTATTAGATGCACTTAATGTTGGATACTATTGTGGAAAAGGAAATTTTGATACTATTAAGGTTAGTAGCTGAGTCTGTATTTTTTTGGTAGGCTGTTAGTGATTTGTTAAGCTACGGACACACAGGGCAACATTGTGCACAATGTTGCAGGCAATCAATGTTGCGTGCCATGTCACACTATGCAATTTGTTGCACGCAATGTTGCTGAAGTAGAAAACGATCCTACTTCTGAATCAGCAACATTGCCTGGACTGGTATTACATTTAAAAAATGCTTTCTTTGATGCTATTGTGAAAATAATAATTCAAATTCAGAGATTGGCAACCAATTATGAATCATTACCTTTGAAGCTAGGAGCCTGTTTCCAAAGGTACTGAGACAGTTATGCCACAGGAAACAAAGGATACTATTAAAAATTGGAAAAATGGCCTTTTTAAACTTTTTTTTGAATTTGAGGCCAAGATGTTGTCCTCCATAACTGAAAGTGAATGGCAAAAAAAAAATGCAGTACAATATTTTTATCAGGAACCTTTGTTTTCCTAAAATTCCCCTTTGGTCCTCCAGTCGCTCAAAGTGTAGAAATACTGTTACAATTTATTGTCAATAGAAATGATCTAGATATCTGAATAATATCAGAAAAATATTATTTGGCACTCAATATCTTAGCTTCAGGTGATGATTAAGAACCTTCTTGATGATGACAAGAAAGTACTAGTTGTTGGTGCTCCACCTTTGTCATTATTGGACATGGCTAGTTCAGCTAATGATGGGTTTAGATGTGGTGTGTTTGTAATCAAGGGAAGATGGTAGGTGGATTTATATTGACCCTTTTGGCTTGAGCATACTTTTTTCTTATTACAGACCATGTGACATTTGAGTATAAGATTCTTTGTTTGAGTTGTATCCATGTTCATGTGTCTTCTCATGTGCAACTGTTAATAATAAAGAAATGATTCTCAAGGAAATGACACATGGTACAAGTACACAGCACCACATCACACCTCACCTTGCCATGCCACACCAAACCACACCTTGCCACACCATACCATGCCATGCCACACCATACCATGCCACGCCACACCATACCATGCCACGCCACACCACACCATACCATGCCACGCCACACCATGCCACACCACACCACACCACACCACACCACACCACACCACACCACACCACAACACAACACCATGACACACCACATCATATTACACCACATCAAACCATGTCACACCACGCCACAACACAATACCATGCCACACCACACCAAACCATGCCACACCACACCACACCACACCACAACACAACACCATGACACACCACATCATATTACACCACATCAAACCAATGTCACACCACGCCACACCAAACCAAGCCACACCACACCACACCATGCCACACCACACCACTGGCTTCTACTTCATTGTCAGATACACAACAGAAAATGATGGAATATGAGCTGTTATGTACTCCTCAAACAAAATAATGTAAAATAATGCTATTGTTTGTTTTAGTGTTCAAGATGACCTTTATATGCTGCTTGCTGCTATGCATTGTGGGATAGACACATTATTGGTATCCAATGATATGTTTCAAGATCACCTACACAAACTACCAATCAGCATTCAGATATTATTAAAGCGATGTCTCCGCACCAATCAGGTGTTTTTGACCAGATCACATGATGACAGCCAAGTACTTTTTAAGGTTAATAGTTATAATAATATTAATATTTAATCTTTTAGAGAATGTTAAATATATACACTGTTTTAGACACAACCTCTTTTATAAAATAGTTCAGATATAACGCGCGCTCTGATTGGCTGATAGCCGTGTTTACATGAGGCTATGTAAACACGGCAATTTCAATATTTTATAAAACAAATAGAAAATGTTATGCCGTGTTTACATAGCCTGATATAAACTTCCCTCGTGTTTATATCAGGCTATGTAAACACGGCAAACGTTTTCTATTTGTTAAGTATCAACATGAACTCACAGAAATTTTAATTTTTAAATTCTTTAATTTTGATTTTAATCTCTCAATTTTTGAGAAGAAGTCAGTGACAGCAAGTATTATAGCTAAAGGTGCATCTTCTTGATTTTGTGACCCCCCCCCCCCCCCTACTAAAAACCTCAATGCACATCCCTTGTATTATCCAACTGTACAAACATTAAATATTCTCCCACTAGGAGAAACAAGTTTTATTAACAAAAGATCTGATATAGTAACTTATTTTCCTAGACACATCCATCATATGACCCTATTGTACAGACTACATGCAGTACATGGCATCTACCAGCAGATACTGATGATGTGTGGTTATGTGCAAGAAAGACATAACAGAGCTTTAATGAAATACAACCAAGTACTGCATTACACCAACCAGTCTTAATCAAGGGGTGGCATAGCAGTATCACACTCATCTCTCACCTCCAGAACTCATCATCATTATCATGTGAGCAGGGTTCAGTTAGATCGCTACCCTGATTCAAGGATTTTCTCTGGGTTCTCCAGTTTTCCTCCCTCCACCAAACCACTCTACATTCCAAATATTCAATCTGCGAGTTAGCCATGCCCTAACATTGATCAACCCAGAGGTTGTTTCAGGAGATGAAGGGTATAATCCCCTTCACAGTTCCCTGCACCAGCTTGAAAGGTACCTGGGCCTTTGCACCAAAGCAAGACGAATGGTGAGCTTGCAATAATAGAGACCTTTTTTTTAACAATTTGGACAACTACTCACATGTCTCAATCATTACAAGCTCATGGTTCATCTCACTTCAATGCTAAGGCCCAGCTACCTTTCAAGATGGTGCAGGGAATTGTGAAGGGGACAATTTATTGTTGGTTTGCAAGAGAGTCAAAAGGAAAAGACATGGCAGCCATGCCGGTGGTATTATTGTGAAATACCACCAAGATGGCCACTTTATATGATGTAACATGCGAACAAAGAATAAAAATTGATAAATTTCAATCTTGAAGGTTTTAATTACAGTAAAATCTAATACTAAGTTGGACATAATATTTTTAAGCTATTGTTATGATATGTGAAAACTATTTTACAATATGATTTATCTCAAATTAATAATGTCATCTTATGTCCACTAGTACTAGTCAATGCTACTATGGCTTATTTATTATAAGATTAAAATAATGATATTGGCCTGATCTAGAAAAAATGGTGAATAACAAATTAATATAGAAAGCAACAGAATTACTCGTAATATCTACATTATGACAGGTTATTTTATAAGACGCAAGGGACAAATGGTTTACAAGTCCATAGCCTATGAGGTCGAAGGTCAAATGGGCTATCAACTCATAGACTGAGGTCGACAGGTCAATAAATAAATTTGCCATTAAATATTTATTTTTACCATTGTTTTGGCTTTCAGAACCAGGCTTTTTTTTGCTACTAGTGGTCTATCACTAATAGACCTATCACTAATATCACTAATAGAGCTAGACCACTAGCTCAGCGAATCGGAACACAGGATTTGTGATAGACCATTAGTAGGTTTATACTAATATCAATTAACCTGTTGTGACTTTTGCCTTAATCAGCAGGTAACAATGAAACGTAGGCTAATACTTAGTCCTGTCTGTTTGGCTATTAATTTTCATAAGTTAAGTACATATACAACTATCCAGTTTTTAAAAGACCTAACTGAATAACTGTGAATTTCGCATAATTTTCAATTATATTTTTCTTGGGTCACTTTAATGATTGCATATTAACTAGGTAATGATTTGTAAACTGTACATTCTTATATCATTCTAAAAATTGAAGGAAAGGAATTACGTATGTTGAGGAACTGTTGAAAGTAGCATGGGACAGTATATGTCCCATTTCGCACACACCCTTTTGACCATTTTTTTTTTTTTTTTTTCTCTTTTCTTTTCTGATATTATTATATAATTTATGATGTTAATATGGTCAATAAAGCTGTTAAAAAAAAAAAAAAAAAAAAAGATAGAGTGCAAATCCATGAAATAAAATCAAGTTGTTAGTGCGTAATAGATTTTATTTACTGGCTATCGGTCGCTATTAGTCAACCAGAACAGTCTTAATATCAGTACACAGGAGAAATATACAAAAAAACAGCTCGCTACAATTTTACTTGGTTGTATTCCAGCAGACTTCTGGTTGAGAGATAAAAAAAATTAATATAAACACACACTAGCAATTTTGATTTTATAGTTAAATCACTAAGCCTGTGAAATATATATTTATTTAGTCTAATACACTTTATTAGACCCGAATTCCATTGTTTTCTTTTGTGTCTATTTGACTATTACACTTTAACAAGCAATTTTTATTTCATGGGCTTAGTGATTTCCCTTTATTTCATGAATTAAGTGTTTGCGCTCTAGCTTATTGCAATTATTGCAATTGTTGCATGTAAAAAAATTAAATTAATGAAGTAGATCTCTACATTTTAATTCCATGGTTGCATACAGTGCTTTTCGACGTTAATGCATGAAATGCAGCTGTATATATTAATGGTCTGATCAAGAATAAAGTCTATACATACTTATCATGGTCTAATTAACAATTAGTCCTCAAGTCCGAATGGTGTACGAGTCAATAGCTGTTGTTTTCTTTTGTGTCTATTTGACTATTACACTTTAACAAGCAATTTTTATTTCATGGGCTTAGTGATTTCCCTTTATTTCATGAATTAAGTGTTTGCGCTCTAGCTTATTGCAATTATTGCAATTGTTGCATGTAAAAAAATTAAATTAATGAAGTAGATCTCTACATTTTAATTCCATGGTTGCATACAGTGCTTTTCGACGTTAATGCATGAAATGCAGCTGTATATATTAATGGTCTGATCAAGAATAAAGTCTATACATACTTATCATGGTCTAATTAACAATTAGTCCTCAAGTCCGAATGGTGTACGAGTCAATAGCTGTTGTTTTCTTTTGTGTCTATTTGACTATTACACTTTAACAAGCAATTTTTATTTCATGGGCTTAGTGATTTCCCTTTATTTCATGAATTAAGTGTTTGCGCTCTAGCTTATTGCAATTATTGCAATTGTTGCATGTAAAAAAATTAAATTAATGAAGTAGATCTCTACATTTTAATTCCATGGTTGCATACAGTGCTTTTCGACGTTAATGCATGAAATGCAGCTGTATATATTAATGGTCTGATCAAGAATAAAGTCTATACATACTTATCATGGTCTAATTAACAATTAGTCCTCAAGTCCGAATGGTGTACGAGTCAATAGCCCATGAGACAAAGGCCAAATGGACTACTGACTCGTAGGCCATGAGGGCGAGAGGTCTAATTGTTTTAGTAAAAACCTACTAATCGGTCCAATAAAAGGATGCAAAAAGTTTTGGATTTTGCTTTAAATATATTTTTTTTGGTTTTCAAAACCGGCGCTTTTCGCTACTAGAGGTCTATCACTAATAGACCCCTAGTAGCTCAGCCAATCACAGGGCTCGATTGGTGATAGACCATTAGTAGGTTTTTTCTAATCCAGGATACTAACAAAACAATTTATCAAATATAATTTAATCTATAAAACAATATTAATTTGATGGGCTGCAAGCGTTCCCAAGAGAGTCAAATGACAAAGACACTGCAGCCATTTTGGTGGTATAAACAATGGATGCTAATTAAAAGTCTTTCGTTAAATACCACCAACATGGCTGCGATGACGTAATGCGCAGTCGACGAATAAGAATTAAAATAACAAAGATTGAACATTATGAATGTCTGACTTGATCATTGCTGATCCTTTCTCAAGCAATCAACGATGAATATATTAAATTATATTGGTCTCATTTTCATAATTATGCAACCCAGACAACAAGTTACGTAATAGCCCCCTTCACAGTTCCCTGTGCCATCTTGAAAGGTAGCTGTGCCTTTGTATTGAAGCCAGACGACTGGTGACCTTGTAATGATAGAGACATTTTTTAACAGTCCTTGGACAATTATTCACATGTCTCTATCATTGCAAGCTCACCATTTGTCTCGCTTCAATGCAAAGGCATAGCTACCTTTCAAGATGATGTGAAATGGACTAGCTATTCTAGAGTTCTGGGCTTTTGCCTTGTGTCAACTGAATATCCAAGGGTCTGTGTTAGTGTATTTTGATCAACAGAAGTCAGAAAATGCTTTGGTCTGAGTTAGGCACATAATTATGAAAATGGAAATAAGCAGATGTTAAATTTCAAAACTTAAAACTATAATATTATCTAGTATTAGTATTGTTATGAACGAGTGAAGGATTAATTGTGAGAGGAAGTTTATATGCTTGCCAGCTCTTGAATAGGGTAGAACATCATGGAAAACATCATGCTCCACAGTAAGCCTTGTAGCATGAAGTAGCATCCAGACGCAGTAGGCAAGCTCTGCATGTTGTGTAGGATGGTATTTAGGACACAAAGACTGGGCTGTCATTGGATTCAAACAAGAATCACAATGTGTCAAACAGTTTCATGCTACACTGATTGACATGTCGTATAGAAATCATTCAACTGTTATCGGCGTGCAATACCCCTTCCACGTCCAGCGACTTTAAGGGAGTAATCAAACACTGGATTTTTGGGTGCCTTTCCTGTAATAAAAGAATAAAAAATGTTAAAGTTAGTAATTATCACATCCAAAAAGAGCACTTTTCAGGTTTCTGCAACCTTTACAAATTCCAGACATCTGTGACATTGGCTTCTGTCAATCAAAAATACTAACCAAAACCATTCTTAAATTTGATGGATGACAGGCAATACCATATTTACTCGATAAACCGCTGCAGTGCTCTTTAAATTTTTAGTGGTTAGGTTGTGGCGCTTATTTGGGGACAACGCTTATTGGAGGCAGCTCTCTTTGATATTTTGTTGTTATATGTGGCACTTAATTGGGGGCGTCGCTTAAAAAAGTAAATACGTTATATGAGAAAATGTGCTGATCACAGAAATGCAAAAATCACTCTAAGCTTGAACTTTGATTGAAGATATAAAGAATTGTTATATATTGACAGTACCTGTTTTTGCGGGTATAGTTGTCCAGCCATCACTTTCATTCTTAAAAAAAGGAGAGATATATGGTCTTAAAATAGAATATGGAGAATCGTGTAATATATACCATGCATTCCAGTATATAATTATACAGTAGGCTTAAAACAATAAAAAATACTAAGTTTCCATGGTGTGCCACAAAAAACATTTTTAGTTAAAACTGTTTTATTCCACATCATTGAAAATATCTAGGACTTCAAGAAAGAAAAGATGGAAATGGAAAGGAATGGTGGAATACTGCTGAATATATCACAGCATTACTACATTCTGATTTGATGCAATTTCAATGGTGTGATATAAAAGCTATAGTAGACCCTTTTCACATGACATCAAAGCAGCTCAATTTGCAATTTGGAGGACAATTAAACAAAAGAATTTCAAGCTTCTGAGAATTGGAACCTATTGTTTTGTCCCACAAAATGAGCTGCATTCGACATGCTTCAAGGGGTCTATAATTCAATCTTTATATGGAAATAGATTACCTCTTGTATAGAAACTGCTGCCATTGCATGGTTGAGTTGTTCAGGCTGTTGCATCATAGGAGGCTGTCGCATGGGGCCAGACTGTTGATAACCAGCCTCTCTTAACATTATCTTTTCATGTGTTTCTCTCAGCCTTTGCTTCTCATTGGCTGTCAGGTCGGCATTAGCTCTACTTGGAATGGGTGCAGCGCCTAACATGGATAAATTAAATAAAATATACAGTCAGTGGTAACTCTATCAAGCTGACACTCTTCATTAAACCGACAGCTAGTTGCATGGTCCAAAAAATTTCTTCCCATATCTACTATAAAACAATCCTATATTGAGTGGACACCCTTTATAAAGCAGACACAAAACAAGCTCATGAAGATGCCAGCTTAATCGTCCTTGTTTTTATGAGGGTAACACTTAATAGCCAGTGGTTAACAAACCTGTGGCCCTTACTCCACAATCCAATTGGAATTTAGAAGTTGATTTGTGCAGGGGGAGGAAAACCAGAGAATCCCCTCAGAAAAACTCAAATTAAAGCAAAGGAAAGAACCAAGGAACACAGTGGTATTTTGTGAATACAAAAAAAAAAGGTTTACAGTATATTATGATGACAATGATACAATACAATACAGTACAGTATCGCGATTCTCCTATGAGTTTGAATATATTTTTTCCCAACTAGCCGCCAATATAAACCTGTATTGACGGCTTAAAATCGCAATAAGTTATAAATAGTCTTTATTTACCCTGCAATCATGAATCAGCTTTCATAAATGAAGGCTGGTATTAACTTATGTGCAGCATAATCATAATATTGTAGATTACACTGTACAAAAAACTCACCAAACTTAATGTCTAATCCCAGGAATGCTACCATGGCGGCATTCTGTTTTGCATCTTTCTTAGTCTTGCAGTATTTGTTTGTTGCAAAGACATCTGTTTGTATGGTGACCTGGTAACCAAACCCACCACTTACACCTGGTGCTTCTCTGTATTTTGGTTGGTTTATCTTGAATTGCTGGCAATGAATGTTCAGCCTGCTTACAAAGTCGACAAAGCCTCCTGTTGATGATAAAGCAATACAGGTACAAATTATAGCTAGAAAGTAAAGTAAGTATGAAGGACTAAGGACTACCAGTCAAGATGTCAGTATAGCTCAAATTGTTTTTACAATGTGTTTAAAAGTTTCCTACTAATTCCCTAGTTGTACACAGTCCCATGGCCAAATTAATGGTCGTAACCGCTAGTCAATATAAAAATGCACGAAATTAAAAACAAAACACAAACAAACAAAATACTGTAATGAGTGAATGAATGAAAACAATTTTAATATTAATAATATTTAATCACTTATACTGCACGATATTCATAAAAATGATCAATCGCGCATAAAATATGCTTTAAATGTAATATCGACTATGAATAATTATATAGTTTCAAATACAAAAAAAAAATCTAATGATAGAAGAAGATTCTAGAAAATGATAATAATGTTTGAACAAATTAACCAATGAAAAAAACACTAGTGATGAGGGAATTGGTAAAGTAAATTTTAAGTATTAAAACTTATGAATAATATATGGTGAATGGGTGGATGGATGGAGAAATGCATGAATGAATGAATAAACAAATATATGAAGGAATAAGCAAAATGAAATTAGAGTACAAACAGTATATCCGTGAAACATTAGTTATACTAAATAATACTATTTCGAGCAAATTCTATTGTTTTCTATTGTTTAATTAGCACTATTTTGTACTATTTAGTAATTTGTATTTCACGGATATATTGTTTGCACTCTAAGAACAAATGAACCCAAAAACCAGTAATAAATGAATGAACAAACTAGTAACATGAAAAATATATGGATGGATAAATTAATGTTATTGGGAAATGTTTTGGCAAGTGACTAAGTTATCTTTTGTCAGGGAATTCATTTTTGCACCATAAGATATATCTAACTGTACCTTCTTCTTTGCCACTCATTAATGGGTATTTCTTTACGATGGCATCAATTTTCTCTTGATCCGTCATCTGAGAACCCTCCTCTTCCCCATTTTCTTCTGCTCTTTTTTGTTGTCGTTTTAATGCTCTTTTATAGTTCTTTCTCTGTGCTGGCGTCATGCTATAAAATAAACAAGACAGATCTTTTCTTAAATGTTGTTCCAAAGACAGAACTCACAAATTTCCTTTTACTAGTAACTAGTTTTAGGTTGTGTGGTTCCAAAAAATATCCACACCCAACCAATAATGAAGGTTATTTAAGAAATTAATGATCTCCCACCCCTCTGGAATTTCCAATTTTTTTTCTATCATACAAACCTTGTAATTTTGTTTATCCTCTGACCCCCACCCCCTGGGAATTTCCAATTTCCTCCATGGTGGGGTATGGATATGTTTTGGAATCAAACATTGTGCTCCTTACTGTAAATAGCCCCACTTAATTCCCATACATACATTCTTTGCTTGTAATACTTTGTGCATAATACTCAGTGATTCATGACAGAAGAAAAGATTAAATTCAATTTAGCACGGATCCTCGTAATGAAACCTTTTTGCATAATGAGCGAAGCATACAGTATCTCAGAAGCAGGCTATGAGCCAGTTCAAAGTTTAAGAATCGTTTTCAGTGCGCATGTGATTTTAACCCGAATTTCTGAAAAAAATTCAGGCTAGATTGAATGTTGGAGTCAGATTGATTCAAGTCAAGGAATCAAACCTGACAACCCAGAGGTGAGAGGATGGGATAATAAATTAGGGGTGCACAATGGTATGTGTTACTGTAGGTTTCTGATAGTGTACCCACAATCATTCCCACAATCCCATGCACCAGGAAGTTGATACCAGTCTTCATCTAAACTTCAGAAAGGTGTATCATACTTACTCTGCCAGGTTAACATTAGCAGGAATAGGGTTTGATCCATGTAGCTCTTCCTGGGCTTCACTTAACATCTGTACTACTGCATAACTGTCGACTCTTTCCGAATTGTGAAAGCCACTTGTTTTTGAGGGGACAAAGTGTTCACTGACAGGCTCTAGAGGACAAAAAAAGAAATTGTATTTTATTTTGATTTAATTCTTTTAATCTTTATTTTACATTGTGATAGAGGGAGTCATTTCTGAGTCTTCCTAGCCAAGGATTAATTCTTACGTTTACGACACACTCACTATCACTAAGTAAGTACTACATTATATGCTCACTAAACTCTCTACTCACAAGTCAGCGCTTGTCATTCAGCGCTAGTCTAATAGTCTGGGACTATAGTAAATCTTTGCTATGGGTTAGTGAAAATTAAGACTCACTACTTCATAGGCTAGTGGGCTTTTGGATTACTAGATATCTGGACTAATAGATTACTATGCTGGGCTACTGGATTTATAGACTTACTACAGTAGCCCAATGCCTAGCTAGTATCTGAAAAAGTCTGTTAGTGTCAACTGCATGCTTTTATGTAGGGAAGAAATCTGCAAGGTGGGAAAGTCTGAGAAAACCCCTTTTAGAAAGGTCCAGACTTAGTCCCAGAATCGATCCTGTAACTCAAACCGTAGAGGCCACAAAAGTGAAAGGCAAACACCCTTACCACATCTTGTTATAAAATAAGAACTTTTAAGTTGAAACCATGGCAACCAAACAATTTCAGAAAAGCTACAGAGAGTGATGATCATTATCTTACCACTGTCCCAGTCTTCAGAAGCTTCTATGATCCCTTGTGTTGGAGGTGGTGTGGCAGGTCGATTTGAAGAATGGGGAATATATACTGGAGCTGGAAAAAAAGAACACTTGATGATACAAACTCATAAAGCAGTCATAATCTCATCTAGGCAAAGAAAGAAATGGAATGTTCCACTGTTAATATTATTTACAACACAGTGAGCACAAGCTTGGCCTTAGTAAGCATAAAGAAAGAGAATTTTTTTTTAATTGCTGCATATTACATGTAGTAATCACGGGTGGCATAACATACAGTATAACACTTGCTTCTCACCGCTGGTGTCTTGGGTTCGATTCCCTGTACTCACCTTCACATGACTAGATTTTGTTACTGTTAGTAGGTCTCTTCCTTGATTCAAGGGATTTCAATGCAAGGGGATTCTCTGGTTTTCCTCCCTCCACAAAACCTAACACACTAAATTCCAATTCTATAGAAAAATTCATTGGATGACGAGGGAATTCCACGATGAATTTCACGAGTAAAAAAGATATCGCACGAGTCACAAAGCGATTCGTGCGACATCGTTTTTTCGAGTGAAATTCATCGTGGAATTCCCGATATGGGATTTGTGATATGGGATTCAATCTGTGAATTAGCCATGCCCTGACTTTGACCAACCCAGATACCTCTTCGTTCAAGGTTCAATAAAATTTGAAGATTAGAATCTCAGTTTTTAGTATTACTACTTATGAAAACTTACTTGGATCAATATCCTGCCTAATGACATCCTAAAAATTAAATATGAATCAGGTTAAATGCATAAAATTAGATTTCATACAAATGTATATAACAGCATGCATGACCCATCATATTTCAACATTCAGGTAAGCACCTAATAAACGAGCATGCAATTTAATACTGTTTTAGATTTGAGCCAAAGAGCTCACAGAAATGCCATGGGTTAACTGGCACCGACATCACTACACTGTATAAAAATCATAGTACCCATACCATGCCATGATTATATGTGCTAGTCTCATGTCCTGCCATGTTTACTGGATAATTGAGCGGTGGAAGATCTCAAATGTTATGACTGATTCAATAGATCTTGTCAATTCCCTATCATGTACAGGTAGTGCGTCATGACTTTTCACAGTCATAACAAATCTATTATAGACCAAAATGTGTTCTTAGAACAAGTCATAGAATACCTTGTCAGGGCATGTTGCCACATGAAACTCCAGCTCTTGTCTTGGTATTTCATGGCGTGCATTAAAAGGACATCTCACATAGTCTTTCGCATTGTGTATCTAAAGGAAAGATTAGATATAAATTTCAATTTATTTTGATGGAGGGATAATGTTTTAGTAGTGGGAATCAAGAGTGTTGTACATGTAGTGGTAGTGCACCTCTCATCTCTGGTGTCTCAGGTTTGATTCCTGGACAAGGCATCACATTTGAGCATTAGATCTCTCCCTTGATTCAAGGGTTTTTCTCAGAGTTCTCCAGCTTTCCTCCCTCAGCAAAACCTAACAGTCCAAATTCCTATTCAATCTGTGAATTAGACGTGCTCTGACATACATCAGCCTAGAGATTGTTTCAGGGTTTGATCTGTGATTTAGCCATGCCCTGACTTAGATCAGCCCAGAGGTTGTTTCAGGGTTTCGTTAAAACTTGAAGATATAAGCTTATAGGCCAACAGTGAAATACACTTTTGTCAAGTCTTTCAAGATATTTTTCTTATCCTTCACAGTTTCAAAACTTGATATGCATAAAACGAACTTTTCAGATAGACATTAATGCAAGATCTAAGCAAAAAAAAAAAATTCTGGGATAACGAGAAAATAAGAGGAGATAAAAATTATTTTAGAACGTAAGTTTATATAAGCTTAGTACTTCTTCAAAAACTTTAGTTTTTGTCATCGTTGCTCTGAAGTTTTATTCAATTCAAGAAAGCTCTATGCCTTTAAGTTAATCACGGTTTACTTTTTAAGCACAGAAATAAATAGCTTTTTGCCAGCAGAAAGAAAGTCAGAGGCCAAGGTAAATAAGCTTACTGAGTGTGAGCAAACTTACCTTTCTGCATTTTGACAGATGATATGGCAACCTTTTTGCCGAAATCCGGTGGATTGGATCATACGGACAAACATAAAGTTCATCTGGATCTACTGTGTTGAACGAAGGCTGTGCTAAGGAGACCATTTCGTTAAAAAGAATAAAAAGTTATAGTTAAAGGTTCAAAACGTGAATTTAAAGAGCAAAATGGCCGCCGTGGAGTTTATATTGCTCGTACCAGGCCACGCACGGCAATCATGGAATTCGAACACGTGATTGTACCCCCTCCCCCCTCCCCACATGGCAAGGTCACGCCGCTCACTAAATACGCCAGACCAATCACATTGTGCGAGAAAAAAATATCAGCCAATCAACATTCTAGGAAACATCACGGTCGCGGCAAGGCACGCACACGGCATGCACTGAACTTTTCACCATCATACGAAATCTGCTCTTGTACTTTATTCATTTCTGTGGTTTTCAGTTTTAGTTTTGGAGATATTTGGACAAAATCCAAGGTGGTGGGTACCGGTAAATATCCCTCCGGGATTTAAACTTATCGATACTGGGTGCATATCCGTTGTTCCAAGAGAGCATATTTATGCTCTCTTGATTGTTCCCATAGAGAACTTCTGAATGCGTTGTTTAGGCGTACGTGCAAATAGACACTGAGTACATTCATTTCTGAGGTTCGACTTTTAGTTTTGGAGCAGGTTTTGGAGATATTTGAGAAAATTTGAGAGATATTTGAGGCGTTGGGTACCGGGAAATCCCACTCCTCCTCTCTGAATCACGTCCCTTGGGATGACAATTGTTTTGACCAAGAGACCATGAAGGTATCTTTTTTGACCTAATCCCTAACTGGAATCATATGAAACGCTAACGTCAGCAACAAGAAGAACGTCGGCTCTGGGTACAAGATTGAGCTGTAACCTTTATTTGTCAAGAGAAAATTGACTTGAACTAGTTCATTATCAGTCTCTTGTTTTTGTACAAAGTCGGCAAAGGTTGAGAACCGAGCTCGATCTACGAGAACAAACTGATCGACACAATATTCCCGCGTGAGAAGGAAGTGTCTATCATGTGACAAGTAAACCGCCTGAGCAAATTTCCAAATGAATTTATTCTTCACACGTTATTGGATGTAGCCGCTTCGTAAACAGAAGTTAGCTTTTCGCCATTATTGAGCAAACACAATATCTGAACAGTTGGTCAGAGGCCAAATTACAAATTTCGAGTGCTGTTGACAAAAGTGTAGTCCAGGCATTTTATGACGAAATTAGTCTCAACCTAAAACTAATTGCAACAGAAGGTTTTTCAACGGTTTTAGACTTCTCTATACGGGAACGTCCTCAAAAAAACGATTTTTAGAGTAACTGTTGAACGACTCTGAAGACGTACATGTAAACAAGGCTCGACCAGTGTTCTTGTATTAAGAGCCGAATACTGGTTTATCCACACTCCAAAATGTTGGAGAAGTGTTAAAGAAATAATATGTGTATAGGGATAATTACAAAAATATATTTTTTCATTGTTTTATATATTGATTAATAAAAAAATTAAGAATTTTTTTTTTTGCCGTAAGTTTCGAGACGATAAATGGCTTGATTATTTCTTATACTTTTTCCTATGAAGTGAACATTTCATCGCCTAATTGCAATAACGTTGTCATATAAAAATAAAAAAATATAAAATAACAAATAGGAATTAATTAGAAATATTTGTCTTTATTTTGAGTATATATTCTGAAGCCCCCTAGATTGATGAGAATACAACTGTTTAGTAATACAACAACTGAAGATAATCTCACAAATGTCAGTCTATACCTTCTAAACAGTGAAATAGTTACACCTGTTTTGCTATTTTTTATTCTTATGACAACCATCTTGTAATTAGGTGTAAAGAATGACATAAAGAAGATCAAATCATGTAATGACTAATATACTCTCATTGACACTGAAGTCAAAGAATAATTACGGATGTACTGTATATTGAACACTGAACATGTTAGGTCTGTTACTAATACATAGGGCGTTTTTGACCTACGGGGCTCCCCCAATATTTTTGGCCTTGCTACGGCCCTGTCACGGAAAGTCCTCCAAATTGAGCCGCATTCCGACGTGCCGCAAGGGGTCTATCCGTATTCAGGTGTCTTTTCGTGAGCAACCGTTAAACAAAGAAATGATACTCTAGGAAATGACACGTGGTCTGTCGTGAAATGTGAAAACATTACGCCCAAGCTAAAATTCTCTATTGAAAATTCATTTAAAACTGATGTAATCCAGCGCAGTTGTTAAATGTTTTATTTATTAGAACAATTTCTTCTGATATTCTTTATTAAACTTTTTACAACTCAGAGATGATAACTAGCGGTAAGCTAGTGTGGGCTGCGTCGGTGTTTCTAATGAAACAGAATGAGAGAGAATTCTCTCTTTTACTCCGACGAAGGACTAGCGTCCGAAACGTCAGTAAGTGATCTCTCTTATTTTTTACTTTTTATCCATACATATTTTTACAACTCATGTGAGTTTCCCTTTAAGGGCCAGATCATTGCGGCAAGGAGCTATGGGCTGTTGCAAATGATGGGTAAGAGATAGAATTTTTCTAAAAGGAAAGCTAAATAAGAATTAACAAACAAGGAATCAGCGAGAAATGTGCATTCCAATGGGGAGGGGAGGGAAATTTGTTCATGTTGGAGTTTGAAACGCAGGCCATTTATAAAGTCATAAGTGATATATATTTTTTTTATTTGAATATTTAGAGCTCTTAACATTAAATTTAAAGACTAATAATAATGTTCAATACAGTTTAGTGCATATTTACACCAAATGAAAACGAAGGGGAATGCGAATTGTTTTTCACGATTGATCTTCTCATTAAAATCCTAAGAAAAGCCGATCGAAATTCCAAACTGCGCCAGCAGTATATCAGCGGATTCCAAAATGAGCCCGCAAAGGTCAGCAGTTTTACTAAACTATTGAAGATTCCTTCGTTCGCGAACTTCCTGGGAAAACATGTCGGACAAATTTCTCTTAAAAAATAGTACAAGCAAGATGGGAACCACGACAAAATGAAGAGTCCAAGTACAATTGTGACTGTCATTGTCCCCTTTGTTTCTCGTTTATGCCGACGTAAGTTAGAAATATTATTCTGGTTTTGTATTTTTCGAATTTGTCGACGAACAGTACTATAAATGTCGATATAGCAGATTAGAATGAAGAGAAAAGGAGCAAAAACATTGCAGATAATGACCATCATGCTCCACCAACCGACGGGTCGGTAATGACAGTTTCCTCCACGACCGCCTTCAAGAGGTATGAAGGGTATTGCTGATACTAATAAGACGTCTATCCAAGCTATAACAAGAGAAATACGAAGACGACGACTTGAGATGATCACGTGATATTTGAGCGGGAATCTGACAGCCACCATTCGCTCGATACTGATAATTGTTAAGCTGACTATAGAAGCATAACCAGAAACGAAGTAAGAAAAGCGAAAAGTGTCACAAATGACGCTTTCAAAAGACCCAAGTTCTATTGGAGACTTCTTGATAAGGTAAGAAGGCATAGCGAAGATACCAGCCAATAGATCTGCTAGTGCCAGGCTTCCAATAGGAACATAGGTGGGTCGTTGAAGTGAGGGCTGGGTCCATATAGATAGGAGCACTAGTATGTTTCCAATTATGGTCCCAAGGGACATAATAATTAAAAGCACTGCTAGTGCTTCAAAAGGGACTTGTTTTTCAAGTTGACCAGAGAATGAGCTGTTGTTCATGGTGGAGTCGATGTCGTTTACACCTGCAAGAAATTATATGTTATTAATTCTAGTGAGATACCATGCTTAAACAAAATAAAGTATAAGGCACAGAACACAGTGCTTTATCATAGTATAAGGCACGAAAGATCATGCTTTATCGAAGCAGGGAGGCCACCCGTCCCTGATCGAAGTTTAAGGCACAGAACACGGTATTTAAAGCATGGAACATCATGCTTTATAGTATCGCAATTCTCCTATAAATTTGATCGGGAAAGAGCCGCCAATATAAACCCGTATTGCAGACTTAGAATTACCGCACGATAGGAGAATCGCGATACAAAACTTATTGCGATTTTGAGCCACCAATACGGGTTATATTGACGGCGTTGGAAGAAAATATATCCCGTATTGATTGGCCTTCGTCGCTCGGGACTACGGCCAATACGGAATATATTTGACATATTTTCTCCCAACTAGCCGCCAATATAAACCCGCATTTGGCAAAACGGCAATAAAACAGAATACAGCACGGAACACTGTGCTTTAACAACGATATGAGAAGGTACAGAACCTTACTTGATCAAATTATGAGGCACGGAAGGTCGTTTTTTATCGAAGTAAGGCGTGGAATATCGTGCAATGGTTAACAATTTAAACTTTAACTTAAAATTAAAGCCGTATAAGACACGAAACACTAGGATTTAGCAAAGTGTATATTATTATTTATTATTATTATTATTATTTTTTAAATTATTTTAAAGATTGTTTATTCAAGTTAACCATAATTTTAGCGCAAAAGTAAAAAATATTTATTAAATGTAAATATACTTCTCACCAATGATTGACCATAAAATAATTAAGCCTAAAGCTATGTTGTGACAATCTAATGTCTCCTGCCTCCTATTTACCCTGGCTCCGTCTTATCATCATTTTTACTCACAGCCGGCTCAGAATTAACTTTTAACTATAGACCGCAATACCTGAGGAAAAATTCGAGAAATACTGCAAAACAGCTTTGTGTGTGTGTGTGTGTGTGTGTGTGTGTTTCTAACTTAAGTTTTAGACTTTAAAAATTATTAAGTTCTTCAGCCGACGTATTTGAGAGTTTTCTGAATTAAAAATTACACATAATGTTTTTCAATTTTGGAGTCAAGTTTTTCGGGATGTGTTTAATATCACCCCAGGAAGCCTCAGTGGCTTGTTCACTGAGGAAATAGGCTAGCTGATATAATGAAATGAAGACAAATAGATCATCTACCTTTCCCGATGGCTGATTTTTTTTCAAAATTAAAAGAGCGTATTTATAAAAGAAAGCCAAAACAAATGATGGATTTCCATATATACAGATACGAGTTTGACTGAAGTTCCTGCTCTAACCTCAATTCTATACCGATTTTGAAAAAAAAAAAAAACTTATTTGATTCTCACGTTCTAATAAACCGTTTCAGCTTGTGCCAATTAATTAAACTGAAAAAGGTCTTACCTTCGTATTCGTATATCATCTTGCTTTCCAATTCACTGCTTGAATGGAAAAGATCTTAATGAAAGAATGTACTAGAAGAGGTTATAAAGATATCCTTGGTGAATGTAACACGGATCTGAAGGAACTAACTAGAGTAAAGGGCTGACGCCTCTTGTTTTCTTGGGGTTTTTTTTGTGGGTTGTTTTGACGTCAGTCGTCTACAAATTAATAATTCTTATGTGTCAGACAGATGTGTGCAGATGGTTTTAAGACTAGCCAATCAATTGCTCTAACATCCCCAGATCTGCGCATCTCAGCTGAGACCCTAACTCTGTCCGCTTACATGGTCAAATTGGCGAACGAAGCAACTAATTTTTGCGCATTTCATTTTGCGTTTTGATATTTACAGCCGTTAATTTCAGTTGCCATTTATCCGCGCGCATGAATTCTAAGAACGATCTCAGTTTTCCCAGGTTATATCGGCTGACAACTCCAAGAAGTATTCTAAATTTATCAACCGAAAAATTTAGGATCCTTTTTTTTTAGCACGGGCGTAGTTAGTGCTACACTCTTGCACAGTTCGACTTCTCTCGAATCCTTTAGCTGAGGACCTTGTGGATTGACTATTACCCGCTTAAAAAAATGGAGCGACGCTTGACGTAACGTCTGCAGTTCTCAACTTCAGTTATTAAGTTCATAGCACGTATTTAGCACCAACCAATATTTACACTATATATAGCTTAAACAATTGAAATATGTGGGGACAAAAACCAAGGGAAAAATGCTCGCACGTATGCTTCGAATATGCTTTGTTGGTTTCAAGTATTCAACTCTTGTCGCGACCGTGTCTCGATTTATTAACCGCGGCAAATCAGTGGTTTATTCATAACATAATTTCTATAATCCTCAAACCATTATTATTATTATTGATTTATTAATTTTCCCCTAATATGCTAATCTATTTTGGTCTAAAATCTGTCATTTATTTTTTTTACTCCTATATTCTTGATGGCAATACCGACTAGTTTCATTGCCATGGTGAGGAGTTCCTTTTCACGATTTCCTCTATAATTAGCTTATTTTTCTTGTTGCGACGTTTATCTATTCACGCCTCCCCACCCCACCCCCTCATGAAGCTTTGATTCCCTGCTACTGTATTTCTTTCATAAAATAACCAAGTGACTATATACTTTTATGCTGTTCAAAGCCGTAGCAGCGGGACGGGGTCTGGGGGGCCGCCCCAACCCCCCCCCCCCCCCCCCCCCCCCCCCCCCTTCCCCCAATAATTTTGGATGCACTGTATATTGAACACTGAAAGTTTTAGGTCTGTTACTAATACATAGGGCGTTTTTACCTAGCCCCCCCCCCCCCCCCCCGAGTATTTTTGGTATTGCTACGGTCCTGCTGGTGCTCAAGCATGCGCAGTAAGAAATGTGCAGCTCGAGCATGCGCAGTAAGAAATAAAGGCTCTAGGAACGAGATTGTTCTTTACCCAGAATTTATCGGACGCTATTAAACTCTGCGTCACTCTTTTCATATCTGTGGCTTTATAAATTTCCTTTCAACAGATTCTCTCTTAACGATTCAAGTACTCCTTTTGTTCTCGCAGCACCAGCCAGCATCATTATTTTCTATTATGTTATCATTAAAGAACTACATACGTCTTATCACCCACGACTTTGCATTGTCTCACTATACCACGTCTTCAGAGTTAGCTCTTGTGGTCTAAGATTCGATTCCTGAACTCAGCATCACATGTCAGTAGAGTTTTTTTACGTCTCTACCATGAATTGAGGGTCATTCCTTCGGGTTCTCCGGGTTTTTTTTTCAAAATTCCAATTCAATCTATTAAGTAGTCGTGGGCTGACTTTGATCAGCCCAGAGGTTGTTTCAGGGTATCGATAAAATTTGAGGGCTTTTAAAGGTACATAGATGAACAAAAATATTGATCCAAAGCATAAGAAAACCACGATAAATTTGTACTTGCCTAAGCGTCCAGTCTTGCATGAAAAAGACCTACTCTTATAGCATGAGCCCACATATTCCAGCAGTTATATGATATCGCAATAGATCTACTAATCAACAAGCTCCCAAAGACTTTGTCAGTTATGTCAGCAAAGAGTATACTCAACTGAACAGATTGTTTCAATTCGCGATGTTGAGTTACTAGATAAAGAACATAAAAAGTCGCCGCCGCGTTTTCAGCTTACCGTCTCGTTCCTTAGCAACTACATTGTTCGCTAAGGGATATTGGCTATAGCTACTGAAAAGCACTTTTACACCGACGAAAATAAACTTCTGTAATACGAAAACCGGGCGGTCGGAAATAAATAGCCAATACAGGTGTCCATATTATAAAGGTGTCGGTTCATAAGCGCATCCTCGGCAGAAGGAAGTGTCTGTTTAAAATACACAGAGGTGTCTGTCCGTCCGTAAATCCAATCAAATCAATCTATGAAGTATGTTAATAAGCGAATAAGTGCAGCCAGGACCAAAGAAAGTGTTCGTAATAGAGAGGTGTCCGTATTATAGAGGTCTGTTTATTTAGCAGTTATTCGCCGAAGGCGAAGTGATTATCGATGAATATTTACCGAGCGGCGAGTCTTCGAGCTGCGAGGTAAATATTCATCGACAACCACTGAGCTTGAGGTGAATAATTGTTTTAGTATAAATAAAAAGGTGATTATTTCAAAAAAGAAAGAAGGAAACAACATTGAAAGTGAAAATATTTTATTTTTTAAAAGCGCGACGGTCACGCTGACAGCCATTTTGTCCGAAAAGGTGATTATCGGCTGATAATCCGAGATAGAAAACCAATCAGAGCGCGCGATTTTGTATAATCACCTTTGTATTTATACTAAAAGTGAATAAGTGCAGCCAGGACCAAAGGAAGTGTTCGTAATAGAGAGGTGTCCGTATTATAGAGGTCTGTTTATAAGTGAATAAGTGCAGTCAGGACCAAAGAAAGTGTTCGTAATAGAGAGGTGTCCATATTATAGAGGTCTGTTTATAAGTGAATAAGTGCAGTCAGGACCAAAGGAAGTGTTCGTAATAGAGAGGTGTCCGTATTATAGAGGTCTGTTTATAAGTGAATAAGTGCAGTCAGGACCAAAGGAAGTGTCCGTAATAGAGAGGTGTCCGTCAGTATTAGAGAGGTTGTATAGACTGTATTTTGTGGGGAATTTAGATCGACAAAAGGTTTCAATTCTAATCGATGCCTAGCTCAATATATTTGTGCTCAGAAGACAAAAGCGCTCCAGCAGGGATAGATAGACGATCGTCGCTCTTTTGATCAACATGATTAAAACAAAATGTATGTCTCTAACTGTGTTAAAAACATTTGCATAATGCATCATTAGCAGTTGCTTTTATGCTTCATTCATTTTGCTTATCATTTGCTTCATTGTTTTTCTTTCTATTAGTTTTACAAAAGCGAAAATCTTCAACCTGAATCACATTGATGCATCAATAACAAAACCTTAGCTCAGAGCTCTTAAAACTAAATTTAAAAAATGCTTTCAATTAAGGTAGAACCTAAGTTTATTTAATTTAATTTAGGTTAACTTTGCGCGCGTCCTCCCTCGGCTTCTGCTTATACCGCTAGGTGATATTGCGCTCAATTTCATTGGTTGGAATTCAAGTGTGACTGTCAGCTTACATCTTCAAGCGTGCACTTACGAATCTAAATCGCAAGCTTTCTTAATAAAGTTTACCTTGGAAAATTTCATGAACAATCAAATGTACCTAAACACTTCTAAATATACCTTAATCCTACGCGGAATACATCTGCTGCAACCACAATATTCATTTACAGACATCTTCGCGAAATTCTATACTATTTATAATGAAAATACAAACCTGTGTTTCTTTCGAAGTCTGAAAAATAGTTAAGCCCGCGTATGGAATATATAACGGACTCAATGTAGTTACAACTTGCCGGGTCTGGGTTTTATATGCTTTCTAGCTAGCGGCCGATCTCCTCACTTTAATATCAATTTTCGCATCCGGGTTCTAACGAAACTTGATTAATTTTGATATTAATTTTCGAGTTTTAAAGCATACCTTGAGGGGATACCTACACGATGGTATCTTAGGGAATTTTTTGTTTGAGTAGCAGATAATAAGCTAAGCGATGCTCTGAAAGTCGTTATTTTCTCCAAGAGACGTGCGGTTTTAGAAAAAAAAACATTTTTGAATGAGTCATATTAAATTTATCTCATTATGAAAAGTGCTTGGTGATTTTGTTTTTATAAGCTCTGGAGAAATTGGACAACGACGAATAATTTCGTTCATTATTTTTTATTACTAGGGTCTAAATTATGGCTCTGTAGGCTATTTTCAGTCTATTTTTAAAGAGTTGATTGCAGGAAAGAGAAAGAAACGAACGAACGAAAAAAGAAAAACAAGAACGGACGGAAGAAAGAAAGAAAGAAAGAAAGAAAGAGAGAGAGAGAGAGAGAGAGATAAGAAAGAAAGAACGAAAGAAAGAAAGAAAGAAAGAAAGAAAAGAAAGAAAAGAAAGAAAAGAAAGATGAAAGGACGGAAGAAACAAGAGAGACATCCCTATAATAGGTTCTGCCTCGCCTGCTAAGCCGACTTCCTTGCCAAAATTGCCATACACAATTGAGGACATCCTGTCAAGTTTCTAATATATTTTCCAAACAATAACATTAATATAAAGCGATGCTTTGGTAATATTGTAGCACTATTTAAGTAAGATTGGACGTATAAAGTTTTTCTAAATATGCTATTTAAAACCTTAGATATTATATAAGGTTGAAGCCTAACTACGTGGAGAATAGACAGATACTCCTTGATTAATGACTCTTGATACATGATAGCAATGTCTCTATAGTGTGCTGTAGCAATATCATAGAGAGAAATAATATTTGGCGTCGGCTTATGAAATAAGTAGAAGAAGAAATAATATTGGAACACTGAAATATGTGTTAATATTTTTGATATAGACTAATATTAAAACTATGGTAATATATGACAGAGTTTAAAATCTAAGAATTTATTGTATGTGATAAGGAATGGAAAGGGATACGTTGTACTCCAACAATATCAAAAAGTATATTTTTCATAATGTTTCGGTTGAGAAATATTACCATCGATAAAGAGAGAGCTAATATTCCATAGGTAAATAATAAGAATTATAAGTGTTCATAATTTAATGATTTGTAGCTCAGGAAATGACTGTGTAAAATGTGCGAAAAATGCAAAGGTGCTAAAGATTGCACAAATCAATAGCCGAGTGATAACAGCGTAGTAGACCATTTTTGAGATAGTGAATATGGTGCATTGTGGTCTAGCTTTGAACAGTGTTATTTGTACCCAAGCTAAACCAGAATACATCAGTTTATCGAACTCTTACCGGACTTATAGCGCTGAATAACATCTGAAACCCAAGAGATTTTGTTTCCCCAAAACTGTTAAAAAATATCTCATTTCTACAAGTTATATACATTTTAGCAATATGTATGAATTTTTGATTCATCTGTGATGAATGTTTGACAATCACTTACATATCCCAATAAAAATGTTCACTTAATTATAGGCTTCGAGAACAAGTGTTTGTAGACTAAATTATATTTTGAAGTATTTGTTCCTTGTCAACGACATGTTTCGGAAATGAGAACGAACGTTTTAGTACAACCTAAAAAAAAAAACACCTAAAAAATTCTCATCGACTTGAGTATTGAAATGAGGATTTACACATATCATTGTCCTCGAGTTTATTGTTATAGATGGCGGAAATAAGATAACTATTGCTGTAGCAACGTCCCAAAGCATCGATAAATAAATATCGCTATAACATTAGCTTTTTATACTAATACCGCCATTACCGCTTAGCCTCAGGAAGATGGGAGAAAAAGCGGCACTTTTATAATTTAGTGTTTGTCAAATAACCTTTAATGCTTATCTTGTTTTAGGACTGAAATTGCAAAAAATACCCCGCAAAGTATTCCATCCTTCTACTTATGTAATTATTTGAACAAGTCAAGATGCTAAGAAGCTTAAGTTTTCTTTAAAAGAACTCGTCATGATTTACAGTTGCTAAATTAACTGGAGGTACTTAGCTTTTTTCGTAACGGAAATTATAAAAGTAGCTAGAGGCTTTTCATCTATTTATGTGATTATTTGGTTAGGAAGAAGCTAATAAGTTGGAAGCTTTATTTCTTTAGTGACTTCCTTGCTTTTAAGGACTTTTTTCGGTTCTTCCTTCCTTCTCCTTCTCTTTCTCCTTTCCATTCCATTCCATTCCTTTCATTTCCTTTCATATCCTTTGCTTTCCTTTGCTTTCCATTCCTTTTCATTCCATTCCATTCTTTATTTCCTTTCCTTTGCTTTCCGTTCCTTTCCTTTCCTTTTCTTTCAACGTTCTTGTTAATTATTAAATCTCGCGGCTAAAACAACAAACTCAAAACTGAGTCAAATCAAAATAAAATGTCAGAAAAACGACATGGCCATTACGACTTCAATACTTCTCACCAGACAATTCCGCACTAACCAAACTAAATACAAATTTCTCTTACTTCATACATTTCTATTTGTTTTTCTATTTAACTATTTGCTAGCTTGTTGGCTTTAGTTCATGTTCGTCTTCTTGTCATTTCCCAGCACCTTGCTTGTTTGCCTGTTTTTATTAAATGTTGGTTTTTGAAGGCATTAGGTTTCCAATTTTTGGTTCTGTAAAATAGCACAGCTAGGTGCCAAAATCCAGACACGGTAAATTTAAAATCCTTTAAATCACAAAATTAAGCCAGGTGTTGTTACTCTGTTTGCTATTTCTATCTTTTTGGCGTTAAGTTTAGAAATGAAAGAAATGCTTCTCAAATCGATCCAAAAATACTCTCATTTATACAGAGAAAAGCCGTCTTCTAAATACACACTGAAGTTATTGACAAATTTTATTCCACGACATTCATTTATCTCTTTTGTACAAAAATTTCAAAGAAGATTTTTTTTGTCTTCATCTCGATCCAGACGGACATAAACCACGAAAAAACTTTTTGTCTTTTGAATGCACGATTAATAATAACTACTTTGTCTCCTTTTTTTAATTTATCGTTTTAAGTTTTTCATTGCGCAAATGAAGAAAAAACTTCTGCAGGTGCGCGCTTTGCGCTCTACAAAACCCTTAAACTAACGCCCTTAATAAATCACGAAAGTAACTCTTACACGCACAAAAATCTCGTGTTTTTTTTTTTTTGTGACATGAAGAAATATCGCTAGAGGCAACTCCTATGTTAGTGGTCGCTGCCAGCAGTGAGCCAGCTCGAGGCTTCATAAATTCAAATTTTAAAAAAAGCTAAATGAAATTGTTTTATTTTATCATTATTTTAATTATTTTAAGTAGCACGTATTTTGCTTAACCCAAGCTAGGAGAGTTTATTACCTGGACAAGCGAATTTTAATTATGATTCACAGTGTTGGTTTTTGCGGACGGAGGAAAGCTGCAAACTCGAAGTAAAACCCTCCAAGCACAAAAGAGAAATTCCAAATTCTGGTCACGTAAGATGACGAAAATATGAGAGTTGATTTGATAATCAATTTAAGAAAATTGAACCAAAAACGTCAGGAAGAAAACACAAAACTAGTCACATACGAGTCGGAAATTTGTCAGATTACCTGATGAATTTGACCCCAAAGTTACAAACCTTTCTTGAGCCAACTAAGTTTTTCCTCGAGTTTCTGTTGCAATATTAGTAGCGCGGAAGGATAAAGTTATCTCATGTTGGGCTACTCCTTAGAAAGGTTTCAGCAGCCTCTTATTGCAAAGCTGAAGTGGGTTGGAAAACTTCAAGAGGTAACACCTGGTCGCACGTATCAGTTTACAGCAGCCGTTTCGTTCTAACAGTCGAAGAATTACAATTTTATGTACAATTTATTTTCCCACGAGTATTATGTCTAGCGTTCTGAATTTCTCAGTTTAGAAAACCAAGATTTCAAAAAATGAATGTGTTAATTACTGTAACCAACTATAGCTATAGGATTAGCTTCAACGCAACTCAATATATACGCGTTTCTAGCATGCTAACATGAAAGCAGTTTTACACGTCCAGGCCTAGGTTTTAATCTACTATTTTGCAGCTTTCCGATAATTTTTTCTTATAAAAATTTTCTGTAATCATTATCATTTAGAGGATTTAAATCGAAAACTTTCTTCATCCTTGTCTTCTTTGTATAAAAGTTGATCTTCTAAATTTGTAAACTTACGAAATGCGTTGCCATGGATAAGGGCGCGAATGTAGCCGAACGTTTGTGAATCATACCTTTAAATATCAGCTCTTGATTTCTTTACAATTCAGCTGCGTTATTCTTATTGTTAAACTTGCTCTTCTGGTGTTTTTTTCCTTTACTAAGTGAAGTAGTATTTTCAAAGACTCTATACCAGCATTTTCATTTAGTATTGAATTGAATAAAAGCAATTTTAAAAAGTAAGTATTGTTGATGGTCCAAAGATTTTGTTTGTTTTTGTTGTTTGTAAACCCTTATCTTATAGAACACGATCCAATTTAACAGCGGATATCATCTTTAGGCACCTTTTTTCTTCAGGTAACAAAGCGGAAATTTTAGAAACAGCTTGTGTCACACTCGTACTGACTTTTTACTGAAGAATTAAAAAAATTTTCAAAAAAAAAAATAAATAAATAAATTTTTAAATTAGAAAAATTTTAAGGTTTCATTTTTTTTTGAATTTCAAAAAAATTTTATTTTCAAAGCCCATTCCAAGACGTATCATCTCAAAAATCTTGTATCATTTTAAGTTTGGTATGATTTATACATTTTACTGAATCATTTTTTTCTTCTTTTTTTTAGGATTATGAAGTGGTAGGGGTTGATTGGGATAGAGTTATCGAATTTAGAATAAAGATAATAGATTGGGTCAGATTACGAATAGAATAAAATTAGAAGCCATAAGAAAAGAGATAGGTATCGTGAAAAAACAAAATTACTGGAATTAAATTAAGATATCCTGAAGGATAAGGATCCTGAAAATAAGCTTAGAAAATAAAGATAATTTAAATAATTTTTTGTATTTAACGATTCTTAAGTTAACATTTCTAGGGGGGAAAATGAAAGAAAATTAAAGGAATGAAATGCCCGAGAAACCTGATCAGGTTTAAAATTTAAAGGAAATCAGTTTCCAAGGAAGAAAAAAAGGCAAATAAGGGGAAGCAAATAAAACTGAAGTTCGAGGGCAAAAATCACAAATTCAAGATCTATGACATTTTTCATAAGAAAAAAAAAATCAAATTTACCCATTTTTTTATCCTTCGTCAGGGCATGGACAGCGTTCAGTCTTGTCTTCAATCTTTCTAAGGAGTGATTTTTTCCCTCTAGTATTTATACTTGCACGCATCTTTTAAACCTGACGTATTACGTGTTACTTCCTCCCGCACTTACGTCACATCAAAGTAACAATTCTACATTGAGATCTTAGTATTTAGAAAAGTGAAATTCGACAGGCTTTTAATCATTTCTCGCAAAGTAATTATCAAATACATCGCCATATTATGACCAATACTGAAAAGATCGTGTCTAGAGAGATCGTGTCTGGCAGTCGTTGTTTTCTGAGAAGATTTTTTATTTATAGCACTGTATCAGTCGTTAATCAGGATTTCTAAAGTTGAAACTGGTTTTTTTTTTCACAGAATGTTTTCTTAATGCTGGAGTACAGGACAATATCGCTAGCTTTTTAACAATTATTATTGTTGTCATTATTACTGTTATTATTATTCCTATTACTATTATTATTATTATTATTATTATTGTTATTATTATTACTATTATCATTATTATTATTACTATTATTATTATTACTATTATTATTATTATTATTATTGTTATTTCTATTATTCATTGTTATTATTGGTCACTATTATACATTTTACTCATTATCTCGCTTCTGATTGGCCGAGAGTCCTCAGCCAATCCTTGATATCGTGTGAACTCGACATTTATCTGTACATTTATCATGTCGAGTTCACTCAAGGTCACAATGGAAATGGAAATACGTTCGCTATTTTTTCGAAAGCAGAATACACCAGTTTCACATTCGATGGAAACCGCTGTTTTTGAAGACCACAGACTCATTTGCACAGGCTTAGCCTCGTTTATAAGTCAGCTATTCAACGACGTTATTAAAAGTCCGTGGGATTTCAAAACATTGGTATTGTTCAACTTACACATTCTTTACATTACGGTTGACTTTTGCAAATCATTAGCAACAGCCAACTGTAATGTAAAGAATGTGCAAGTTGAATAATACCAATCCCACGGACTTTTAATGGTGTATTTGAATAGATGACTTATAAACGAGGCTAAGCCTGTGCAAATGAGTCTGTGTTCTTCAAAAACAGCGGTTTCAACCGAATGTGAAACTGGAGTATTAAATCTTTATTCTTAGTTTACAAAATGTAGAATAAAACAATTATTGAATTCGGTTTTCGCATGATATCGTAAATATCAAGACCTCGGCCGTTTTATCCGCCTCAGCCTACGGCTTCGGCAGATAACACGGCCTTGGTCTTGATAATTTACGATATCATGCTCAACCTCATCTATTAAACACGACTAATGTACAAAAACCTCTTAAAAATTCAAAGCTTCACGAGTCAAGTTATTTTTGATTTGAATCGATAAATAATCACACATAATATAACAACAAAAACAAAGCTATTCCCCAAAGATATATGAATACAAATAAAGACGTAAAAGAGTTGAGTTTCTTGTTGGTTCTGTCCTGTACTTCGAGGGTTTTTCTCCTGGTTCACCGATTTTTCCTTCTTCCACAAAAGAAACAATTCTTAAATTCCGGTAGAAGAAGAGGAATCCTCTGTTAATTCGCATTTAATTATTATTTATTGATTGATTTATTAATATTAATTAGAAAAAGGTTAATTTGGTATGAAATCGGATATGTATATAATATGTATATAATATGTGTATGCCAGATAGACTTCCTCAAAGCATAAATCGAAACAGCTTTCTAATCAGTAATCATACAATATATTAAATCCAAATGATAAATAATGAAAACGTCAAGTGTTAGAAATTCGATACGTTCTATCAGTTATCATTTTTGATTATTGTGAATTGAGATTTTTCACTGATTCCTAATAAATTCGATCTTAAATCTATAACACACCACATGAACTATGAATCGTAAGCATATCAGATTAATTTCGATATATTGATAGAGTTTCCAACTTGAAATTTCATAAACGAATCTTTTGAAGAAGAGATACGAGTCTGTCTTATGTGTAAACACTTTACTTACCTTGAATGAATGGAAGTGGCGTTATTGCGTGAGAAAACAAGCAAAGTCCTCCAATAAGCGAAATTTTACTTCGATGTATTTGACCTGAAGTTCAACTTTAGCTGTTTAGTGCGAATTGTTTCGCTATTTAAAGAAACCCCGGATGACAGAGCAAGAACAGTGTTATGACTCTCAGCATTTTTCGTCATCAATTCTTTCTAGAGCTTTCGCTCGACGTATTATATCATTAGTTGTCAACTTGATAATGTTGGTTTGCGTATGGTGATGGAATATGAAATGTATATGTGATCGTCGGACGCTCTACCACTGAGCTGCTGGAGACTCTAAGGGAGCATTCATTTTTTAGGAGGGGGGGGGGGGACCGGAGGAATTAGAGGAATCAAATAGAAAAAAAATGCTAGCCCCCATGGTAAGGAATTGAATATTTCGATAACCCCTCCACTTCCAAATATAAAAATTTTCTAGCCCCCCCCCCAGAAAACGACTAAAAAAAACAAAAAAAACACTGTATTTTTATTCATGACCCCCCCTGGTTCAACGTTAAAAAAAATGTGACCCCCCCTTTTTATCTAGTAATTTTTTAATGACCCCCCCCTAATTCCTCCGGCCCCCCCCCCCCCCTTCCTAAAAAATGAATGCTCCCTAATGGCGAGTAGGTCGTTAATGTGGGTTTAATTGTGACAAACGTACTGTATAAGCTACAGTCACAGAAATGTCTAAGGAAAATACAGGATAATGTTGGTTTGCGTATGATGATGGAATATGAAATGTATATGTGATCGTACCAATCACATATACATTTCATATTGTCAACTTTTCTCTTTTTTTGTGTGTGTGTATGGTGTAACTACAATGAATTTCTTGTAAGGCAACTCTTCAGTTTTCAAACAAAAGCTAGTATCATTTTTTTATTTTATTTCCTCTCCAAACTTTCGTGTGTGAGGGAGTTGGTCTCACGATAATGTTTGACGAGTATTGTATCCCACCCGGTGAAAATGACTCCAAATAACATTTGACTGAAAAAGAAAGAGAATTTCACAGAAATTGCAAGTTCACAAATTTTCCTTTGATAAACACAAGTAAATATCGTGTATGATAACCACTCATTATGTTCAAATTTGTTCAAATAATGTTTTACAATTCTACTGATAACCCAGAAAAAAACCTTAATTATAAAAAACAATTCATAAAATGTGCCTAAAATGATAAAACAAAGGATATCCTAATATAATTTCTGATTTTGTAAGTGTGAATAATCGATTATAATGGTGATATTTCCCCTCCTTTTTCCTTTCTTTCCTTCCTCATGTCTTCTATTTTGGTAAACAAATAAATGAGATTCAATAGAATGGCTCTTATCGAATTTGAAAGCGTAACACCCAATTATATACATTCGATTCAGTTTAACTTCCTTTAGTGAACTATCAAACAGTGATGAAAACAGGAACATTTCAGCTAACTTAGCGGTTATTCGTTTAAGACAAATGCACTTAACGTCATTAGGATCTGGGAAGATAACTTTACAATAGACTTGCAGAAAATACACAGATATATAGATAGATGTCATGGGGTTATATTGAATTCGAAAGGTTGACTATGATATATGGGATTAGGATGCAGACTGATGTAAAATACATATTAATCGATTGGAAATATGATTTATTTTGAACAATAAGATTATTTGAGCTCAGTGCTTCATTTTCAGAAGGTTTGAAGCAGTACAAAGTTCATAAAATAAAAAATATAAAAATATCAAGTGTTCATGGTTCGAGTGTCGTCACTGTAATATTCCTTTTTCTTTCATTTCACTTTATTTTATTTCCTTTCTCTCCTTTCTTCTTTCATTCGTTTCTTTCTTTTTTCTTTACTTGTTTCCTTCCCTTTCCATTTTTCTTCTCAACTTTTTTCGTTTTTATGTCTTTCCACTACTGTCTAACTCTCCGTTCATTTTTCTAGTCTTTCTTCTTTTTCCTCCCAGTTTCCCTCTCTATTTCTCTATCTCTATTAGATTGCGTACCTGGTATTCTCTTCGTATTGTTTCATTTCCTTACCTTCTTTCCTTCTTTGATCTTGTTTTTCTTTTCTTTTTGCTACCTTTTTAATTAAGTTGCATTCACAAGCTCAGACATTGATACAGGTGGAGGCCTTCAAATTTCACACTAATGATCTCATATTGTCTTGACGAGCCGTTATGGCAACTATCGTGCTGTGTCATTCAATACTCCCAGAGTGCTTTAAGAAATTGAAATCCGGTCAAAGATTTAAAAAACCATATCATCACCCGCTAAAAACACGAGATAAGAACACCTCAAATGTATATCAACAAGAGTATAATGTCACATATATTGTTAGCAGCTTGCCTATTAGACCTATTACTAATGCAAAAATAGATTCACAAATTCGATCGGTGTCATGGGAGTGGAATTGTTTTTAGATTCTCTTCTGAGCTTCGGGAGTTTTCTCCGGTTTGCTTCCCTCCATTATAAACCTCTAATCTCTAATTGAAATATATTCTGTTCTATTCTAATCTATCCATTCTATTCTATTCCATTCTATTTTCCCATTCCTATCCTCGTCCTCTGCTTTTCCTCTTCTATTCTATTCCATTCCATTCATTCTATTCTATTCTATTCTATTCCATCCCATTCTATCCTATTTAATTCCATTCCATTTTATTCTATTCTATTCTAATATATTCCATTATTCTATTCGATCTATCCCATCCCATTCTATTCAATCCCACTATTCTATTATAATCTATTCTGTTATTCTATTCTATCCCATTCTATCCTATTCCATTCTATCCTATTCCATTCTATTCCATTCCATTCCATTCCATTCCATTCTATTCTATTCCATTCCATTCTCTCCTATTCCATTCCATTATATTATGTTCTTTTCAATCCTATTCCTATTTTACCAATCCTATCCTCTTCCTCTCCTATTCCTATTCGATTCTATTCTATTTTTCTTTTTCATTCAATTCTATCATTAATAATAATAATAATAATAATATAATAATAATAATAATAACTTCTTTATTCCATTTGATAAAAATACAAATCAAATGTTACAAAAAATACAGTTAAAATTTATAAATATACAAATAAATAAATAAAAAATTATTTAAAAGCTAAATTATATTTAAATACTAATCTATTACTAAATGAATTTTTAAAACGTTCTGTATAAATCTTTGGTCTGTGGCAAGAGATATTTCTTAGGCTATAAATATTATTCTTCCTTTTTGGAATTAACGAAACTAAAGGATGACCTTCGGTATTGATAATTTTATCTAATATTTGCTAATCACTTTCTCTTAATAAATCATGAATGTTAAATTTAGTAGAAATATAATGTCTCTTAGCACATCTATCTAAAAGATTCTGAATAGTTGTTAACTCAGGCTTTGAAGCATCATGAACAGAAAGGAAATATCTTAATTTCGGAAGTATTATTCGTAAAGACCAACTGGGGCAAGGAACGTTTATGCTATCGAGCCGTAAAAGAATGGAACTCTCTCCCTCTATATATAAGAAACAGCACTTCCATTTACACTTTCTCAAGTCCCTTTTTTTCGCAATGTAATTGAACTGGATCTATGAATGCATGTTTATTTATTTATTTATTCATTTATTATTGATTATTTATCTATATGTTAGATCATCCATGTTTTTTTATTAGGACCCAGTTGAAAACCATAATTGTATGAAATGGCTTCCTAATAAAACATTAGTAAACAACAACATTATTGGTGTAAACAAATGATCTAATTCAGCTTCATTAAAACCCTCTTTTCTAAGAGACCTTATGACAAAAAGAGACTTATTTATGCTATTTAAGGTAATTTTGACGTGTTCACTAAATGGTCTATTAGATTGAAAGATTACCCCTAAAATCTTAAGATTGTTGCATTGCGAAATTCCTATGACTCGATCATACACCTCAGAGTTGCCTTTTTTTTTCTATTCAATTTCCTTCTCTTCTATCCTATCCTAACGTGTCTTTTTCCTACGTCCTTGCTCTTATCGAGATTACAATCACTTATCACCGAGGAATATGACGTACAGTAACGGGAAGACACACGATAATCATGATAATAATTCCACCACTGTGTGATAAAGGTTAAAAATTGAATTTAGAAATACCTAGAAATATCACCCCTGCTGAGGTGGAGGAAGGGACTGGGGCCTAGTGCAAATATTTATCTAATTTAAGAATTAGTACTATTATCGAGTTTGAGCATGTTTGGATGGATACTTAGGCCGTGTTTACACTACTTTTTAACCTAGATTGTGTTAAATTTTAACAATGACCTACAATTGTTAAAGTGCGTTAAACTTCGGCCTTAGTGAGTGGCAAGCTTTTAAAAATCGCAAAAATAAGAGAGAATGTGTGGGGTTAGAGGACAGCCTTCCACAAACCCCAAAACCATACAATCTCTCTTATTTTTACGATTTGTTTAAAGCCTGCTCATCAGTCAATAATTGCCCAAACATTCTAAAACTTGGTAAGCTTCATAATTTTAGTGTGGTCTTTCGTGTGATTGGTTGTTTTTTTTTAAAACTAGATTAATATTTCTACAATCGTTCCCAGTCCCTTCTTCAACCTCGGAACGACTAATAGTCTTAATGCGCACAAATGTACAAACAAGTAGTACATCTAGGATCATAATGACCATGGTACATCGAGGATCATAATGACCATGGTACATCTAGGATCATGATTACCATGGTACATCGAGGATCGTGATGACCATGGTACATCGAGGATCGTGATGACCATGGTACATCTAGGATCATGATGACCATGGTACATCGAGGATCATAATGACCATGGTACATCGAGGATCGTGATGACCATGGTACATCGAGGATCGTGATGACCATGGTACATCTAGGATCATGATGACCATGGTACATCTAGGATCATAATGACCATGGTACATCTAGGATCATAATGACCATGGTACACCAAGGATCATGATGACTATGGTACATCTTGGATCATGATGACCATGGTACATCTAGGTTCATGATGACCATGGTACATCGAGGATCATGATGACCATGGTACATCGAGGATCGTGATGACCATGGTACATCATCTAGGATCATGATGATCATGGTACATCGAGGATCGTGATGACCATGGTACATCTAGGATCATGATGACCATGGCACATCTAGGATCATGATGACCATGGTACATCTAGGATCATAATGACCATGGTACATCGAGGATCATGATGACCATGGTACATCTAGGATCATGATGACCATGGTACATCTAGGATCATGATGACCATGGTACATCTAGTATCATAATGACCATGGTACATCGAAGATCATAATGACCATGGTACATCGAGGATGACCTTTGCATGATTTCGTCAATTTTTCTTGTAACCATCAACTTACATCATTTGTCTTAATATTTGTTTAGTCAAGGAAGTTGTTTATGAAAAATGCAGAAGCCATACTTCTATTTAACGCCTTTTAGTTATGTCATGAATCTGCTATAATAACATTTCTTGGTACCTAGAATATAATTGTCAATATTTTGTGCACACAGCCCTTGATAATCAATAATGTTTTTGATTTTTTTGGTTTCGTGTGAAGACTGCTGCTTTGAGTTTTTTCTAGTGAAGTTTCCAGTTTTACCACTTGCGTAGTTCACTTGATTTGAATAAATAAAACTTCAGGGATCCTGGTAAGGGGTCTGGTAAAGCGATCCCATAGGCCATAACAATGAAGATATCATCCAGGGTGTCTAGGGCCTAATGATCAGAACAATAAGACGCTTCTAATCATATCATAAACAAGTCGTAGCAAGTCTAGGTTTAATTACAAACCCGAACTGCCGGTGTTTTTTGTCAACGAAGTCGGCTTTATTCATTCAAACGTGAATAATAATAATTTTCTGTCGTTGGGATTCATCATTGTCTCCTGAGTCCAAAAGTGTCTTAGCCAAGTGATCTAAGTGTTTGAAAGTCTTGGGTTAAATTTGCATTCTTGAACGAAAGTATGAGTGAAGAGCAAAGAAAAACTTCAATAGCATCTATCAGTTTCTTGAACAGAAGTCCTTCTAATAGTTCTGTCGGGTACTGTCGAACATGTTCGTCTTCCGCAATCAAGTGCGCTGAAATATTTACTCAAATTAACGCACTAAGACTTGAAGAAGAACTATGTGACATCGTTGTTTCGATCAAATCAAGTTCGTTCAATATGCCGGTACATCGGTTGATTCTGGCAACAAAGTCTCCTTTTTTTAAGCGGTATTTTACCGAAAACAAGAATGCGACTGAATTTGAATTTGATGAAGGCTTTTCTGCTGATGGAGTAAAGAGCGTTTTGGAATACATATATGAAAGTGAACTAGTTGTATCTTCGGAAAATGTTGAAGATCTTACGAAAATTGCTGTTTTACTTGAGGTAGGTTGGACTGCGTTAGTCATTTTGTTGTCTACTAAAATGTCTGTTCAGTCACCGGGGAAAAAAGATGGTAAAGAAGAGAAAAGAAAAGAGCTAAGTCTGCACTAGCATCTAGTCCTATTTCAAACTTTGTCAGAGCCAAAGGCGATAGCCGATGAGCTAAAAGAACTTTTGCTTCTTGTTATTATTCTCGTCAAGAACATGGAAGTTAGTGTTGAGACATCCCAGTGTTGTTTGTAGTCGATGAAACTTTTTTAAAGACCTTGATAATTCGTATGTCCATCATTCCTTCCTTAGTTCCCATCTACGCTTATCTCCTTTGGCTTCGACAACCTTTTCACGGTTCAAATAGGTGTATTTACAAAATAAGAGTGGGGAAATGTTGAAACGTTACTTGGAAAAAATGTTTAAGAAGTAAGAGACGGTTTTATTGAACCAGAAAAACTTTTTTCTATTTCTTAAAAGAATATCATTAACTTACATTTTCGACCTTGTTAATAATTTATAGTTCAGACGTTCGTTAAGAAACTCGTAATCTTTAGTAGTTTTCTCATTTTTGGTGATAATTACTGCAACATTCGACCATCATGATTTTATTACTATGTATTTAAAGTAGAAACTGTGCAGAATTAGAGATTGAGCCAGAAACAAATTCCATCCTAGCGTAAAACCATTTAATAATTGGTTATTGTTATGATACTTGGATAAGCACAAAGGTAAAATCAAGGATGTAAGTCTCGTTAAACATTAATGGAGTAAGCTCGTTTTCCCCTGATTTCTAAAATACTAAAATTTAGAATATATAATAGATAGCTTTTTAGAATTACCTCAAACCCTGATTTTTTTCTTTTCTGTTTTTTTCCCGGTGTCTTCTCGTCTTCATTGCGTTTATTCCCTCACGATTTATTTTATGGTTACTGATTAATTCAGCGAAAACTTGATTTGAAGTTCACAGGAGCTTGCGCCACTCTAAACACAACACGCTAAATTCCAATTCGATCTCTCGGAGACTTAGTCATGCCCTGACTTAGATTCAAAGGTTGGGTTCGATAATTTTTATCGAAGGCTTTTTTAATATGTTAAATCTCGAAATTGATTTCGTGTCTGTATAAGTTAGCATTTGAAATCAATGATGACAACAGTAAACCAGTAATTGCATCTTACCTTAGCGTCTTTGATATATTGCGAAAGAAGGGGTGGTCTGGTCGGTGTCCGCTTGTCAAGTGGCTGGCAACGGTCTACAAGGCGCCAACTTGCCACACTGCAAACTCTGCCAGTACGCCCTGCCGAAACCAATAGGCCCCCCACACAGGATTACTATGATGAGGGGAAACCGCTGAGCCATAATGACTCTGTTCTAACTTTAATTGAAGCCCATACACGACAATCTTATCTTAGTGTCTTGTATTCCTAGTATATAGAGCAGATTTCGTACGAGTGTGAAACGTCACGACACACGGCACGGTTACGGCGCGGCGCGGACACAGCACCGAATTTCGAATGTTTTCATACACGGCACGGCACTGACACGGTCACTGCAAGGCGCGGTCCGTGCCGTAAGTTTTTCATAGTCATACGAAAACTGCTCTAATATACCAGCAACAGAACAGCAATTGGGGTGTTCGGTATTCACAGGTTCGATTCTCTTTATTCATTTCTAGTTATCATAAGGTCTATTGGGGTGTTCGGTATTCACAGGTTCGATTCTCTTTATTCATTTCTAGTTATCATAAGGTCTATTGGGGTGTTCGGTATTCACAGGTTCGATTCTCTTTATTCATTTCTAGTTATCATAAGGTCTATTGGGGTGTTCGGTATTCACAGGTTCGATTCTCTTTATTCATTTCTAGTTATCAGAAGTTGTTGACCGATGTTGCCATTTCATAACCAACCACTTGCGCATCAATAACTACGACCGTTACATTTTGTTGGCCGAGGAAATGAATCTGCCGTGGCTTCTCAACAAAGTCTTCCTATTCTTGGAATGGAATTTTATAGAGTTCGTAGAGAGTGAAGTATTTTCAAAACTAAAGGCGTCACATCTGTACCGCCTTCTCTGTAGTAAGGGACTACGAGTTAGTCGTGAAGAGACGCTGTACAATGCTGTTATGAAGTGGTATGGCTACGATACCACAAACAGGTCAGACAACAATTTAATTATGAAATTTTTAATAATATGAATAAGAGAGGGAAACTTCTTAATACCGCGCGCGCCATGTGAATTCCCAGTTGGGCTATTCTTAGCATTCGCGTACGAACAGTTTTCGCCATACCCTACTCCTGTGCGTCAAATATTGTGCGCTTCATCCAAACCTGGAAGTAGCAAAAGCATGTACAGATTTTATGGGGAAAAACATAAATTTCGCGTCTTTTTGAGTGTTCAATAGCCTCAGTCGTGTTTTATCAGAGAACAGAACATAGCCAATCCTGATCTTTTTGCTTTATCTAATAGATTTTGTTGAAAAAGTGAGAAAAATCGACGAAAAGTATGTGGTTTTTGAGCGCGCGCGCACACGTCCACTAGCTCCATCAAAAAAAAAAAAAAAAAACCAAACAACTATGGATGCTAAAAATAGCCCAACCGGGAATTCACATGGCGCGCGTGGTATTAAGAAGTTTCCCTCTCCTATTTATGCTCTCTTGCCGTGGCACAATGAATGTTTCATTCCATGAGACTTTTTCTCTTTACAGAAAAAAGTCCCTTGAAAGTCTTTTTGAAAAGGTTCACTTCATCCGAATAAATCCAAACTTCCTTGAAGAGCGAGTAATTCCCGAACTTGTCAAGGACCTTGGCATGTGTGAAGACAAAGTATCTTCAGCACAGAGTCTTCATCAAACATCGCCATCTCACATGGATGTATGGTCACAGGGACGCTCCCGAAACACTAGTGAGGCCATCTACTTGTTTTCCTCCACTGAGGATATCGTAGAGAGGTTTGATCACGTGACATCCACGTGTGTCCCTTGTGCTGAAATGAAACGAGGTGCAATTACTAGTGTCAGTGGAGACATGTGCTGTGCTGTTCGAGTGAATGAGAGTTTATTCTTGGTGTCATCTCGGAAGGTCTTGCGATTTAATGCTGAACGAATGCGCTGGGATATTGTCGGTGATGGTAAGTACTCAGGCTCTAAGCAACGAGAGATAGATATATGTAAGGATGTCCGTGGGCTCGAAAATGCGTTAAATTCAAATCGATTTTCAGTTTGTATCACAAATTCATGATGATGAATTAAGTCATACTTGTGCTCATGCTGAGCTGATGATGGTGATGATATATGACGATGGCTGTCTTTTAATTCAGCCCTCATAGTTATTGCAGACAGGTAGTACCTTAATCTTTTTCTTTGTTTAACTCATATAATCTTGTAATTCTAAAGGATGGGACAAATGAACTGCTGTTGTTGTTGATTATGGTGGTGATAATGATGATACATGATGATGATTATGAATGATGATGACGATGGTGATTTTGTTGTTGTTGATGATGATGATGATGATGATGATTATGAATGATGATGACGATGGTGATGTTGTGTTGTTGATGATGATGATGATACATGATGATGATTATAAATGATGATGACGATGGTGATTTTGTTGTTGTTGATAATGGTGATGATGATACATGATGATGATTATAAATGTTGATGACGATGGTGATTTTGTTGTTAATGCTGATGATGTTGATACATGATGATGATGGTGGTGATAATGATAATGATGATAGCAATTTTTTTCTCGTCTTATACAGTAATATTCTATTTCAAAATCTACAGGAGTTTCCGTGACAGATGCCGGTATCTGTGGGGGCGAAGTTGCATTGTACGTGGTAGGAGGCAAGGAGGGGAATGCTGTGAAAAGATTTCTGATTGAAAAGAAAAAGTGGGATTTGCTACCACCCATGAATGCTAGACGCAGAGGGCCTGGTAAGTACGTCACGCAGATATCTAAGGTCATAACAATGGTCCAAAATAAGGAACCAATTTTATTGATTTAGATGGTAGATACCGGCAAATACCCCCTCCCCCCTCAGAAACCTGTTGAACTACTCGATACTGGGTGTCCATATTGACTATTTCATACACACGAATAATTTGTTTAGCATACATGCAATCTTTATAGATATTTAAGGACAAAATCCAAAATTTCACTTCCAGAGGTATTGGGTAACAGGTAACCCAGCCACCACCAGCTGATCTGAGAAAAAATATTAGCCAATCAAAATCGAGAAAATTCGCATAACTGACGTGTCATCCTTAGTAGCCCAGCAACTCGACAAGTTGTAGAGAAAATTGCTCCGTGTAATCGCGTGCCTTAAGGAATTTCTGACTTTTTGCCTCTAGGTGTTGTTTGTGTATCCAACGCTCTTTATGTGATGGGAGGCTATAGTACTGATCAATCAGGAGCCATTGCATCAGTAGAAAGTCTTGATTTGGCATCAGGACAATGGTCTTCCTTGCCTCCAATGCTCGTTTCACGATTTCGGTTGTGTTGCGTGACATTTGAGGGCAAGATCTTCGCTATGGGAGGACGTGACAACGTGCGCAGTCTCCTTACAGTAGAAACCTTTGACTTAGAAACGAAAAAGTGGCATAAACCAGATAAGCACATGGTACGAGCAAGAGAGGAGTTTTGCGCAACAGTTCACGAGGAGTTGATTTTTTGTTTCGGAGGACGAGGAGAGAAGAGTATTGAATATTTTGGCCCCAATTCAGGGGGAGACTGGGAGGAGATTGGTGTGATGGGGGAGGGGAGCGTGAGGAATGGTTTGTCTTGTGTGAACTTTACTCCAGTGTTCGATGATTAGATAAGATTAACAGTAGCACTCTATTCATCACTTTCCATACATCGGTTCACTGTTCAAACACAAAACATTCAAGCGAGGCTTCAAGTCAGTTTCAAGGGGCTATTCAAAGTTGAAACTTCGGCAGGGATTGTGCTAGGATTTTGTAATGTGCCCTGGGACCCATGTGTCTGGGCACATTGGGGTCCCTAACATATTTGATGGGATTCTAGATTGTGTTCTTTCGTAAGCAAGGAATTGAGTGCAAGAAATGAAGCTCTCGGGTAAAAACGCACAATTTCTGCGTTAATGCGAACCCTGCAACCTCGACTGTATGCTTTGTGTTTGACCAGGGAACCGATGTGTGAAAGGTGGTGAAGCGTAGGTTCCTTGATTTCACTTCATTCAATAGGATTCTTTCTGGCTAACAGCACATGGTGCTCAGTATCAACCTCGTCAGTATTTGAACCACCATTTAGAGCAGATAATGAGATTCAAAGACTTGTATCACCTGATTGAAACCCAGCTATAGAATCCTTTAAGTTTACGCGTCAAAGCAGCTCAATTTGGAGGACAAAACAAAAAAATGTTAATCTCCCGAGAATTGGAACCTATTGTTTTGTCCTCCAAATTCAGCCGCATTCCGACGTGCTGCAAGGGGTCTACTATGATAGTACGCAATTTTCTGGAACAAATTCCCCCAGGGGGAGGGAGGTGATGATTCAATTTTACCAATTGCACCAATCGGTTTTCTACCTTTTTTATTGGTTTCTATTTGATCTCCGTCACTAATGTACCATCTGGTCCGTGATGCTTAGATAAGTTGACGCACGGACCTTCATCTTCACTAATGACCAGTTAAAAATATAAACCGTAATTTTTCATCACAAGAAATATTCACACTATAGGTATGGGATACTGTATGCTCGAAATTAGGATGCATAGAATTGGAAGAGCATGGAATAGCAGCCATGTTTTACGATCAAAATACTAAAGCCACTGTTACACGTAGTCTTTTTTCATGCAACTTGAGCCGCGCGCAAAAAAGTTCAAGTTGCACGCGAGCATGTCACACGTATTTTTGTCTTTGCAACTTTCGCAAATTTGTTGAGAAATCAACTTTTCGTGCACGTTTTATGTTTGAAAAATAAGTTGCACGTGGGGGTGTTACACGCCAAAAAACGCTCGTGCAACTGGAACTTTTTTGCGCGCGGCTCAAGTTGCATGAAAAAAGACTACGTGTAATATTACGTATCCGGGACTTTGAAAAAAACTTTTTCGCGCACGTGCACATGTCATCGCTTTCAGTATCATTGAAATATACCAAAAAAATGTTGTTGGGGCCAAAAGCCAAGGGAAATAGGCCATGAGCGATCACAGGTATCCCAAGCTGGGTTTCTGTGGTATCCTATCGAACTTATAAGGCAATGTATGGCGATTTTTCGAAAAAATTAAAAATCAGTAAATCACACAAATAAATGTCCCTACTTGTGTTTCGTGTTTTCCTTTGAGTCTCTGTGAAGTTTCAGGTCATTTGCAGCAATATTGAGCGAGTATCGTGGTGCATGGAGTATCCCTCGTACTCGCCATACATTGCCTTATAAGTTCGATAGGAAACCACAGAAACCCAGCTTGGGATACCTGTGTAAGCGATAAGCGATAGGAGATGTTCATTCCAAGATCTAGCTAAAATGTATTTTCTTGTTATTCTCGTCAAGAACACGGAGGTTAGTGTTAAGATATCCAGCTAGTGTTGTTCGTAGTTGACGGAACCGTTTTAATTAAGGCCTCGATTATTCGTGTTTAATCGTATGGCCATAATTCCTTTCCACCTTGGAAAGACTTATCTCCCTTGGCCCCGACTCCGTAAAAGGTATAAATATTTCCAATAAATTAAATATTGTGCTGTATTCTAAATAACGTTGATTCTGCCAGTTTACTAATGATTTCAGTTTCTAGTTTTTCTTGTCTTCTTCTCTGTATACTTCAAGCCATGATTGCACTTCTTCAATGTTATAATAACTCGGGCCCAGACCTCCTTGGTAGACCACGATATTGTTTCTAATGATGTAAAGTCTCTCAGGGAAGGACCCGTAAGCGATGTTGGCCGAGTTGAGCACATTGTCCACCAGTAGCGCTACTGATGAGGGAATATGGGACTGTAGTATCTTAGCAGCTGTGCATCGTTCTTCGAGCGTCTTGTGTTGTAATATCTGATAGTTCTCCTGCATTAAGGAAAAAAAACAGGTGAAAATGAGAAAATGTAAACATGCGATCAACGACTCTCGAAATAATCGGTAATAACTATGATCCGGTTTAAGGTTACTCGATCTTTGTCCGCAAAGAAGCTGCTTTTCCGCCATTAAAATGTTTTTGGTCCGTAACCACCATGTTGGAAAGCAAGCAGTCACGTGATTCTGTCCCAAACATTGAAAGTCACGTGATTGACGGCGTCAAGGTGACAGCGATACGTTGTTCAAACTTCTTTCCCTTATTTTTCTTGTCAAATGTATAACACAATCTTCTTTGATACACGTGATTGATTGACCGTATATTGGCTTCCGAAAGGAATTTAAAGAATGCTAGGAATACTTTCCGCATAATATGCAATAAAAAGGTTATATCAGGTATTTGCAATAGGCCACAAGCGAAACCGCTGATTTTTCACTCCGTTCTCGGAAGTAACACATGATAAAGTATATTGTGACTTGACGCAATGTAATTACTCGGGCTTCCTGAGGTTGTCCGTTGTGAAAAATGTCTTCCTTTCTACCTTTTAACAAAGTTTAACACAGTAAGTCCGAGTGAACGCTGTCATGAGTCTAAAAGAGCTTCTGGCATATTTGCAAATAGAGAAAAACCCTCAAAGCACAGGAGAAAACAAGTTCGGGTTCGAGTATTGAGCTCACATAATTAGGCGGTGCATTGGTAGCGCATGCGCAGTGCCATTTGCAATCATGACACAAGATCAATCTGTAACTGCATTAAAACGCATATATGATCGCGCACCTCATCCCACACGTCTAATCCAAGGATTACAGTTTGATTTTAGCTCGTTATATCCGACGAACCTTGCCTTGACATAAGTTCCGTGCAACTTATTTATTCCGGTATTTGGACTCCAATATCCAACAATGCATACCAATGCTATATATAGGCAATGTTTATTAAAGAATGAATTGTCGATCCGATCCAGGAAGGACAATTGCTTCATTCAGATTATAATATCGATAATAAACTACTAACGCTTGCGAGCGGGTAGTCCAAAGGCTTCGCGATTAAAAGTAAGTGTCATCGAATTGTGAACAAAGTTGATTAAAATCGGATGCGATATTGACATTGAACTCAAAAGAAAAATCTTTCGATGCATACCCCGGCAAATGATTGCGCGCAACGTTGCATAAACACTTGAGTCAAGTGATCCTAAACGGGGCATGCGTCAACGTACCATGTAACCCTTTAGTTGCATCGCCGATTTTCTTGTACTTGGGTTTGAACTGAGCCATTTAGGCTTTCCGTGCAGATGATCAATTCACATCATTAGCTAACATACCAAAATATGTACCAGGACAATAAACTATTGTGATTCACTTTATATCTACAAATCCCAGAACAATAGCAAGCATCTCTTGTTGTGTTTTTTGTTAGAAAAAGCACAGCACTTAATTGTCAGTAATTTGCGGAAAAGGCGAAGCATTCCGTTACGATTTCCAGTTCTTATCGCTTAATCTAAAAAAGGAAAGAGTGCAGTTCTATACATTCGACTTGGCTACTTTTTTTGGGAGTTATAGTAAAAAGAAGTTATACATTCTGCTCGTTTATATAATGTTCTCAATAATTACTATACTTAGCGTTAAAATTCATATCTTTATCCTTTTCAATTTCTTGGAGATTTTGTTAAAATTTTGGAAAAAAATTGTCAAAAATTTGAGGTTATGTAATTCCAGTTTCGTAAGTGTAAATCGTTTTGATACGACAACTCTTGCTACATACGAAGCCATGCACTGACCGCCAGTACCGACCATAAAAAAAACAGCTTATTTTTTGCGCAAAAGAATGCGAACATTTCTGGGGCAATTGAAAAAGCTTGAAGTGGTATGTCGCACAAAGAACATGTCACGAAAATATGCTAAAGATTTGGAGTAGATGGTGGAAGGATTTCGCATGCGTGACTGAAAGCTGTGCACGAATGCATCCAATCAAAATAGCGCGCATAGCGTTAGATTCGTTGTACAAATTGTTGAGCGATAATCTAGTGATACTCAAGTCACTAAAACAAATCATGGGGAAAATGTTTTGGTATAATTTTGAAGTCCGCATCACCGGCCCGCGCGCGCAGCCTTGCCTAGTTTTTCTCATGTGATAATATCATAGAAATAATAAATAGTACGAACCTCAAACTTCCACCCATCATCTGGATGGGCCTCTTCAATGTAGACGATAACAAAGTCAGCCTCTTCTGCAAACTCCTTGACCAACGAGCCCAAGGTCTGCAGGGAGGCCATGAACGGGGGTCATGTGCAAGGCCCAAAAAGAACAACCATTGGTCGCGAGAAGACTTGCAGATCTAGTAGCTTGGAGAATTGGTGATTGTTGTTTGTGATGTCCACCAGTGTTGGGTTGGGGGCTTTTTGTCCCAATCTGGCTGTTTTGGCACCATCTTGTTTCAAAGTCTGCAGTGTGCTCTTGTACATCTCCCATCCAAATAACGTGTGCCAGTAGTTACGTTTTTTCATGTTAGCATTTTGTGTGTTGGTCAAATAGGCAAACAATCCTTCGCCCAGGGACCCTATTACAGGAGTCTGGTGCAATGCCTTCAAAATCAAAAACAAAATTCCAAGCAGTGCTGCTTCGATATAAAATACAAAAATCGAGAATTGCCTTTTTAAACAGCCCGTCATTTTAACTTGATCCACTCTGAAACTGAAAGTATTCTGGTTGAAAACAACCCTTTACAAAGTTGTCTCCAAATGGGACGAGCTCTCATTGGTGTAGAGGTGTTGAGCATTCTGTGTTTAGAAATGTTCTGATATTCACTTGGGAAATGGTATTCTATACTGCGTGTGAGGTAAACAAAGTCAGAAATATTTTCAAAAAACGCCTACACTCGTTGAATTGGTGTTAAACGATCTTTATCAAACCATTAATGAAATTTCTATATGCAAGATTTGAACTGTGGCAATGGCTGAAACAAGGCGGTATATTTTACAGATCCAAAAACCGTTCGCTTTGGACGCTTGTCAACTTCACCTTCCCTACAAATGTGAGACCATTTTCTTATTGAGAAGACTTCATACAGGACACAGTACTTTGTATGTATTATTTTATAACAAACTCAAACTATTTATTGATGTATCTAGGCAGTATTACATCTCGAATAGTATTGCAAATGTTTCAGGAACAATCGCTCCATCTTTTAGTTGTTCTCCGCTTGACGAACTAATTATAACACATGCATGCACGGAGCTACTACGGGTTATCAGTTTACGAATACTGAAGAAGGCAGGAGGAATACGAGCTCGAGAAGACGATGAAAATCACAATACCTTTTAAGCCGGAAGCAATACGGAAGCTCAACCAAAATGTCTTACCTATTGTGTAGTTCCTCCTTGCTATTTTCGTGTATATTTTTAAATACAGAATACTTTTCAAGACCCATGCAGCAAACTGCTACAAAACTTACTTTAATTAACTTTGGATTCTTGCTTGTTCCCTAGCTTGTATTCTTGATTCTCTTGTGGCCTCCTTCTTCTTCTTCTTCTTCTTCTTCTTCTTCTTCTTCGTCATCTTCTTCTATTCTTCTTGTGTTCTTGACTCTCTTGAAAGCTCTTTTGGAACTGAGCTCCTGCTCTAAGAACTCCGGTAGAACTGAGCTCACGGTTTCAAGAGAGTCAAGAACACGAGAAGAAGACCAACAAGGGAACAATGAAGCAATTGCAAGAACTCAAGCTCTCCAGGCCAGCTAGACAAGTGGGTAGAAATATGTTGGAGTTAAATCAAAAGATTTGTATCAACCTATTTTTCTAAGGCAATTCAGTAAGTTTTGTAGCAGTTTGCGCTGCGTCTAGCTACATGTTTCTCCTGTCACTCAAAAGTAAAGTGAGTCAATGCGCTGTTCACTATGCAGTTTTCAGCATTCAGTCTTCAGCAACTACTGTTTTATACTATTGAAGACAGTTTGTGAAGACACGAATATACTTACTTCAGACCCAGGGCCGGGATGACCGTGAACATAACCCGGTCGTGAAGGCAAACTGAGTGAGTTTCAATAGCTTGTCGCATAGCTTGTATATAGCTTCATAGGCCGGGTATACAAGTATGTTATTTCAGTATATCATAGCATATGAAATAGGGAAAGAATATCACTAAACGCAATGCATTCTACGCACATGCAGTAGTCACGATGGCGAAGCTTAATGGGATCGGGCTGAGCAAAAAAAAAAAGAAGAGATTTGAAACTGATAAACTCCTTCAAATTCACTCGATCTAAAGAAACCTCTGGGCTGATCAAATTCTGGGCACAGATAACTCGCAAATCGAATTGGAATTTAGCTTATTAGATTTTGTGGAGGAAAATAGGAGAACCCGGAAAAAAATCCTTGAATCATGCAGTCAAGGGAGAGACCCAACTAGTCTACTCACAATAACCCGAGAGCCCAACACGATGATAATATTTATATAGCGTCCTTTCTATATGGATATAATCAAAGGCGCTTTAAAATCATGAGAGGTGGTTAGTATAAGGTGTAGACACTGAGGGTGGTCACTGCCAGGGTTTCTTTACGTCCTCAGTGGTTCTTTTACGTCCCTCCGATATTGGTTAGTGATGAAGTGTGGAGAGACGGGACCGCCATTTTAAGTGGTCATCCGAGCCACTTGAAAGTCTAATCGTTTGCAGATGTAATTACAAAGGCAGCACTTTCTCCTCAGTTATTTTAAGACCCTGAGTGTTGGTCCGGCCGGGACTCGAACCACGACCTCCCGCACGAAAGTCCGGTGCTCAACCAACTGAGCCAACCGGGCGGCAACACAACTCTTGTTTCAAAATCATCCAATCAGTGTCTGATTGAGATGCTTTGCCATGCCCCTTGCAGAAATTGTGAAACAAGGTTGAATTCATAATTTTAGGTTAAGTCCTGGGTTTGAAAATCCAATCTTGGTTCCCAGAGACCAAGACCGAGCATATTTTGGTCAGCTCTGGAATTCAGCGGTAACTCCGGTCAAAAAGTGTCACAAAGTTGAACGTTATTCAATCATATGTACTACACCTATAGATATACAACTGATTATCAGTTCATTATAGCTATTCCCCCACATTCAGAACATCAAGAAGTTTAGTGTTACAGAAAATGTATTGACTCATGAAGAAGTGCTCAAAATTTACTCCATAGACTTCTTCAAAAAATTTTTTTGAATGTCATAAGATATGCGTTTACAACGTCTTCTGATCAGTTTTCAGCGTAATATGTGCGGTTTTTACCCTGGTTACCACCCAAAACCGCAATGTGTCATGGCCAATGTCCTAGATTGACACAAAAAAGGGCACAAAATTTAAGACTGTGCCAATACAAGCTATGGACGAACCTATTAGTAGCCTTTAGGGCAGTCTCCTATGTGTTGCTATGGAGACCAGTGATATACTCAGCATTTCAAAAGCGTGTTAACTTTGTTAAGTGGCACGCTCGAATTGTCATTTTTGTACGCACCTTTGATATCAGACCACGTATGGTTACTGCGCCTTTAATAAGAAGCCAAGAAAAATGTAACTATAGCAACCAAAGAATTTCAGTATCACAGCTTTTTTTTTTGTCTTTGTTATTAAAATTCGTTTAATGCATTTACCAAAGCATGAAAAAGCGACTGTTTCTAGTGAGAATGATTGCAGACCGATTCCCATAAGGTCGTTATTCAGTTTTTTTGCGCGCCTTTTCCCATAAGCGTTTAGGGTTTCGATTTAGGTAATAAGGCAATTACAGATAAACATTTGGACCATTTTACAAAAGGACGCTAAGTATTAGAGATAGTGCGCACCGTCCAAACGATTAGTAAATCATTAACAAAGGGTTAGCTGGTTTGAAGGGTCACGTCCAACCACCTCTCCCCCTTCTCCTTTGTGCGAGCCCGACTATTTGAACACCTGGTATGGTGAGGCCTAGTTGACATGCATTGTATGTGCGCGTGTCATCCCCTCGTTTGCATAAATTCGGGACTCGTGGCTATTGATGTGTAAATGAGAAGTTCTTTGACTCAACTCTCTTTTGATTCTCTGATAAAGTAAGTGTCTGACTTCTGACTTAAACCTTTTCTTTGAAGACACGTGTATATTGTAAGCCGTCAAGGAGATAAACAAGAGCCTGATATTTTGTGAGCGTTTTGGCTCCAAGATTGTTGCGAGTGGATTCCGTGAATAAGCTGTGCTTCCTTGTACTGATCTATCTATGCTAGGCTGCTCAAAGGTAAACAAACTGTCTTATAATCTCCAGGTGGTGAAGACTTACTACTATTAGTGCTAAAGTCCGCAAACATAACTAGTTTTCAATTTAAAGCCGTTATCATACGAAGCCCACCAGCTTGTATCCGCAAATTCTCATTTAATAAGATTTTTTTTTACTATTTTTGCCAAAAAAAGTATCTGAAGCAAAGTAAATTCTATAGAAAAAAATAACTTTATTATTTTTAACTCGTGGGCATTATTTGTCTCTATTTGGAGCAATGATTTTACATTTTAAAACAAAAGAACTCAAAGAACGATACGGCTTTTATGACAACTCAATAGATAAAAATCTAGTTTCGCACTTTCGAAACCTCTCATTTCACTTTCAAATATGAAGAAACTATAACTTCAAAAAATATTCAAAATATATATGCCGATATTTTTTTTAATCGTTAGGGTTTTGAGCAGTTTTAAATTATGCCCACTCGTCAATGTTGCTCGGATATTTTCTCACATTCAACATTTTTCGGCCTGCAAAGCCGATCTTTTCATGTAAATAATCCATGTATTTTTTTGGACCCCATCCTCATGGCCACTCAATACAGTCCCAGGAATGCAGCTTTGTTCGTTAGATGACTGACTCGCAGGTGTCTGACTAGAATCACCCCATAGGCGATCTAGATTTTTGGTGTCCACCCTTAGTATCTAAGAGATCAATATAAACCACACGCGTGTTGCATATTTGTCTCAGCCAATTCTCCAATTATCTTTTTATAGATATTTATTTTGCGTTTCCCGTCGCGGCTTTGTGTGAGATTTTGGGTATAGTGTTTAGGGTTTTTTGGTCGTGAGTTTTTGAGAGTGGGATTATAGAGGTGTTTGCGATCCTCACGCCATTTATTCCATTCCATTTGGTCGATCCAAGGCGCCCGCGGTGTGACGGGATTGTAGCCGGCCCACTAACAGCAGTAGGTCCACTTCACTCTTCAATCCTCCACAAAAATTCATATTTATTTGGATTTTCCCAGGCAAAACACCATGAAACCCTGTTGGTAGAGCACTACATAGTCCAAGGCTTCCATGACCTCAAATTCTAATGAAGAGAAAACTTGTTCGGTGGAGACTTTGATGGTAAAACTTGGCAGTGAAGGTCATGTTGATGGCTCGACTTGCGAGTCAAGACACGATGGTTGCTACATTTGTGGAGCTTTCAACCCGAATTGGCACGTCTTTGCCAAACCACAGAGCAATTCAACTAAAGAGCCGTTTTTCCCATTCCTGGAGTACCACCAACCAACAGCTTCAGCTCGTCCAATTGAGAAAGAAAGTGGAAAAGTAGCTGTCTGCGCAGTGTGCTTTTCCTTTCTGACTCAACAATGGCGAGCGTTTGAGGATAAGGAAACCCCGGTTGTGAAGCGAATTTACTGGTTAAAAAGACCCGGTTCTCAGAATCCTGAAAGCTTTGACAAAGACTTTGAACGAGAATATGAATTAGAAGAAGGAATGGTAAATCACGTTATGAGTACCATGGACGTGACGACGAAAGATCGTCATCACTCGAAAGTGCAGAGCAAAAGTCAAAGTACAGCTGAGCAAGAATCCACTGAAGCTCTTCTCTTTACTGAAAAACACAGCAAAGTCCCTCCAACTGAGCCTTCTAACTCTTCTAAAGTGCTTGAATCAAGTTCTGTTAACAAGAAGATGGCGAACTTAGAGTTTTGTTTTGTTTGTAGCCGTCAAAAACCTAAAGAATTCATGCGTAGTGTTCACACGCGACCACAACTTAAAACTGAAACTCCTTTCTATCCATGTCTGACCAAGCATAACCCGGCAATTTTAGCCAAAAAGATGGATTTTCTTGGCAAGGTACTGGTTTGTGAGGCCTGTCAAAAGTTCTTGTTCAGACAATGGCAAGTTTTTCAGAAGAACAACACACCTCTTAGTGAAAGGCAGTACCAATTACGTTCTGACCCCTCCCTCCCACGAGAACGACAGTCCCAGCTATCGACCATGGTGTGCTTTATTTGTGGTGTTACTCAACCAGCAACTTCTGGAAGATTTTTGTACTCCTGTAAGCATGCTCCTGGAGACCCATACTATCCATTTCTAAATAAACTCAAACCTCCGCCAGGGGCTATGCCATTGACTAAGCAAGGTTTGACAAGAGCCTGTAGTGGATGCCGCAAGTCTCTGCACCGCCAGTGGAAAGAATTTGAATTGAATCACATTGCAGAAGATGAGCGGGAATATAGAATACGGAATGATGGGATATCAGCATCATCATCACCACCACCATCATCTTTGAAAACATCCTTTTCCCAACCTAGTATGAATACAGAAACTATATCTACCGTAAGGGAACTTACTGGAAGGAATGAAATTCGACTTGCATGTTATACTTGTGGGGAGTGTAGTGACGAATCAAGTATGAGGCCCATTTACACTGGACAGAATACAAATCCTTTAAAAGCGAACTTTTATTTTCCATTTATTACACTTCTGGAACCACCCCCAGGAAGCCGACCCCTGGACCACATTGGACGAACACTTGTTTGTAAAAAATGCTACAAGTTCCTACACATCAAATGGGAACAATTTGAAAGAGAACAAGTTCCACCTCAAATGCGCATCTATGCTGTAGATGGAAAAGCAAATATCAGACTCAAGTCTAAGTCACATTTTTGTTATTTATGTGGAATTAAATGCCCAGGAACTCATTCATCTTTTAAACTTCATTCCTATCCACATAACGGTGAAGGTGTTCAAGACGGAGGTCCGTTTTTCCCTTTTCTAGCATCTCGTAATCCCAAGCCAAGCGCATCGCAGATATCCTCTGAAGGAACTGTTTTGGCATGCGAAATATGTTTCACTAATCTAATGGTTCAGTGGAGAAATTTTGAAAGCTCTGGTCTTCTCGAGGAATCGAATAGATGGTTACGAAAATACCTTATTGACTTTATCATTTGTTATTTATGTGGTAAACGAATTCCGCGAGAGAGCTGCAGCTCTGTCAGCAAATCACTAGTGATGTTTCAGACTAGGTCTAAAATGTATAGAGGCAGTCTCATGACAAACAGAAAACAAGACATTGTGTTGTGTGATGGGTGTCGAAGAGGGATAATCCCAAATGATTCTGACAAAGGACTGAACACTGGGTCAACGGTACATGAAACAGCCCAAGATGAGGTTAGTTGTTGATTTTAACTGTGATTTTATATATTTTCATAAACTCTGGCAAAGCACCAGCTAAGCGCTAGTTTTAAATGTTGCGCATTCCATGTTTGGACCCAAACGTCTGTATATTTTATAGAAATGTTTTTTAAACCAGTGACAACAAGCTTCATTAATTATTATCTGAACTGAAAAGGAAAGTAAAAATTAATATTGCTGGTTTACCTTCTCAGCAGGGCTTGACACTAAAATACATCTACTAGTCTCAGACTAGTGAAGGTTTGCTGTGGACTAGTAGGAAAAAGACCTTAGGACTAGAGATTATCCACAGTGACTAGCCCAAGGACTACCGCTAGTACCTAAAAAAGTTAGTGTTGAGCCCTGCTTAGACTGGCATATTGATGAATACTTCTAACATGGTTTCTATATTATTTTGATTTTTTTTTTAATGATTGCAAACCACCTATATGATGAAGGATTTTATTAAGGTTCTCATTTAGTGCACATCTGATCTTCATTTCAAATTTTAATAATTCCAGTGCAAAATTATCCTGGGAAATAATCGTAAATTTATTCTTTATAAATATGATACAAAAGTGAGCTTTCTTTATTTTTACTTCTTTTTGAGAAATATTCAAATAATTTCAAATCTCATTTACACATACATGTGCAAAATATTTGCTTATTAAAATTGCTTGACTCATGATCTCGATGATGATAGATAATAAGGTCGGGCATTCACTTGCGACCAGGTCATAAGCATTCTACATTCTGTGCGTGTTACTAATGCTTATTCTCGTAATACAAGTGAAAACCAATCATCTTTTGTCATTTTCTTAGCATTGAAAATACATTCTATGGGTTCCCTGTGCATGGTCCAGAATCGATTTTCACAATTATTGCAGTGCTCAAAATAGATAAACATTATAGCCTGCCAGTCCAGTAAATTTCACCAGTAGTTTTATTATTGTTATTAACTATTTGACAGTTCACCATTATTTTTGCCTGCCATTTGGCCATTGGCAGGCCGCTATTTTGAGGCCGGTATTGTTGTATGCGAGCAGTCAAGTTGCTCATTTATTCTCTTCTGCCTGTTAAGATTTTTTTTATTGTTTTCCTTTCCCTAATAGAAACAAAGCTCTAAATTCTAGTTGGATATCCTGGATAAATAGAATACCACTACTTTGATTCAACATCCTTTTACATTCAAAAATCAGTGACCTCTAGGCCAATATTTACTTTAAATTTCCTCAGCCATTTCAATATTGATTAATTCATTCAATTTTCTATTTCAAAGAAAAATTGTAGGGTTTATGGGATCCCTGTGTATAGCACCACAAAGCAAGCCCATAGTTATAATATTTTGTTATATAAGATAATTATACATGCACAATTAGTTTTTCGCACATTGATACACATATTCAGTTTGTTGTTTAAGTGATCATTATTTAGGACAATTGATTATAAAGATAAAAATATAGTACAGTATTCACTAAAAATCCGTGGGCTAAGGGCTTTGGTATAAAATGTTTTAGTCTGTTTAATTTATGTTTCTTTAAATAATTTTTTTGGCTTGCAAGTTAAATTTTATGTTTTTTAAAGATTTTTATTTTTATTAGGTTTCAAAATCCGAAAAAAAAAAATTATCTGGTCAAAAATATTTTTAAAATTCTAATTTCTATTTTTCATGTTCAAACTTAAGCCTTTTCATTGAAATTTACTTTAGTTTAATTTTTTTTCCTTTTTGTGTATTTGCAGTTTTTTTAATTAGTATGAACAATTTTCTAAATAGCACATTTTTTATTAACATGAGATAATTTTTGCTTTCATTTCCAATTTGTTTGGAATTTGGTAATAATTTCAAAAATATTTTCCTATTTTCTGAACATTTCATTTTAAAAAAAGTCTTGCTTGCTTAAATATATATTTTGAAATCACTTGTTATTAATTAAGTCTTTAAAAAATTTTCAAGAAATATTTTGTATACTGTAGTTTTAACCTAGCTTTAATAAGCTAACAGCATACAAATGTTAAGTTTGAATTATTTTGAAAAGTAGAGAACATGATATATACTATTTTGGTGATTTCTGTCTTCAAAATAGTGTAAACTTTTCATAGTTATTCAGAAAAATTAAAAAAAGAAATTATCAATACTGAGACCAATTATTTGTCACTTAGAAAAACAAAAGCTGCATATTAAATCATGTTTTCTCACATTTCATAAGGATCAAATCAAACAATATATTCATCATTATATTTCCAAATTATGACAGAAACAACCTCATTTTTTCAGTTGGATAACTTACAAAAACATGTTTCCCTTTTAGTACCTTATTTTATTGCCTACTGGGCAAACTTGTGGTTGAATTCATTGAGAAGGAACCCAAGCTATATATGTAAACACACTGAGACATCACAGCATCTCAGGCATTTTCTAGTGTGTTCTATAATGAAAAGGCCAAGTTGACTTAAGGTTTTGCTAAATCCTCCTAAAGGTTATATCCTAAACACCCTATAAACTAAACCTCAAGATCCTTGATAGAAAGTTAATCAGTTATTTCCATTGAGTTGTTGAAATTTAATGGCTTTGATATATTTGTGTGAAATTCATGGATGAGTAGTGACCAGTTGAGTAGTGAGTTGGTTGGTTAGTTGTGGATATTTGCATAAGAAAAGAACAAACAGGTGGTTTGAATAGGTGAAGTTGAGTCTAGGCATGGCAGCCCATTCCTAATCATAATCACCTCTGTTCAACTTATACTCAATCTTAACACATCTGTGCTCACTATAGACACCATCCTAACTATTTTCTACTGACCAATCCTCTGCTATCAACATCTGACTTGCTTGCTAAATAAAGACTCTTTGTTATGAATATTTTATGAGCTAGCTATTGGATCATATAGTGTTAGTGAGTTAGGGGAGAAGAACAGGATAGCTCAGGAAAAAATTCCCTTTGGTTCTGGTGAAGTCTGAAATTTTCATGATTTTCCTTTGGCCCTGAATGGAAGTCTAAGAGTCCCTTGGGAGTTTATTCTTATTGGGTAAGTATTATTTGAATCTTGACAAACAAAGAAAGATCTTAAAAGCAAAGCTTTAACCTGTCGTTGCCTGCCTTGCATGTTATTAAGGCAGATCATTGTACTAAAATGTTTTGTGGTCATTGTTTGGTATTGACAATGCACAGATGTCTCCTCATGCAAATCTGCTCTGAAAAAAATAATGCCTAGAGTTTGGTGCCTAATTCTTCACCAAGACTGTCTTAAATCAGCATAAATTAACCAGAGAACGTGAATACAATTAACATTGAACTAAAGGCTCAAATACTGACCACTTCATTCTTTGGGGGGTGAATGAAGTTTGGGTTGAATTAATCAAGGATTTGATTTGACTACACAACTCTTCAAGGACTGTACTATCAAGGTATAAAAAACTTTTTAGGTCAGTGTAAAATTCCGATTACTTTTCTTTGAGAGTAGCCCCACATGTCTTTTTTAAAGAAGTCATTCTCAAAGTCATCGCATGTTTGTTATTTAAAACCTGAACTTTAGTATATTTAAGGCTATATTCTTCACTTTGTTTTCCTCTATGGATTTGTATCTGATTTCTAAAATGAACCTCAATTTTAGAGCTGATGTAGTACTATTCATACTCTAAGTTTAGCTCTATTATTACATACGACATATGTAATTCAGATTTTTTTTATGAATAGACAACATATCAAGTGATTTGAATCCAAAGAATTATCCAGAGACAGAAATTTCTGAAAAACTTAATCTAGATTTTCTTCAGGAAATTTTTGCACATTTTACCAAGATTTTTTTAATCACTTGAGTGCCTTCCAGATGTTTTTTTTCTTGAGATTGGAGAGATACTGTCTTCTGTTAACCCTTTCAGGTTGCCAACACATGTGTCCAAAGTTCTTTGTATGGACTTTATCTCCATGCTATTGTAAAACCTTTTACTAAATCTACATATAAACCATTCCAATTCCACTGAAAAATACTTGAGTTTTTGTATATGAAAATCAGTGACATCTGAACCTTTTTGGACTTGATTTTTTTATTCAAATTGAAGAAGAAATGTTTTGATTAGAGACTGTTATGTTTTATGGAGACAACTTGATGCAATTTTAATGATTTGCCAGGATGATTATTTTGCCTCAAACACAAAGATTTCTCCTTGACTCACCAACTTTTAACCTGTTTAATCAATTCTCTTCTACCTAGATGCAATATAGCCAAGAATTTCTATCAAATTCGAAGGAATTATTTTCCTTCCCTAGTGAAGCGTGATGAATTGGTTTCTTTGTTTTCTCTCTCAATTAGCATAATGCAAATAATGTTTCATCAGTGAAGCTCTGTTTGTTCTTGTTGAACTTCCCCAAATTTAACAAAATGGCCAGTATAAAATACCACCATTCATTATGATATCTCTTATATCCTTTTGATATTTTCTATAAACATTTCTCTGGCTCCCTTTTTTTAGATTTCAATAGGTCAGTTTGTTTTCTGTTTTACAAAGGATCTACATATAACACTCTAGGATTATCTTCAGCCTCAGGCAATTTATTGTTTAATTTTACTTTTTGTTCCTAAGAAATTTAATAAAAAAGGCTTCCAAAAAATCACTACTTTTCCGCCATCAATTTACCTACCCTATTTCTTTTCAGATTTTATTGCATCCTTATATTACCAAAAACCCCAAAAAATTCTGCATCAAGTTCTAGAAATTTTATTATTTTCTTTATAGTCAAATTCTAGTTGTGCTTTTTTATTTCAAAATTTCAAAATTTCTTATCTAAAGTATTAAATGTCTTGAAATTTTATTTCTTTCAAGTAACACTGACAGTATTTTTTACTTATCTTTTTTAAACAACTGTCTAAATTTTTTTGATTGATGTAATCACATTAAAATCGCCTTATGTTTGCGATGCACAAATTGTAATGGGTTAATGGTTTCTCATTTTCAAGTGGTCCTTTCCTTTAAGTCAAGTGCAACATATTTTACTTTTGATATTATGGGACCACAGCGCTTCATACAGTTATCGATCTTTCTTGATCTTCAGTATTGTAACTGAAATGGGAACATAGCTGAAACTGCTTTGTGTATTGGAATAATATTTGTATCATATCACAGGTAGAATGTTACAAGATTTTTTTACATTTTTTGACACTTGCCTTTTTTTTTACCTTGCACTACCATTTTTTTGTCAAGCTTTTTATGGGTAACATTCAGCTTGCATTTTAGCCACTGGAAGAGCAATAATCTACTTGACCCTGAACAGTGGACTGAAAAACTACCCCTACCAATAATAGTAAAAAATTTAAGAATACACTCAGTCAAAGCTCTCCTTGCAACCACAATTGTAAGCTACCAGCTCTAGTTACAACCATGATTTTGAAACCCAGTTTGCATTACCGCTTATGAGAGCCCATTATTCAATTTCTCGAGGTGGTTGCTTATGTTACTATTATTAATAGAGCTTTGATTGTAAGTTGTAATCTTTTTGCTTAGGGGTTTATGCTGTTAGAGTTTTGATAATGATATTGTCTTGTTGAACAAATCTTATTAATATATGGGTTGCTTGTTAGAGTTAGGAATAAAATGGTACAAGCTGATTATATAATCTTTTGACAAATTGAAATCCTGCATCATAATATAGCCTCCAGTTCTAATTATTTACACAGCTATTATTTTATTTATTCAATATCTATAATTTCTAAAACTTCTTTTTTAGAAAGCATCGTATGTGAGTAGAGTGATTATAGGTTTTTTTCTGGGTTTTTCTCCCACTGAAAAAGCTAACAGGCTAAATTTGAATTTGATCTAGGAGTTAACCATGTCATGACTTTGATCAGCTCAAAGTTTGTTTCAGGGCATTGATAAAATCTGATTTTTAAAAAAAATCTTTCTTTAAAGGAATTTCTTTCTTATTTTTTTTTTATAATGCTGTTTTTAATTATTCCTAGAATTTACAGTTTAACATTTGTCCAACAAACTCGCCAATACAGGGTTTTTTAATTCAAGCATGCAAGCCTTTAATCATAATGTTCTCCATTCATGTCGTTTGCCTATTGTAATCCAAACCCAGTTAAGCATGAATCTGAAACCAGAAAAACCTGTTATTATCCTGAAAACCTGTTTTGGCCTCCAAGTTTACCTATTATTTGCACTGTGGTGCCATTCCTTAGTGAAACCTGCTTTTCCTGAATAATTATTTTAATTGTTTTCACTTTAGATCTGCTCTTCTATTTTAGTTTGATCATCAAATGAAGTGATTAATGAAAGATAACAATTAACCTTGATAAGTCTTTCCTATTAAATATTGATAAAATTATTTCAATTTGTTCTTCATGTTGTAACCTACCTGTATTAAAAAAAGTCAGACATGATTACCTAGGTAGCATAGCATCCCAGTTGACTCAGTATCTTAGGCACAGGTCTGTTGTGTAGGAGCTCATGAGTTAAGCCTCCACAGCCAGACCTACACTCAATTTCTTAAAATATCCGAGAAGAAAGTGCTGCCTTTGCTCTAAAAATATCAGCAAATGTTTAGACCTTCGCCATAGCTCGGATGACCACATAAAATGGTCAGTTAGGGACATTAAGCATAACTTTATTAGTGCCAAGTTGGCAACTGGCAAGTGTGACCAACTCTAAATAAAATCATTCTATTATAATTATAATTATTTTATAAATGATAATCATAGTATGACCTTTAAATTTTAACTCTGGTATCAGCACTCTGGTAACTATTTCTTTTTCTTTTTTCCCCTCTTTTTGAATAACAGGAAATTACAATCATCTTTCTTAGCAGTATACTTACCAACTAAGGGTCATATGAACATATTAGATTGAAAAAAAATGTATATCTTACAACCATCACTCCCTCACAGCTGTGAGAAATACCTCTGTAACTTAACAGTGCATGCCACCCATCCCATACACTGATAACATTCAACATAGTTATGTTATATTTAATTCATCTTTCACAGACTAGAAGAGCAGAATTAAGTCACCTCATTCCCAAGGCCAAAAAACCTGTGATAGTAATTGACTCCAGCGACAGTGACGATGATAATAACCCCTCTTTAATACCAAAACACAAGAGTATATACCCAAGAACCTACCGTCATGCGAATGCTTCCCCCATGCACTACACACCATCAGCATCACCTGGAGTCTCACAACCACCAGCACCAGTCAAAGACTACCAACCCTCAGTCTCTCCAAGTATGCAACCGTCTACTAGTAGAAGCTTTGCCGCAGCATTAAGGAAACTTGCCAAACAAGCCATGCCCACAGGAAATTCTTCACCAGCCACATCCTCTGGTGGTGGCTCTCAGCCAGCATCACCAACAGTTTCTCATACAAGCTCTAGAAGTGCAGGCAAGTATTGAACATTTCCAATAATATTTCATTCCATATAACTTCAAATCTTATCTATAGACCTCTTGCACATGATGTCAAAGCAGCTTAATTTGGAGAACGAAACAAGAGAATTTTAATCTCCTGAGAATTGGAACCTATTGTTTTGCCCTCCAAATTGAGTTGCTTTGACGTCATGCGCAAAGGGTCTATACCCTGAAATAACCTCTGGGCTGATCAAAATGCAAAGTTACTAATTCTCAGATCGAATAGATGCCTATTTAGCATGTTAGGTTTTGTGGAGGTAGGGAAGCCAAAGAACTTGAGGGAAAAACTTTCAAATCAAGGGATAGACCTAAAATACCTCTACTCACATGTGATGCTGAGTCTAGGAATTGACCCTGAGACCCTAGAGTTGAGAGACAAGTGCTACCCTTGATTCCCAAACTCTATAAATTTAGGTAGTTACAAAAATAATGAATTAGCCATTAATATTTATTAAAAATAATAAATACTTATTGCAATGAACACTCGCAGGTGTATCCCCTTCAAGAAACTCACCTGCGGCCAATCAAACACCTCCCCCTCCTCGAGGTGAGGGAGTCATCTCTAAGGAACGGCAGCCACTGGTTACGGAGAGAGAACTGCATAATATTTCAACTCCACCTATGCCGCCAATTCCTGCCTTGGAATCAGATTCCAATCCTACAACAAGTAAGGATTATTATTAAGTTATTATGTAACAAAAATTAATCAAGATTTTGATGGAAAAGTATTTGTATAGGTAATCATATGGTTTCAAGTTCAATGTAGGATTAATTTACACGAGTGTGTTTTTCAAAGAGTTCAAATTGCACGAGATCGTAGGTCCAGTGCAATTTGAGCTCTTTGAAAAACACACAAGTGTGAATTATCCCAAATTGAACAAGGAACCATTATATGATTACTTGTTAATAATATACATGAAAATTAAATCTTACAAACATTACCGTCCGACATTGAAAATCTCAAGATATCGTCATGAGATTGTGTCAGCAGCGTGCTCTTCAACTGAAACAAAATGAAACAAAATCACCAACTTTTTAGCTGTTATCACTGCTTAAACTTGTTCCTTCGCCATTGGAAAATGCATAGTCTTGATGCTTAATAATGTTATCAACAGCAGAATCAAAAAAAGTTTGGTTTCAAGCCGTTTTCGGAAAATGTAATTTGCACTGTGTTACACTTTTTTGCACTGTGTTACACTTGAACTGCACTGCTCTAAGCCAATCAAATTCGAGTAATTTTTTCATGTATATTATAATAGTAGAAACATTGAAAATATTCTTCATATATACAATAAAAACAAGCTTTAGGGATTGGTAAATAGATAAAATAAAAATTTCCCTTGATTAAAGAAATGAGCTTGAGAATTAACCTCATTTTTCACTGATTTTGGATTTTTTTTTTTTTTTTTGAAACCTTGGCATTTTGTTTATCAAGCAGACAAACGAAGTTTTCAGTCCTGAAAGGAATTAATATGCAATATTTATTCTAAAATAAATTACATACGTTTTTTGTCATATGTTTGAAAATTCTTTTGTAATATAGGGATTAACTTATTAATTCCTTAACTTATAACAATTGCTCTTTTATTCATATATTTTGTAAAATAAAGTGTCTTGCTTGTATTATAAATAGCTGTCCGTAAAAAATGTTTTCTATAGAGCTAAAAAAATTGTCAAACTAGCTAAAAAAAATTCAAGGCCAAAATGTGTTGACAATTAAAATTGCCAGGTAGACCAGAACTAAAATGTTTTCATAGAGCTATTAAAATGTCTACTGAGGTAAAAAAAAAAGTGTTTAATAGGAGCTGAAACTTTTAGCGAAAAAATTTCCAGAAAAAAATAGTTAACTATAATATATTCTACTCTGAGCCATGTGTTAAACACTTCCCCAGCCTACCCCCATTAAGTATTTTTGTCGCTTGTTTCAACAGGTGAAGCAAACCGAGTCCCCTCGATAGGGCCTCATAGACATAGTGGCAGAGATCAGTCAGAATCAACAAGTCACTCCAAGGGACATGAAGTTCTTCCTGGGGTCTTCTCGACAAAACCACGATGTGAGTACCAATCAGACCCTTAAACATTTTATCCTATGTTGAAATACTATATTATTATTGTTGATGATTGGGATTTTGTTCCGATCCCTTCTAAGATCAAATTAATGACCTCTTCCTTGTCTTGGAAATGAATCATTTAATATTGCCATTGTTTTAAGATGTGAGTTTGTGTGTGTATTTTCATGCAGTCAGGAATTGATAATTAAAATACTGTGCCTCAAGGAGATTCCTGTTATATTAGCACCTAATGTTTTTCAAAATACATGCTAAGAAATTCATCAACAAATCAAGTCTACTTTGGTTTCAGTTTTGTCTCAGTAAACTCAGTCTTTGTCAGAATTTGTACTATAAGCCAACAATCATTGTGGTTGGGATTAACACACTTGATTGGAGGAAGATAAGCTTTTTCTTGTGCATGCCGTCAAGTGTGACATCCATATTAGCTTAGAGGGGACTTGAATAATAAGCTTTGCACTTTTTAACCTTGTTTACATTAATTTGACTCAATACCACCTGTCCAAGTGTAGATGACTCTTCTCTGAGTGAACCTAGTTTCCACATTGAGCTGGTTGACATTTCAATAGTGAACAAACCATGTTCCACTGTCTACATAGCTTAACAATAATCTCCTTCTGAAAGAATCGCTCATGAATTGGATGATATTCTTTGGCACTTAAGTAAGACCATCGGTGGACTATCTTATGTAAGTAATAAATACAATTTTATTCAGCCATATTGAAGCTCACTGTTCAGAACAGAAGCCTCTATATCCTTGACTCCTTTTCAATACACTTGTACTAATAGCTGTAGAATAAATCTATAAATAATTCTTCACAGTTAAGAGTATTTTTTGAGGCCTTGGCATTTCCTAATGCTTTCAAAATTTCTCTAGAAAAATTAATGCATGGATGAAAGGTTTCATCTGCTATGAATAATTAATCAGATCTATGAACTTTTGTGGATTTTAGCTCTAACACATTACATGAGAACAGGATTTTAAAGAATTTCTAAATCAAGAAATATATTCTTTATAATTCTGAGGAAAAAATTCTCAAATTTTTAGGATTTTTTTTTTTACCAACAGAATGATTTCTGATTTCTGTGACTTTCATGTTAGCTTTCTGCTTTAAGTGCTATTTCCTGTTAGTTTTTTCCTTTAGGAAACATGTTGTTGTGGAGCTTTTATATCTGTACATCCAGTTAAAAAAATTTATAATCTCGGTTCAGCACCGAATTGATTCTCAAGCACTCTGAAAAAAACCCAGCTTTTCACGGCTTCTGATATATTTAATAACCAGATCACAAGTGAAGACATTTTTGTATAATAATTGATGTTGTAGAACAATAGCGAGTCGCTTAATAATAGTCTGTGAATAAGTTGTGGTGCATTGATAATGAAAGATCCTTAATAATACACAGAAAAAGGTGTTGACAAAACAGATTTTGTGTACCAAATCATCTTGTAACAAGGGGGAAAATTTGAACTTCATAATTCACAGGAAATGAATCTATATCATAGATATTCTTATGCATAAACATCTTATACGAGTGCTGTTTTTTTGTGTGTGCATATTTAATGACCTAGAACGTTGGATGTTTTCCTTTGTTATTTGACCTGCTTTTCAATCATTTCTTTTGATTAAATACCAGTCTAGTTTTATGGTTTTAGCCTTCTTAAAATATGAACCAATCTTTAGATGTTTAGATAGGTTTGACAGACATCTTCTAATCCAACGATTTATACTAAGCACTTGTAGTTAGATCTTATTGGCAGAGATGTTATGATTTTGGTCATTAGTTAGATATCTTTATGGTAGCTCCCCTTAATTGAGATCCTATTGATGGTCATTCATTAAGGAATCTTTCCCATCTCTGTTATTAACTGATCCTAAATTACACATCTTGATAATATCGCTTGTAATAATAAATTTAAAATGTCTTTTTTTAAGCTTGTGTAACGTAACCTTAGCTTCAATTGATCAAAGAGCTTTAGTTAATAATTATAAACTAAGACTTAAGCTAGCAGTAATTTCAAAAATTTACTGAGAAATCCTTCACTAATCTCTACGTGAAATCTGAACTTGTTATTAAGGCCACAGTTCAATCCCTTTTTTTCCAATCTTGTCAGCACTACCTTTAGTTAGTTGATTAAAAAGATCTCACAGACCAGTTATTTCAAACTTTACATTTCAAATTATGTATAAAACATTAATGATCTCTAAACTGAAATCTAACCATAATTTTAGTGATACTATTACAAAATCTTTGGAGTTTGTCTTTCAGACTGTTGTTTAAAAAATATTACTTGCTTAGCTAGACTACAGATTGAAATAATATTTATTTTTTTGTCCTCAAAATGCCACTCACTATTTATAATTCAAAGGCTACTTGTCTCTGTTCAATAAAAACTGTTCCCCTTTTATGCTGAGGGAAAATGAGCTAATCTAAATTGTCTTTTCTGAGCCCTGATATTAGATAAGTCAAACAAAATGAACACACTGATAACAGTACATTGGCAATCCATGATATTTTTCAGTCAGAATGGCAAAATTTGAACAATTATGAATATGTTATTTTGTTGGCTGTCGAGATGGAAAAATTGGTATAACAGGTGCTTAATAACAGATTGATGAAGCTATTCTTGTCTTCTACTGGTGTTGGCTTTTTTTTCTAATTCTTTAAATGAACTAAAAATTTGCTGAAAAAATAGTCACTGCGATATAAATTTAAAATTTACCTAATATTAACCATATCATTCTAGAAAAAAATTAAATAAGATAAAAGGGAAAGTATCTGGGTCTTGGTAGTGGTTTTGTGGAGTGGCTCTTCGTATACTGAATTCTGAAATGTGAATTTTTGTGGAGGGAGGAAAACCAGAGAACCCACAGTAAACACTCAAAGAAAGATTTGGTCATTTTGTCTTTTTTTTTTGTTATATAATATCAACCAACGTAGTTACAAGGTCATTCAGTTGGTTCTTGTATTTCAATGGAAAGGGATGCATATACCACCTAGTGATAATATATGAAATCTTATTACCACTCGCAGAGCTAAAAATGATGGCTGGCCAATGGAAAGTTTTCAGCCAATCACTAGTCCTCTTGACTGGTGACTTTGGCATGTTGGTGCATCAGATGTGGTCAGCCATCATGTCTAGCTATGATTGAATAACCATTATAATTTTAGCTCTGCACTTGTATAGCTAATACCAATAGTTATTCTTGTGATTGCTTGTAGATCAATCAGAATCAAGTATGATATCTGAACACGGCTTCCCTACTGAACATGGTCACACTGTGGTACCATATTACTTGCATAGTGGACGACCAGATGTACCTCTCTTCATCCCAAGAGGAGCCCCTCTTCCTGGTCCACCTCCACTATTAGCATCAAAAAGAGATGGTGGTGATCCTCATGCTGTGTCTCCATACTTCCAAGGAGTTTATCCACCCTCAGTAAGTCATTCCACCTCTGACACCATGAGTAAATATTGATAGCTATAAATATAATATTAATAGACTCCTTCTAACGTGATGTCAAAACAGCTCAATTTGGAGGACAAAACAAAAGAATTTCAATTTCCTGAGAATTGGAACCTATTGATTTGTCCTTCAAATTAAGCTGCATTCAGACATTCTAAAAGGGGTCAAGTGATAGTCAGGTGATTTGCATCGGCGAGTGTCAACATTCACATTTTAATGTCTGCCATCTTGTTTCTACCTGCCACTCTGCAAAATTTTGTAATTCAAATTTTACTGTACAGTTTTGGAGTTTCTTATCAAAAAAGATAGCATGCGTGACAGACCTTTGCGTGACATCAAGATAAAAACTCTTCAATAAATTGTGGTACAGTGGAACCCGCTCCATACTGCCACCAAAGGGACAGGCCAAAGTGGCCGTATTAGCAGGGTGTCCATATTATTCAAAATATACATCAGAAACATGTATTTTATTTACAATACAGTACAAAGTGTTGGAAAAACACCTTCAATGAGGAAGAAGCCAACAAACACTGATTGCAGTAAAGCATCAACATCTAAAATGTCAAAAAAGTTAAATGCCATGCTTTTGAAAACTTTGTTAGTGTTCAATCAAAGCATCATGAAAGGTCAAACAATGGGCAGAACATAGTTGTCAATCATATTTAGGTTTAAGAAATCTTTCATTTACTAATGCTGCTCTTTTAACACCTGATGGTGACAGTTTAAAGTATTCAGCGTAGATAACCAGTGTCTGTAACATGAGGTTAACTTTGTATGGCAGCCTGTCAATCCGGTCATAGAAAAAGTGTCAATTGGCGGTATTAACTGGCGTCCGTATTAAGCGGGTAAATTTAATAGAAAATGTATGGGTATTTGGTTGGGACCTATGAAACTGTCCTTAATAACAGGGTGGCCATATTAAGCGGGTCTCCATAGAGCGGGGTTCCACTGTATCACACAATAAGCCTGTGCAGCACATGCCAAGAAACTCTATGAGCGACCTTAAGGTGAATCTAGATACTTGTTTGGAACCCACTGACAAGCAATGTTCAATGTACTGTATAGTTTGTACTGATGTCTGGTGACAGTATTGTCTTTCATCTACCTTCAAAGATTCTGTATTTTCAATTACCGGTATAATGTTCTCCAATAGATTATGGATTCTCCTGACATGCATTTTGAGACCTGGAGACAGCAACGAGCAGTAGAGCATTTAAGACAGCAACATGAACGACAGGTACGGCCAGATATCACACAAAACGTAGAGCACATAGGATAGTCATAAGTAGTCTTTGGGTAGACATTAGTTGTTAATTACAGTCAAACTCACTCATTCGTTGCTATCAAGGTTCAAAAATTCAGTTTAATTTTTGAAGTTGGAAATTTTCAATCTCGTTTTGAAAAAACTTGCATATAAAATGAAATGTATATAGATTTCAAACCTGGGCTTTATTCAAAAATTTGATTTAATTCTTCACAGATTTGTGCAAAACCTCAAATTATTATAATTATTACTGACCTGTGTGTTCTTACCTTTTACAAGTTCAAAAACTCTATAAAACCCTTGCAGCACGTCAGAATGTAGCTCAATTTGGAGGGCAAAGCAATAGGTTCCAATTCTCAGGAGATTAAAATTCTTTTGTCTTGTCCTCCAAATTGAACTGTTCTGACGTCACGTGCAAGGGGTCTATTCACGAATGGACATTTTGAGATTGTGCTCTATTTTAGATGTCATGGTCGTTTCATTAATCCAAGCTCCAAAATGAGATTAAAATTCTATCTTCAAAAAACTGATCTGAATTTTTGAACCTTGATAGGAATGTATGAGTGAGTTTGACTGCAAAAGAAAGAATAAGCATAAGAAAACCATCCTATGCAACTGTACCTATCTTAATATTAATTCAAAAATATTTGGTTCCAGGAAAGGCCAATGCCCTCTATGTCAGGACACTCTGATTTAGCATCACCAAAAGACAACACATCAGACAAAGACAAAGCAAAAGAAGGTGGGTCCTCAGGTGAACCATCAGGCCATAGGATGTATTACTATAATGAAAGTAAACCATCATCTTGTCCTGTCCACGGTCATTCCCCAGGAGAACCACATCAACACAAGCACCCCGTCAGTCGCGCTGAACAGATGCCAACTACCAAACCTGACAGACCAGACGAGTACAATCGCATGTTCCTGCCACCCCACCCTGATGGGCCTGCTATGTTGCACCCCTACATTGTTCATCCCTCTAGAGAAGGGCCGTTTGGTCCTCAGCATTTGGGTGAACGGCAAGCAGAGATGTTGAGAGAAAGAGAGAGACAGGTATGGCCATATTGTTTGACCCTTTTTTGATTGTTATAGGCTTTTTGCAGGATATAATCACATGACTTACTGGATGGCAAAAAAATGTGGACTACCTTTATTTTAAAAACTTTTGCAGGATTACGAATGTCATATCCAAGACCTTTTCGAATATAGTTTTTTCTCTTATAAGATGCTTTCAATCTCAATATACGAATCAATTTCAAGTTTGTTTGCCATCCAGCAGAGCCTTTGAATTCCCAAGGGACCTTGCACTGAATTGATTCGTTATCAATGTGATATATCAGCATGTGACTGTTTGTTGCAAATGGACTAGTATTACAGTTAACTTTCATTACAGTGAACACTGTTGGGACCATCACTTGGTGTCAGTTATAGTGAGCATCCACAATAGAGAGAGTTAATTTTGGTCATTTCTTTGGTCCACAATAGTGAGATGTCCGTAATATGGGGGTGTCCACTCACTGTGTAACTCATTTAGATATTTTTACCCTTACTAGATCAAATACGAATTCAGGTTTTTTGTTTTAATGGCTCTGATAGTGTAGGTGATATTATATCCCATTATAATAATGAATTAATAATCTGATTTTTGTTTTAGGAAATAATGATACATCAAAGAATGATGCTTGACTCAAGGGAGCACATGAAAGCTCGTGAAGAAGAATGGCAGCGTCGACAGCAGCGTCTTCGACAAGAAAAGGAAGAACACCACCGTGAAATGGCACAATACAGACACCATGTGTTGCAACAGCAACGGGAGATGGAACAGCCAAGAAGGGCAGGTGAACAGGGTAGTCTAGATCATAGGCGGCCTGATCACAGACAAGACCATCGAGAAAGAAGTGACAAGGTAAAAAAAACTCTCACAATGAATAAATATGAAAATGGTAAAGTTAATGTCTTGACCTATATATGGGTGTGAAATAAAATGTGGCAAACTTTTTAGATATTTTTACGAGTAGAAATTGTAGAGATTGTTCATGAGAAGCATTGGGGGATATGTACTGCTTATGTACCACTGGGGTAAAAAAAAAAGTGAAGGTAATTTATTCTTTTTTGGAACTGTAAGGAGTGCTTACCCAATTCTCCTGAGCCAGGGGATCATGTTAAAGCATTTTGAAGGTGCACTATCAGTGCCCCTTATGGAACAGAGAGAATTAGGTAGGTGCACAGAGGATCAAACTGTGGACCTCTAGCTCTGAAGACTGCACCTGCTCTCGTTTCCTCCTTCTGCAAAAATCGACTTCTTAAATGAAATTTGATGATAAAATGAGGGACAAGAATAACTTGCTAAATTACTGTAAATATATTAATTTCTCTATCTGTTGTATTCATATAGAGTCCTCACACAAATGAGAGACCAGGGCCTGAAAACGAAATCTACCGACATTATCCCTTTCATCATCCATTCCACCCACTGCAACATGACATCAGAGTGAGACTTCCTTACCCGGACCTTTCAAGAAAAGATGGAGAAGCCCATAGGAGTCATATGGAAGCAATGAAGGATGGACGAAACCCCCATCCACACCCTTTTGGACTTCACGATCCTCATTTCAGACCATTTTCTGATCCCTATCCATTTCATCAAGATCGTTTGTCATCTAGGACATCTGGAGCTGATAGGTTGTTTACAGAAGCAAGATGGCCAACACACACAAGGCCAACGTACATGAATGGGGACTTGAGGACAGTTGGTAAGCAAGCAAAAATGAATATAAATCTTTATTATCAATTAAACTCATAGACAGTGATGAGGTTTGGCTAGGAGCCATATGTCGCCATGAGGAGTGCCACTCTCCCTGGTAGCAAGGAGGTAACCATCCACGGTCCACCACCTGACACCGGTCACACTGAAATTATACTCACCTACAATACTTACCAGAGAGAGGAGGGCGAGGCAACGGTCTATTGGGTAGAAATATTCTTAGGAATGGATTATTGAATCGCGTTATTATTAAAATTGTAGATATACATCCATCTGACATAGGAAGCAAGATGTCTGAAGGTCTAAGTGCTAGAATCAAAAAAGAGAACATGATTGACCTGTCAAATACGCAGCCGACCATCAAACGCCAGCACCATGATAAGGAAAAACTCAAGTTTTTAGAAGGTCTTGGGTTAGTTACTTTAGAGAAGAAAAAAGAACTAACACATGGGGATCCAGGTGTGAAAAGAAAGTTTGAAGAACCGCAGGAAACCCCTCCACAGGATGACAAGGCAAGCACTGTGAGTAATGGAACTAGAGAAGAGACGGAAGAAACAAGTAGCGAAGGAACGACAGATGTGGAGAGTGGAACAACTAGTACTGATACAGAGATATTGTCAAAACATTATAAAGAGGTGAGATCATCATCAGCAACATCATCAACAGCATCCCCTTCTCATCATCACCATCATGATTCATCATCACTACCATCGTCAACAGCATCATCATCATCATCAACAACAACACAGCATCTTTTATTTTTATTGCTGCTATGTCATTATGGCAAACTTTGGCAAACCTCATAATAAATGCTCTAGCAGTGATCATGAATATATTCTCATAATCACTGTTCACTCAACCAATCACAGCCCCTGAAACTCTATAATCATTCAAGTCTAAAATTATGTTCAAGTTTAAAATTATACGAAATTGCTATGTTCAATTGTTGATATATCATTTAATATTTTTATTTAGAAAGTAAATTTTATGGCCAGACTAGGATTGGTCCCACCTCAAACAAGAGAAGGTAAATAACTGTGCTGCATCAAAGACAATGACTTCAAACAATATTTCTTAGGTTAACATTGTAATTGATGATACTTTAAACTGGTAGAAATGAGACAAAGATATTAAAAAATTGATTATCTATTTTTATGACAGAAATGGAACAATCATATGAAGTGAAGAGAAGTGAACGCAAGAAAAGAAAAAAGAAGGGAAGAGGACGTCCCTCAAAGCGTTTAAGGAAAGAAACTGTAAGTTATTTCAGTGCTCATCCCAACATCCCACCCCACCCCAAACATGCAGCTGATCTTCTAGATACCTACACCTTGCCATCATTCTTAAGACAGACACTGCTAATCAATCAAGCAAATCAAGTAGATGTTAGTAGTCTACAGAGAGTTTTAGATTTGGGTATATGAGCATGAGTGCACTAGACAATTTGTCCTGCGATCTTCTTCAAAACCCATATTGAGTCTGTTTATGCAATACCCCCAAAAAAGAATATGGTTACCCTACCCTTCCTACCCCCTCCCTAACCAAGCAGTTGGTAGCTCCCCCCACACAGCAGTGTGCACACACATCACAAAGCTTAAATGTATTCAATTTCTAATTTGCTGTAGGTTAATAATGAGTCTGAAAATGGCAGAACATCAATAGATGCTGAAAACTTAGGAGGCCCCCTTACTCGTCAAAAACAACAGCAGCTTTTGGAACAGGGTTTATTAAAGCAAGACACAGAAGATAAACCAGAAGAAAATGGGGAACTTAACAGGGACTTGTCAATCAAAATAAAAAAAGAAGCTGGGGAGGAAGCTTCAAGTTCATATCCATACGGCACGCGAGAAAATAGATACAAAAGTAGCAGTGATTCTGGACACTATCACAGAAGCCCTCCAATCTCTTCTGAATCGTTAGCATCTCGACCCCCACCACGCCTTACATTACAATCACTCACAAACATGGAGGACCCATTTAATAACTATAACACGCCTACATTTAGACCCCCTTATCTACGTCATACTGGACTATTATCAGTCTCACAGGACTCAAATCACCATGGTGGGATTCCTATAGGGCAGCCATTACGTCCAGAACCCATACGCAGTACAGGTATATCATTAAGTGAACAGGAAACTAGGGAATATTTGAGTCACCGTAGATCTCCGGGTGGACCACCAGAGTATAACAGACATTATGGAATGTTACCTGGTCATCAAGGAACTAGTTATGACAAAGTGATTCCAGTTCATTCAAGGGCAGAAGTAGATGCTGAAAAAAGGGTTAGTGTTGGATAGTATACTATTGAAGTCTTCAATGCACTAATGCACTTTTCATGAGATAACTGCAAGCAGCCATTTTTTTTTGGGGGGGGGGTGGTGGTTTCTGTCCAACATCACAGCAGTGACGACCAATCATGGCTCATCAGTTGACAGATAACAGTTACTGTCAATGTGTTGGTTTATCATTTTTCTTTGGTGCGAACTCATGGACCAATTAGATTATGTGTTAGAATCAATTGACATAGCAGTCAATCAGAGACTATAATCGTGCAATGAATCTGAGCTGATTTCATAATGTAGGTGCCCCAACTCAACCCAGCTGTGACAGATTCTAACTTCTGATTTTTTCCATACAGGATTTAGGTACCAGGGTTCCTCTGATAGGAAGGAAAGAGCATGAATACAAATGGCCTGGGGTAGAGAGTGTTATGAAAGCATACTTTCTTCATTCAGGAGGTGAGTATCAGAGTATGAGAAAAATAAAGAATCTGGGCCATGATTTGAGTTTTGAGTTTGACAAAAATAATAGCAAACCATGTTAGCATTAAAAATGGCATGGGGTGTGACAAGTCGCTTTTCTGTGTTTTCCACTCTCATGAATTCCACTTCCTTACCAAGTAGTTTAAAATTTTATTTCAAGCAGAAGATCTCACAAACTATTCCTTTAATTTGTTTTAGAACGTGATCACGAACTATCATTCCTACAAGATAATGCAAATAAGCTAAAATCTCAGCATGCATCGCTGAACGAAGAAGCCAGTAACCTGAATACACAAATGACGGTAAATAAATTGACCCCCTAACTATAAGGGATAGTTGATTGATTCCATATTTTTAAATAGTAAAGCAACCCTCTTTTTCCACCACCCCTTCCCACTAATATATATTAAAGCAATCCCTTAACATCCTTGATTCCATTTCAGAACCTAGTCCAAACAAAGAAACATCTAAACGATGAGAAAAAAGTATGCCGCGAAAACCTAGACAGACTACACTATTTTATGCAAAGTTTTCAAAGATAACCAAAGTCTTCTATTATAAAATATTAGTGATTATTAGTGTATTATGACTCATAAAATAGCCATGGCAAGGATTGTTGATCCTTTCTGATTGCCATTTTATTTCTTTTTTTACCATTATCATACTTCAAAGAGGGCAGACATTTAATTTAGAAAAAATTAGTATACTCAAGTAAATTATTATTACTACTAAATTATTGAAGCTAACGATAGAAAAAATTTAGAAAAAAGTAGAAAAATATATAATTAGTTGTAAGGGTAAGATAGAGTTCTGCTCTCGTCTTGTAAAGCATTTTTTGTGATGACAAAGTCAATTATACAATTATGGAAAAAAATAGTATTTAAAAATTATGATAATATTTAATAAGTCTCGCACTGGTATATATATTTTTAGCATGTTTTTAATGTGTAGCTTCAGAAGGTTATATCATGATTGTAATGCATTGTCGTTCATTGTCGTATCATAAATATTGTAATAAAATATTGTTACAGAAAAATTTCCTTTTTTTTTTTTCCAAATTCAAATAACTGTGAAAAGCTCAGGAATATGATGGTACTGTGCCCAAGTCTTTTTATTGCATAGACAATAAAAAGATGGGGGGAGCATGATGGTAAAACCCTTGCCTCTCACCTCTGAGGTCCAGGGTTTGTATCCCAGTAGACCTTTTTCTTCGTTGTTTGTTGTGCCCATTTCAGACCATGTGATGCCACTCTTGGGAGTTGATTCTTTCATGTGTAAATATTTTAATAAAAGAATATTTTTTCGAGGGAATATCATGTGGTCTGAAATGGGCAATTTGTATACGAAGGTAAAGAGGTCTGTTGCCTCATGTGAGCCAAGTTGTACTTATCGTATTAGTCTAATATCTATTTCACGGGTTTAGTGACATCTCACTCTAACTACTGACTGATATATTATTCTTCATTCACCTGTATTACTTCTACTTATAGCACACACACAGCACAAAGTGAACAAGAATCTTTAGCAAATAAGTACAGTAGATGGGTTCAAGCAAGGAGGAGTATGGTAGCAGCACATGCATGAAATTTACTGAACCAAGGCCAAGCAAGGCTGCAAATAAGTGCCTGTCATCGGACAAATGTCCAGTAAAAATGACCACTTGACTGGCATATCGTTTGCCACTGGACATTTCACAAGGCACATTTGTTTTGACGGGTCAAATATTCCTCTGGCCTGACATGAACTGCCTATCAAAAAATATCATTTGCAGCCTTACTTACACAAGGCTTTTTCCTACATTGTAAAGCAATGTGTAAGGGGTCTATACTAGTCTTGTATTTACCCCTTTAAAACCACTGAGAGATGTTGATGAAATTCTTACTATGCCATGGGAGGATTCTCTGTTGCATGGCATCTCAGTTCATGGAGGTGATCAAGTGCCTTGGTCAAGAGTAACCGTACTGTGTTGATCTCCATCAATGACAAGTCATCGAGCTGAAACATGACAATATGATATTATAATGCATTCTCATAGTGATACAAATATGATCAACACAAAACAATGATGATTATCAAGTAATTGTATAGAAGAAGTACAAGGTGCAAGACAAGGCATGCATTCCCAAGGAGGCCTCCCTTTTCCCTAGACAAAAGGGTGCATGTCTCCCTGGATACAAAGTAACGGTATAGAAGAAGTACAAGGTCCAAGACAAGGCAGGCATTCCCAAGGGATGCCTCCCTTTCACCAAGACAAAAGGGTGCATGCCTTCCTGGATACAAAGTAATGGTATATGAGAAGTACAAGGTTCAAGACAAGGCAGGCATTCCCAAGGAATGCCTCCCTTTCACCAAGACAAAAGGGTGCATGCCTTCCTGGACACAAAGTAACGGTATAGAAGAAGTACAAGGTCCAAGACAAGGCAGGCATTCCCAAGGGCACCCAGACAAAATGGTGTACAGTATGCATTCTTGGATAAAGAGTAATGCATCAAAGACAGGGAAGGTAAACCATGGAGTATGTTACCTACCCTGGCGTGCACTGCCTGTTGATTAATCATCATGTCAATAGATTTCCTCAGCTTCGCGATCCTCACATCCCATATGTCTTTGATGATTGTGCGCACTTCGTCAGCATGGGGAATATCATCCACAGCACTGCAATGTCAACAAATAGACCAGATTCCATGACTGGGAAGATGTATGTACATATCAATAACGCAATATCTAATTACTAATTATCAAATTTAATCAGCTGTGTCGACCAAGAGATTTTTTCTCAGCTTACTGAGTATTACATTAACAACACAGCAACCATTCTGCTATACTTGCTCCAAGTCAACCTCTACGAGACTCACAGATTTACGAGCAAAGCAAATGAAAAGAAAAAAAGTGTTGAAGTCGTGAGAGGTGGACTTATTCCTCTTGCAGGGTTTTTATTTTCATTTCAAGCCTAAAATGGCATGATTTCTGAAGCGCACGCTAAATTTTTGTATGCTGATCAAGAGTGTGAACATAATTCAGAGACCAATTTTTGGGTCACTAAAATTGGCAGGAAACAAGTTGGAAAAGTCCTTTGTCCAGCGCTCATGATCCTAGTCCGGGTTGGGCTGCCTGAGCTATATTCTGTGCACATTAACTAATTAATTCAGCGTATTTAGCAAAATCTTGATCAAAAGGTACTCAACAGTACAAATCAGACCCCACACATTGATATAGACTCTTAAGCTTGAGCGTAATGTTTGAAAGAGACTATCAATACTATTATCAATATAACTATGGTCCAATTCAAACTAATGCCAAAACCAACCTGTTGAGGAGAAGAGTGGCAATCTCCATGTAGTGTTTTGAAGGCATTTTTGTGAAGTATTCCGCTTTGGTTTCTTTTTCTTTGAGATCTTTGAGCCTATCTGTAAAGCATAAAAACATTTTTGGATTGAGCCTTTTTTCTTTGATGTATGATGTCAATGCCACTGGCGTAGGGAGGGAATTTTGGGTAATTAGTTTTTATTCTAGGTGCCCCCCCCCCCCCCCAGATCGGGGGTCCTTGCTACTCCAGTGTCCACTACCCAATTAAAAACTTGACTCGCCTTTCCCTGAACACGAAGGATGTTATAGAAATAAGAAATAGAGGAAATAAGAAAACAGTAAACACACAATAAACACCATATTATCTACAGTAAATGTCCCTGAGGGGGGTAGGGAAGGGGAGTGAAGATTCTTATTCATTTGTTAAAGAATTCCTGGGTCTACAATGCACATGTTAAACCCTTTTTCTTACCCACATCCATCCACTCTGGTGCTTGAATCCTGCATTTTTTTCTTTGTTTAAGATTAATTGCGATCCAGAGAGGAACGTCTACAGGCAAAGACGGCTTGAATGGACCTACATCACCCTAATAAAGGTAAGAAAATACGGCTCTGTAAACTCATTAAACGCTCTGGTAGATAAGCTAATGTTCTCTATGACTCTCCACTATAAACAAACTTGAAGGAAAAGCTCAACAAAAGCGCAGAAAATAAAATTGAAAGGTTTTTTTAACAAGGACATACACGAACAGTTCTGTGAAGGCAAGTTATAAAATTCTTTAAATGGCTTCGAGGAACGTACGATTTGTGTACATATTTTGAGCCTAATCTAAAAAGAAATAAATACTTACCCCTATTAAGTACATTTTCTTTTCTGAGAAATTTGGAAGGATAGTTACAGGTTGTTTTTCTGCTAGAAATTCTATTTCGCTCGGATCCATAACTTGAGATTCTTATATTTTTCCCGGTCTTTACTCGAGATGATATGAATGCTTGGCTCTCTCCTATTAAGTACCCCAGTAAGTTAATTTTTAGTGTTATTTATAAGCATGCGGACAATTTTAAAGTATTTCTACTATCTTCTTCAAATCCGATCGCAAATCATAGCCTTGACATTCATTTCATCCTCGACACGAATTGTTCGCCATCTTGGATCAAGTCTTCGATTTTTCCCGCGTTATTTTCTAGTCCCAGACCTCTCGCGGTTTTAGCTTGTCAATTTGGGTTTTATAGGGGAGGGGTGGGATGGTATTACTATTATTATAATATTTTTCTACGCTATTCAACAAAACCACTTCAAACTTTCCATTTTTACTAATTTTGGTATGCTCTTTTCAAATATCATATTTTCTTGTGTTGGATTAAGATTTAAAATGTCACACAAGACCTGGTAAACCCTCATTGAGCCAAATCAAAATGCTTTTTGGGTCGTAAAAAAGCAGCTCATATATTCTTGGGGTGCATTTTACATCATAGCAGCCATGTTGGTTGACGATAACAAAGCCGGCATTCCTCATTAGCTTCTTTTCTTAGATCAACCAACACGGCAGCTGTTTCATAGTTTGATATTATTTATATCTCAAGGGATTTTTAGCCATGTGCATTGAATAATAATAAGTAAATTGCCTAATTTCCAAAATTTCGACACACTTATTTTCAGCTTAGAATTTATTTATTCATTTATTTCTTCAATCAATTTAATTATCATGTTATAGTAACCCCTACCCCATTCAAATGTGAATTTTTTTCCTTTCCCAAACTAAGATGAGAAAGGCTAATGGATCTATAGGCAGAATTTTCGGTCTAGCTTTAGACAAAAGAGACACTGTCATCTTGTCTCTAAATTATGCTCATATTTATACCCATGCAGGATGGCTTTGTTGACAATCTTCCTTTGAGCTAGAAAGTCGGCCAATAATAACATAGTGTATTTACATTTCATCCTTAATTCTTGAACTATTTGAAGCCCTTTAGAGGCAAGGGACTTTCACAGAACCATTTTAGCTGAAGCATATGGACTCGCTTAAATTCTAGCCATTATCCTAACCTAGAATTAGACTTGTGACTTGTAGGTTATTTGACTTGGAGTCCACAAGAACAAGAGACCTAAATTTTCTAGCATAAACAAACATAGCCAATCAGAATGCAGGATGATGGCTGATTACAGGCTCATTTACCCAGGGTTACCCTCATTTCAGCATCAAAATATTCAAAAATTTCAAAGGAAAATTATTAATTGAAGAATGCCCAACTTCAAAACACTTACTTTGCTGGAGCACATGAATATTCTACACAACATCAAGGGTAACCCTGTGTAACAGAGATTACTCAGAAGTGGGGTAGTAAGCAGAAAACTTCCACTGCCCAGCTTCTATTTTTGGACGTATCATGAATGAATTTTGTTGCAATTGAAATTTTGGATGCAGAAATGAATGCAATTAACTCAAAGTTAATTTTTCACTTACCACTAAATTATTGAAAAACAATTGTTTTCTAGTGACATTTTTTTTTTGAGTTGTACGATTCTGTATGGTCAGTAAATATAACCCAGATTCTACACCGATGATTGTTATTAATTTTGTCTAAAATATTGGAATATAATTTTCAATTTTTGATTTGTTTTTCTGAGCAATGCATTCTGCAATCCATACGATGTTTCTTCCTTCTTGTTCTTTGAGTTTGACGTAAGCATAAAATACCCCATAGTGGAACTGCTGCTGGAATGCCAGTGCATTGAGCTTAACCTGAAACACATAAAATCTCTTATAAATATAGAAATATTAGAGTGCTGGTAGTGTAGGGAAATTCTTTTCACAGAATCAAGGGGACAGTGGTAGTGCACTCGCCTCCCACCTCTTGAGTCTTGAGTTTGATTCCTTGACTCAGCGTCACATGAGTAGAGTTTGTTACATGTAGGTCTCTCTCTTGATTCAAGGGTTTATCTAAAAAAAATTCTCATGACATACCTCATGCTCAAAGAATTTGTCTTCTAAAGTCTTTTCTCCAGGACCAGTGCCAGCTCCTTCAAAGAGCAGCTTATAATCCTATTATTAAATCAAAGAAACATATTATTTCCATTACTTCAATTTGTGTCCAATATCACATGCGAGTAGGTTTTACTAGGTCTTTCCCTTGATTTTGGACTGGTTTTCTCTCTGGGTTCTCCAGCTTTCCTCCCTCCTCAAGCCCTAACAAGCTAAATTCAATTTGTGAGTTAGCCATGCCCTGACTTAGATCAGCCCAGAGGTTATTTCAGGGTTTAATCTGTGAGTTAGCCATGCCCTGACTTTGATCAGCCCAGAGGTTGTTTTCAGGGTTCGATCTGTGAGTTAGCCATGCCCTGACTTAGATCAGCCCAGAGGTTGTTTTCAGGGTTCAATCTGTGAGTTAGCCATGCCCTGACTTTGATCAGCCCAGAGGTTGTTTTATTGACTTACAGAGTAATAATCTGCTACAGCTCGCACTTGATCATACTCATCTGCCCTGGACAGTCTTGCTAGGCCATCAGGGTAGAGTTTACCACATTGTGGGAACAACTTCTGTCTTTCATCTTTACTCAGCTCTGTTCCAAAGGAGTTGATGGTTATGATAAATGCTCTTCTGTCTGCTTCAAACTGACAAAATGAATAGGAAAAAAATTAATTTTAACATTAAGGAATACTGGTACCTCTGTTCGTGAAGTTATGCAAGCAGTTGGTCAAAATTATGACACAACTCTTGAGTAGAGTTTTATTGGTAACTCACTTTTAGTATAGGACACATGACGTCGGCTGTGGTTCCTCCTAGGCCTTCACAGAACTTGTAGAAATTTTCCAGGTATGCCTAAAAGAATAGCCAATGAAAAGTTAAGTTCATGCTAAAATCTTGTCAGAAAATGGTCAATAAGGTTGACAGTCACTACAAGGATAATCATATTATGTTAACGACTTCTTACCTTGTATAGAGTATTCCGGATGATTTCAATGTTCATCTCATCAAGATCTTGTTCAGATATACATTCAACGAAGAATGGTGCTGAAACATCATACAAGTAATATATGTTAATTGTTTGGACGCAAAAGATTATACACTTATTGACATGATGACCATCTAAGAAGGATAAGGGATCAATGTACACCTAAAGGCATGGACACAGTGAAACACTGCATGCAATATTGCAGAAAATGTTACTGAAGTAGGATTGTTTTCTACCTCAGCAACATTGTGTGCAACAAACTGTGTCATGTCACATGGCTCACAACACTGATTGCCAGTAATTTAACTGAATTAAAGAGTAAAAGTTGTTGCGATATTAATGGTAATATATAGACACAGTTTGGCCATAACAAGTTACATATATTGTCATGACAACCATCTCAGAGGGTCAACATACACCTTACCTAGTGGAGTATCAATCATGATAGCATTGTACAGATCAGCAGGTGTGGATGCAATATTGATAGAAGCCATTTCTTCAAAGCTTCCTAGAGGATGGCACTTGGTGATCAGTTCTTGGATGGGCCGCTGATGAAGAGTTCCAGTAATGAGAAGTATGATGTTGTCTATCATGTAGCTGTACCTATGGAATGAAATGACAAGATCTTTGTCACTATGGAAACAAATTATCACCTTCGAATTTTATTGAAACCCCGAAACAATCTCTGGGCTAATCAAAAACTCAAAGATTGAATTAGAATTTATCTTACAGGTTAGCTGTAGGTTTTGCAGAAGGGAAAATCAGAGAATGGAGAAAGACCATTGAATCAAGGAAAATCTGAAACCTAAATGTGCAGAAGTACAAGCAACAAAATCATGCAACTTGTCCCACAACGTTGTGTTGCAAGTTGCACAGCAACTTTTGCTCGTATTACCACCCTGTGCACAAAAAAATTTCATTGTTGCAAAGAGTAGAAAGAGCTGCTACTTCTGCACCAAAGTCATGCAACAAAATGTTGTTGTTGCACAGAATGACAATACAAGCCACATTCACTCAACACGACAAGTTGCACGATTTTGTTGCTCATATTTCTGTGCCTTAAAAAACTTTACCCACATGGGATGCCAAGTCCAGGAATTGATCCTGTGACCCCAGACGTGGGGCGGGTGCACCACTGCTATTAAAGTCACTGGGTTCTCTGGTTTTCCTCCCTTTGCAAAAACTATCAACTTCTAAATTCCAATTCGATCGTGGAATGAGGGCCAAAGGTTTGTTCACAGCCACAATTGCAATTAGTGCTATCCTTGTAAAACTAGGACGATTTTTATTTGCTGATCATGATATACTCACGTTATAAAGTCCATAATGGTAGCAAGAGGTTCTAGTGCTTGATTCCTAAGGTGCTTGAACTCTTCAACCAACCTTTCTCTGAGTTTATCATCAATAACTGATACTGATAGTGGGCTGGCTTCATTCTGAAGGAAATTCCCGTAGTCTGTACTTTGTAGATGAAGCTTTAAATCTATAAAAAAAGATCGAAAATATGATGTAAACTTGGATTTATTCTTAGTGGAATAAAAATCAAAATTGTAAAGCGATTTAAATTTCTGTGCTTCTAGCTTTAGAACAATAAGTTTTTGCTTTCTTTATCGGATTTAGGCTTTTAGAAATATTATAAACGCGATATTTTGAAGACAAAAAAAGATTTTGTGATTAAAATTCGACATGACATCATAATCATCATCTGTACATCTTCGTTCCGGTACACTTAAAGCACGAAAATTGAATATTTTTTCTTCATAATAGTTATTCTACTGTACATTTATGCGAACAATAACCGATTTAGGCTTTTAGTTCGCTTTTTGATCTAAAAAGAGTGACTTTTCAATCAAAACACGAACTTTTCTTCTTGGAAAATAAGGTGGTTCTTTACCTTCAAGGGTTTCGCATTGAGTCAAATTTAAGTAGTCGCTCTGTGATAGTATTCCAGACCTGAAACCACGAACCAAACCTTCTAGATATCCTGTATCTACATTAAAAAACATCTCGTCAAAGGACAGCATTTTAGTTTCTTCACCCATCTTGTCGTCTTGTTGGTCTGCGATATCCAAGATGGCGGACCAAGACTGGAGTCACATGACGTACGTTCGCATGGGAAGATTTCAGGGACGGGAGGGTGAGGTGGACGTTTTGGAATAATCACAGGGAGCCCAATTTAGATAAAAGTAAAAGGTGAAAATAAAATCGGAAAAAAATCACTTTTAATTAATTTTTTAAATTCCAGATCAAGATAATGTCCTCTATAATACGAACGAGCAAAAAAATCCGTAAAAAATGCACCAGAACATATTTTTTCGCGCGCGCCTTTGTTTTCCAATGTAATTTCACTATGTATGAAAAGCAGAAAACAAATAAATAAGGCATAGAAGATGGAGAGAAAGAAGGAATGCAAAAATGAATGAATGATTAAATAAAAGTAGGAATGAAATGAATAATAGAATAAGAAAAATTGATTAATTAGAGGAAAAAAGGAAAAGAAAGGAAAGAAGGAAAGGAAAGGAACAGAATGGAAAGGAAAGGAAAGGAAAGGAAAGGAAAAGAAAAGAAAGAGAAAGAAAGAAAGACAAAATCTCAATTTACGAAATAAATCAAAGTTTATTTACATGGTTCTACTGCTCTAATACCTTGCTAATATTTTATACCAATGCGAAGATTAATTTTATAGCCAATAATCTTTCTGAATCATCACAGAATATTTGCATGTACAAGAGCATTAAAACTCTACAGACATAATGTACCTACAACCTCAAAACAATTATATGCTGGCAGTACATGTAAGTATTGTGCGCTTATTTCAAAATCAATAATTTTAAATCAACATAAAAACAAACATGTAGAAGCAATTTGAAGACCTGACTTGTAAATACGATAATATCTTGATATTTTTTATCAAAGTTTTAAAATTCAGCTAAGAGTTTAGTGTGGAGTCATCATAGCGGAAAAAAAGAAAAGAAGACTCTGTTTGTTACATCAGAAACATATTTGTTGGCTGTGAAGGGATAAGAATAACATCTGCTCACTGGCTGGACATGACTACTGGCCACATCGTTCTGATCAACATGTCAGTGTCACCTGTCAAAAGCACTGGCCTAAGAAGCATTTGCCTGGACAAGTACCACAAATTTTGACCAGGCATTATCTGTTGACTCGCTGTTATTTTGAACTTTGCCTTCTCCAGATGTAGCTAGATATAATTTCTTATCCAATGATGGAAATTAGCAAATACGATTAGATGGTACTTCTTGAAGACATAAATTATTAACATATTATTAACTGTACCCTGTTAGCCAAGACTCCCCCAACTGTACGAGTGAGAGACCTATAGATCTGTACATAGTGGTTTCATGACAACCAAGTTGTAGGGCAGTAACAATTCAATGTTTTTGGCATAACAAGTGATTTCATTCCCCAAGGAGGAAATTTTTTGAATTGCCCTACAAAAATCTGGGCCATGAAACCACCCTATAGAAAAATTGGGGTCTTGGCTGTTAGGCTACGATACCTGTGATTTCATTTGAGAAATGATAATGGAATGGGATTTTTTAAATAATCCCTGTGAAAGATTAATGATAAGGAAGTATGTAGTGAAAATTTGTGCTACCTATTTGTTTCTAATGTATTTTTCTACAATCATTCCCTAGACAGCCACTCAAAATGCCTATTTTCAAAGTTTTTGACACAGCCCAATTACTATGGTCTTTACAATACAGTTACTTTATAATTTTGTTAAGTTTGTAGGAGCAGATGTCAGTTCTCCTGACTTGATATTAACCTTATTATTTTCATCATTCATAGACTAGAAGTACTCTATACAAAAACGTTCCTTATTTTCAGGAAAAAAGTGGAGTCAAATACAATCTTTCTTCACTAACCAAAGTTTTCTTATCTCTGATTAGTTGATTGGATATTTAATTAACCAATCAGGACCAAGAATGTATTTGATTGGTTGACACAACATATAATCAACCAATCAGGAGAGTAAGAATGTATTTGACTTGGTAGAAGATTACTAACTAGATAACCTTCATTATGTTCTGGTAAATCAGATTTCCTCAGAACATGATGAATACTCCAGTTTCACATTCGATGGAAACCGCTGTTTTTGAAGACCACAGACTCATTTGTACAGACTTAGCCTCGCTTATAAGTCAGCTATTCAACGACATCATTAAAAGTCCGTGGGATTTCAAAACATTGGTATTGTTCAACTTACACATTCTTTACATTACGGTTGACTTATGCAAATCATTAGCAACAGCCAACTGTAATGTAAAGAATGTGCAAGTTGAATAATACCAATCCCACGGACTTTTAATGGTGCCTTTGAATAGATGACTTATAAACGAGGCTAAGCCTGTACAAATGAGTCTGTGGTCTTCAAAAACAGCGGTTTCCATCGAATGTGAAACTGGAGTATTGTGTTGGTAAATCAAACGAAAAATTACCATGAGTAGACTTGAACTACTCTGAAATACTTCCAATGGTGAAATGGTAAAAGTTAACAAATTTATACTATATCATTTTTGTTTCTATTCTTGTTCAATTATCCTTCTTGTCCAAAGTCCTGAGTGAATTTCTCGAACTTCTTGACACCTTGTTCATTGACTGTAGGTCTTGTAGTGGCTAGAGACCTCAACATATCTCCCTAAAAAGAAAAATCATATTGTTAATTGTGTGGGGATCAAGGATGGTGTCATAATAGTGCCGTCACAACTCAACGCTGGGGTCTCCAGTTTGATTCCTGGACTCTGCATCACATGTGAGTAGAGTTTGCTAGATCTATCTGTTCCTTGATTTGAGGCATAGCTATGTGCCTTTGCATCAAAGCAAGACATTGGGTGCCCTTGCAACAATAGACTGAGACCTTTTTTAACAACTAGCTTGGACAATTATTTACATGTCTCTATCATTACAAGGTCACCTCATGTCTCTCTTCAATGCAAAGGCACCTACCCTTTCAAGATGGTGCAGGGAGCTACTTCAACAAGCTAAATCCGAATTCCATCTGTGAGTGCCCTGACTTTGATCACTCCAAAGGTTTTTTTCAGGGTATTGATACGATAAAATTTGAATTTCATCTTTACTGTGCACATATTCAATAAATTAAAGTGCTTCAGTCTATCTCTTGACTATTGTGAAACTCATTCTTTATGAATGCAAGTAATACACATATTAAGTCAATTATTTTGTCGATTTGACATGCAGTTACTCACTCACCATGGTTATTGAGGGTTCCAAGAGCTTTTCACCAGGAACATCCATCCAATTCATTTCCATTGCACTGCTGTCACCTGAGAAAATTTCATACCAGTAAATTAAAATAATTCATTTTGTAAACTCACAGGTTAGTCACATCTTACACTCTTGTTGCATGATGTATTATATTTTTGGTACGAGTTCAGGCAGCCAGTCTCTCTCAAAGGTTATCTGGGGTAGCCAGGGGAAAGTTCTCTACCACTAGAGAGAACTGGCTCTTGCTAATGATTTGCTAAAGTCAACTGTAATGTAAAGAATGTGCAAGTTGAACAATACCAATCCCACAGACTTTTAATGTTGTTGAATAACTGACTTATAAACGAGGCTAAGCCAGTGAGCAAATGAGTCTGTGGTCTTCAAAAACAGCGGTTTGCATTGAATGCAAAACTGGTGTATTCAACTTATAAAAAGTATAGCTCTAGTCCTGTGCAAAATTGGAGGGTTTTGCCCTGTTTAAGTTCAAAACTTGTATGGTTCCTCAATAAAATTTTGTATAATTTTATTTTTGTGTGCGCGCATATCGTGGGCTCAAATTGAGAGTTCAAAAGTAGGCAGTCACCTTAAAGACCTGCTTGTTTGATTAATTCACATTCCAGTTTCCAGTTTCTAAGAAATACTGGCTAGACGCCTGGCAATCATATCCTAAAAAAGATTTTATTCATGAAATACTCTCAATGTACCTGGTGAACATGGAGTGAGAAGATCATCATGAATGACATTAGGATCCAAAGGACTTGGCCCACGAACCTGCATAATTTAAATTGTATAATATATTAATTATAGGATCCTGGAGGTTAAGATCTGTCAGAAATTATGAGCTTTTGCATAGAAAAGGACCAAAGATGCTGTCAATTTTTGTAAATTCTGTTGCATGTGATCAGGACCTCATGACTTCTACTCTACTAGCTAGCAGAGGCTTAGCCACTAAAACATCAATTGGTATAAAGAATATTGGCCTGTGTCACATATTTGACTACAAATGCAGGTCCAACAACCTGGCAAAACTGGAAAATTCTGGATAATGATAATTACAATAGAAACAATAGAATCACACAATAAGGGGCTTATTTTCAGGGGGGCTTATATTCAGAATTTTACAGAAATGTATTAATCAGTTACTTATTGTGACATACCCTTTTAAAATGAGTCGCTTGTTGTACTTTTCGGACAGGTTGCATGAGTGCGTCACGCACCACGATACTGAGATCTGCACCAGAATAACTGAACAGAACAGAGAGCAAGAATGGTAAGAATTTTTTTATCTATAATTGCAAACTTGTAATATTGATTTCATATTTTTACTACAGAATTCCCTGTAGTATTGGCAGCCTGGAAAAAAATGATTCATTGGGAGTTATGTAAATTAGGAGTTTATATGTTGTGACACTCTAGAGTTAGATCAGTGTGGTCCTGGCTCATGGTGAACCTACACTTGATTGAGATAATTTGTGAGTTGTGGGCCTGGACCTGCCACTGTACAGAGTGTTCTGTGGTGCATGGGGACTTGTTGAGGGAGTAATCGGAATTGGCATCAAACTGCAGACTTCACACACCATAAGAAATCACCACCACACACCACAGGCATAAAATTATGCAATATCACATGATCATCTTGATTGACCAAATAATAACCTGATGGATCAATTTTTTCTGGGTTCTGACACTTTTAGGGAATTGGGTAGTAAATGTCATGGTCAATTTACCAAGTCCGCATGGCACCCAAACTTACCCATCTGTTTTCTTTCCAAGCTCCTTGAGATCATTAGCTGTTAGATTTGTCTTTGTGGCACCCAAATGAAGCTCAAACATTCTTGTTCTTGCTGCCTGTTCTGGGAGAGGGATGTAGATACGCTTCTCAAATCTAGAAGAAATGTCCAATCAATGATAAGTACTGAGAAGTAATGAGAGTGTGATAGTTCACTAATTTATTGACAATAAGCATTTATTAATTGTTACCTTCTTCTTATAGCATCATCTAATGACCATGGCATATTTGTAGCTCCCAATACAAGAATTCCAAGATTATCAATACCAACACCTTGAAATGAAAAACGTAAGTTCAGATTGTGTGGATGGGAGAAACATTGTAGCGTGTTCAATCCCTCACCATACAGGTTGTAAAAGAACCAGTGAGAGCACAAAGAAACCCTAGCAGTGACAACTCTCAGCCTCTACACTCATACTAACCACCTCAGGGGCAGATTCATGATTATTAAAAGGGGGTTACTGTCATAGCATACTAGGGTAAATCAGAATCATAAACATCTTCTCTTTACATCATTACCTCTTGACCTACAAGATGTAACATACTTGGACCCAACCAAACTGTAATTTGCCTGAGGAAAACATACAGTGTTTCCAGTGATAAAAAAACCCAGAATGATATGACTTTGCCCACAAATGCAAAGTAATGTGTTTAGGTTGCATTTCACAGTCATTTGTTCTTCACAGAGAGGGGCATTGGGGGTTGCGGTGTTAGCTTTTTTCACATGGTAATGTGGTGTTTTCATATTTGTTTTGTGGTATTGCGGTGATCTCAAACCTTGCGATGTACCTGTACGGTGTTTATGTTATTAAATGTACAGTGTCCGGTGAAACGTTCTGCTTGATTGCAGCGTTGCTGTGTTCTGTCCAAGATGAATGGCCAAGTATTGAGACTTTTTAACCTTTGTGGTGTCAGTGTCTTGTTTATTTTTTCGTGCGGTGATATGTTGATTTCAGAAATTTTTTTGCGATGTTGCAATGTTTGAGACCCCCAATGTTCCCCTCCTCACACTTGTGCAGGGTGGAGTCATGTATGTGTTTCTTGCTGAAAACATAATGCGTTTTTCTAAGATGAAACTACCGTTTGGTAAGATCCATTTTAAATCTTAAGACTGAAAAATAACTTAAAATGCTTTGTAATCTTACCCTCCATTTGTACCAGAAATTCAGTTTTTATTCTCCTGGCAGATTCACTTTCATTATCGCTTCTGGATCCACACAGAGAATCCACTTCATCAATAAAAATAATGGATGGCTTGTTGTCGCGTGCTATTTCAAATAACTGCTTGACAAGTCTTAGAAAAAGAAACAGATTCGAAATATTATTATTGATTAAGATTGTAGATTCCTCTGCAGCAACTGCCAAGATTGTGACACAATTCTTGCTTCTTATGAATATGATTATGGTTCTATCATTGGTAATGCAAAAGACATGAGATTGTGCATGCAGAGACTCCTTCAGTCATTGTCATTGTGCATCTATATCACAAATCAAGTCATACTGTATATTACAGCTGCAATACATACAGTAGAACCATGAAAAAAACACAAAGTTTTTTAACCTCTTTCATTACCTTTCGCTCTCTCCTAACCATTTTGACACAAGATCTGATGACGATACTGAGATGAATGTTGAGTTGTTAGCTTCTGTTGCCACGGCTTTTGCAAGGTATGACTTACCAGTACCTGGAGGCTGAAGTAGCAATGATGAGTTAGAGAAGTTTCCTCAACTGATAAATCCCCCCCCCATATACCTAATCCAGTGTCAGTACACTTTTACCAAGTGGTGAGGTGTGTGGCAAACCTACCCCTCGACATCACACCCTTTATAATAGGCCATTTGTGCTGATAGGCCGCATGAGACTATCCCTTAAATGAAGCCATTTGTGTGAAAATGAAAGCCGGAAATGCTGATTTACATGATTTACATTAATATGTTTTGAGTCCACGGTACTTATTATGACAGGGTTGCTAAGTTACCAAATGCACATGCAACAAAGAAAACAGCCTGGACCGACAGAGTCTTCCATTTTCTCTGCCGGGATTCATCTGCACAGGAGACTCTGCCAGCAGGGAAATACAGAGCTTACCAATTTCAACAGTGGTAAAAGGGTCAAAAAAAGTTCAGCCAACTAAACCCCTATTTTGATTATTTATATTCCAGAAAACCATAGACAATTCCACAAATCAAGAGTGTCTCTTACTCCATAAAGAAGGATTCCCTTCCAGGGTTTTCTTTTTCCTGTAAAAAGGTGAGGGAATTTGATGGGTAGAATGACAGCTTCTTTTAAGGCTTCTTTGGCTGATTCCAAACCAGCAACATCTGACCACTGGACATTTGGTTTTTCCACGACTATGGCACCTGTGTAGCATCAAAGAAGTCTTTGTCAGGGATTGCAAATTTTGTTTTAATTATTTTTAAAAAGGTTATCAGAGAGAAACAAAATAATATCTTCTATCGGTATGCTACATAGAAGATAGGTCATTCCAAGATCCAAGAATAGCTATTATTTAATTCTTGTCAACAACATAAAGGTTATCATTAGTGAAATGCATGCTCAATAATAGACCTCATCGGCTTGGGTGTAATGTTGTCCCATTTCAGACCATGTGTCATTCCCCAGAGTATATCATTTCATTGTTTAACGGTTGCGCATGAGAAGATACATGAATATGGATACAACTCAAACAAAGAATCTTATTCTCAAGAGAATGATACGTGGTTTGAAATGGGACAACATTACACCCAAGCCGATGAGGTCTATTCCTTTGGGTCTTGGAATGGCCAATCACCTGTTTCCTTTACCTAGAAAAAAATAGGTGTATTTTCGAAAAACACAAGCTAGACAGCAAATGTATACTGTTTATATACAGTAGTGGATAGTGACTACAGTTACATATATTTTTGGAGTTGTTAGTTATTTAAATTGCCAACCAGAAATCTATTGGACCATCCAACAAAACAAAGTGACAAAACCTATTGTTGAAATGGTTGGAATACTAACATTTATAAACTTACAATAATAATTTTGACCAACTGTTGTTCATCAAAATGTGCATGACTTTTTTGACTCATAATCACTAAATCACAATAGTCATTGTTTGTTTGGAAATATTAATCTAAATTAATGTTTCTCTTACTGCTAAGCTGTCCTTTTAGCTTCTTGTTTTCTGCACTGTTGTCGTCTTCATCACTGCTATCGTTGCCAGATTTGCTGCAATTATTAATACAAAAGAGAAAAACATTATATTTTACAACCATCAGTCCTGGTGAAGGACTCCATGAGGTTCACTCCCAATGCACTACCATTGATACATTCACTTTGTACAACACACAGCACTCTACTCATGTTAATTCTAGTAGAGCAAAACCATAAAACCCAGGGCAAAACCCTATGGTTACCGGTAATGGTAAGGGAGAGGAACAACACATCAAACAAACACAACTAACATATTATGCAGTATGCACCAAATAAAAATATGGCAACCAATTATAATTACTATTGTCCTGCTGACTGACTAGCCTTGTGTTCACATGGAAATATAAAAGCATTTTCACATGTATGAGAGGCTAGTCAGTCCAGAACAATAGTTATCTAAATTGGTCACCATATTTCGATTCAATGTATAGTTCAGTCAAGGATTGAATCTGCAACCTCAGACATGAGCTACACATTGGTGAGAGTCAATGACAGTGTATGTGCATGAATTATTGAATTAGGCTGAATAAAAACTTCACATGAGCCAAACCTAATGACATAAAACAAGACCACCTTATTATCCTCTGTTTTTAATGCGTATGGATCATGTGAAATGCAATGTTTAATTGACCTGAGTCTTAGTGCTACATGTATGACTAGAAACAAATTACCATAGATTATTATTTCGTGATTTTTATGCTTTCCTATTGCATTAAATTAAGGCAAATGGGTTAGCTTTGCACCATACTGTACAACACTTGCATATCAGCAGGAAGATGATTTTTTCACTCCTTACCCTTTAGAACCGCCACTTCCAGTAGCAACAGGTTTCTTCTTATCCTTGCCCTTGATATATGTTTTCAGTTTTTCTGCTCTGTCTAGGTACTGTATACACTTTGCACGGATGCTTTCTTTGGACTTTTCACCTTGGGCTTCATCTGTGTTTTAGAATATGATTAAAAAGAGAAGAACAGGATTATAATCACTGCATCAATGCTGCATATAGTGTCTGGTTAGAGCTCTAAGTGACTTAGTTGGTCATGACATTGCTTAGTTATGGCCGATAGACCTCTTTAGTTTGGGCGTAATGTTGTCCCATTTCAGATCGGGTGTCATTTTTTTGAGAATAAGATTTTTTGTTGGAGTTGCATTCACATTCATGTGTCTTCTGATGTGCAACTATTAAAGAATGAATTGATACTCTAGGGAATGACATGTGGTTTGAAATGAGACATTAGGATGAAGAATTTTGTTTGTTAATTTGCATAGTAAACAATGTATACATGAGCTCGTCGCGAGGGGTTGTTTGACGGTTCGAACGAACGCCAGCCCCATCTCTTCCTCACCCCTTCTATTTGCAAATTTCTGCAAGAAAAGCTGGATGCACAAAAAGTGTAATAATGCAATAAAACGAACCCCCCCCCCCCCCCCTTTCAAGGTCCTAGCGACAGGCCTGTACATTTACTTTATATACCAAAGACCCCAACGTAGTATAGCAAAGAAATACTAACACCAGAGTTTATAAACTTAGTCGTCTTTGGTTGCATTAATAAATAACTTTGAATCAATCATTCAGCATCTATGCAAATATTTCTAAATCTTTATTTTCGAGAAGTGTATTTTAAAATAATATTTATTGCCTTGATTCTCAATTTGCTTTTCATTTTATGAAATGAGAAAAATATGGGAAAAATCGCGCAAAGCTGTAAGACAGGAAGTAATTTTAACCCAGCTCAAAAAGAATCCATGCATTTTGATTTTCGTAGAACTTTGCCTTACATTTAATAGCATGAAGAAAGTATTCCACGCCGTGTTCGTAGAGTCTTAGGGCTTCTTCATAATTCTCTGCCTTGTCTTCCTCTGTTGCTTTCGTAACAATTTCAATGGCTTTCTGGAAACAAATCGCAAACAAGTTTTTAAAATGTCAATACTTTCGTCTTCACATAACATCTGTTTAGACCAACATTTCAACATCTTTTTCTCATTTAAAACCCTTCGATTTCAGTCCAGAGTTTAAGGAAGAATCAAGGAGTATTATCATTACCTGTAATGTTCCCCCAGCCATGAATATCAGTGGATAATGCGAGTGGAAAATAAAACTAAAGTCTTCTTCAACGAAGATCCAAGATGGCTGCCTTTGCGAAAAGTAATTTGATGGGGAATATCCGCTGATCAGGAGTAATGCGTAAGCGGCTAAAAATAGGAACCAATACGTCATGATACGTCATACTTTATTATTTTCATGAAGTATTTTTGACTAGCTATTTTTAAAATGTCATGTCATTTATAAGCGGCTGAATCAGTTCTGACGAACTACTCATTTATGTGGGCGCACAAAGAAAATGTGCATAACTTTGTGACATGATTTATTTGAACCTAAAGCCAAGAAAAACACTGCTTGGGTTGCCTGTGGTACTTTTGAAAGCTGTAGTGGTACCCCAAAGAATCTTATCCCATTCCAGCATTCCAGCAGTAATAGAAAATATTTTTATTTCAAGATTATATGTAATTTCAGATTATTTCAAATATTTATTAAAAACATTATCACCCAACATGAATAATAATCACATCATTTTGAATCGTATCAGTCACTAACCACTGACTAATAAAGTTTTAGCCAATGTCTTGTCTATACAGCAGTGATATCAATGATATTATTATCACCAGCTATTCTGTATATTTGGTCTATTTGTCATTCATAAATGTCTTGAATAACATTGAATCTACAAACAAATTCCCTTTCAAGTGTTCAACTTCATGTTGAAGTATCCTAGCAGGCCACCCAGCCGCTCTCCACGTCACAGGACTGCATGACAAGTCCAAAGCAGACACCTCAACCTCCTTTGCCCTTGGAACTAAAGCACTATACCCTTCTACACTTAAACACCCCTCTCTAAAGGCCAACATCAAAGGATCAATGATCTTCAGCCGTGGATTAATGAAGACCTTCAGGGGCACTATATAGTGCGATACCCATTCGTCTAAGTTCTTTATCAGAGAAGCCATCGTCTTTCAGTTTCTTGATATGTTTTCCTGTGTATTCCATAGCAATCACTTGAAGACCGACTCCAATCTGTGGCGCAGCTATCCCAGCTCCGTTGTGACTGCGCATTTTCTTAATCAGCCATTCAACCATCGCTTTAAAATCTGGAGAATGAATAAAACTAAGATCCACAGGTTCTGCAGCCTCACGGAGTAGCGGATCCCCAACCTGGCGAATTTTGGGGTCTTTTGGAAGCAATGCCTTTAGATCTGCTATCTACTTCGAGATCACTCTGGTTTGCCCATATAACATAGACTGGGCTCTGTGCATGGAAATGCATGTAGACACACTCTTTGTAGTTATTTGCAGCATTGGCAAATCTAAGTCTACTTATGCGTTACTCTTCTTCTTCTTTACCGCCATCTTGAAAATGCTTCCCTATTGCATTAAATTGAGGCAAATTGGTTAGCTTTGCACAATACAACACTTGCATATCCGCAGAAGGATGATTTTTTCATTTCTTACCCTGTATAATCAAAACCGCTTTCACTTTCAGTAGCAAAACGTTTCTTCTTATCCTTGCCCTTGATATATGTTTTCAGTTTTTCTGCTCTGTCTAGGTACTGTATACACTTTGCACGGATGCTTTCTTTGGACTTTTCACCTTGGGCTTCATCTGTGTTTTAGAATATGATTAAAAAGAGAAGAACAGGATTATAATCACTGCATCAATGCTGCATATAGTGTCTGGTTAGAGCTCTAAGTGAACTTAGTTGGTCATGACATTGCTTAGTTATGCCCGATAGACCTCTTTAGTTTGGGCATAATGTTGTACCATTTCAGATCGGGTGTCACTCTTTTGAGAATAAGATTTTTTGTTGGAGTTGCATTCATATCCATGTGTCTTCTGATGTGCAACTATTAAAGAATGAATTGATACTCTAGGGAATGACACGTGGTTTGAAATGAGACATTGGGATCAAGAATTTTGTTTGTTAATTTGCATAGTAAACAATGTATACACAAGCTCCTCGCGAGGGGTTGTTCGACAGTTTGAACGAACTCCAGCCCCATCTCTTCCTCACTCCTTCTATTCGCAAATTTCTGCAAGAAAAGCTGGATGCATAGAAAGTGCAATAATGCAATAAAGCGAACCCCCCCCCCCCCCTTCCAAGGTCCTAGTGACGGGCCTGTACATTTATTTTAGATACAGAAGACCCCAAAGTAGTATAGCAAAGGGAATACAAAGGAACTTTGAATCAATCATTCAGCATCTATGCAAATATTTCTAAATCCCTTATTTTCGAGAAGTGTTTTTTAAAATAATATTTATTGCCTTGATTCTTAATTTGCTTTTATTTTATGAAATGTGAATAATATGGGAAAAATCGCGCAAAGCTGTAAGACAGGAAGTAATTTTAACCCAGCTCAAATAGAATACATGCATTTTGATTAATTTCGTAGAACTTTGCCTTACATTTAATAGCATGAAGAAAGTATTCCACGCCGTGTTCGTAGAGTCTTAGGGCTTCTTCATAATTCTCTGCCTTATCTTCCTCTGTTGCTTTCGTAACAATTTCAATGGCTTTCTGGAAACAAATCGCAAACAAATTTTAAAATGTCAATACTTTCGTCTTCACATAACATGTTTAGACCAACATTTCAACGTTTTTTTCTTCTTTAAAACCCTTCGATTTCAGTCCCGAGTTTAAGGAAGAATCAAGGAGTATTATCATAACCTGTAATGTTCCCCCAGCCATGAATATCAGTGAATAATGCGAGTGAAAAATAAAACTAAAGTCTTCTTGAACGAAGATCGAAGATGGCTGCTGATCAGGAGTAAAGTAATGCGTAATAAGCGGCTAAAAATAGGAACCAATACGTCATGTACGTCATACTTTATTATTTTCATGAACTATTTTTGACTAGCTTTATTAAAAATTTTATGTCATTTATAAACGGCTGAATCAGTTCTGACGAACTAACTATTTATGTAGGCGCAAAAAGAAACTGCATAGCTTTGTAACATGATTTATTTGGACCTAAAGCTAAGAAAAACACTGCTTGGGTTGCCTGTGGTACTTTTGAAAGCTGTAGTGGTACCCCAAAGAATCTTATCCCATTCCAGCATTCCAGCAGTAATAGAAAATATTTTTATATCAAGATTATATGTAATTTCAGATTATTTCAAATATTTATTAAAAACATTATCACCCGACATAATTAATTATCTCATCATTTTGAATCGTATCAGTCACTAAGTTCACAAACATTTGTGTCTGAACCCTGAAGGTACCTCTGTGCTGATATAAGTCAGGCTAACATATCGCTAATTCACAGATAAGTTAGAATTTAGTGTGATGAGATTTGCTAGGAAGCTAGAATCAAGACACTTAGAGCAAAACAAAAGAAAAATTAGATCATTTTATTACAAACAGCAGGGGCATTGCTTTTTTTGGGGGGGAGGGGGGATGGTTTGTGAGGTTAGTGATGAGTACTACCCTCATCAAGGAAAATTCTGGATACATCCTGCACAGGTACATAGACTAATAAAGTTTTAGACAATGTCTTGTCTATACAGCAGTGATATCAATGATATTATTATCACCAGCTATTCTGTATATTTGGTCCATTTGTCATTCATAAATGTCTTGAATAACATTGAATCTACAAACAAATTCCCTTTCAAGTGTTCAACTTCATGTTGAAGTATCCTAGCAGGCCACCCAGCCGCTCTCCATGTCACAGGACTGCATGACAAGTCCAAAGCAGACACCTCAACCTCCTTTGCCCTTGGAACTAAAGCACTGTACCCTTCTACACTTAAACACCCCTCTCTAAAGGCCAACATCAAAGGATCAATGATCTTCAACCGTGGATTAATGAAGACCTTCAGGGGCACTAGTGCGATACCCATTCGTCTAAGTTCTTTATCAGAAAAGCCATCATCTTTCAGTTTCTTGATATGTTTTCCTGTGTATTCCATAGCAATAACTTGAAGACCGACTCCAATCTGTGGTGCAGCTATCCCAGCTCCGTTGTGACTGCGCATTTTCTTAATCATTCGTTCAACCATCGCTTTAAAATCTGGAGAATGAATAAAACTGAGATCGACAGGTTCTGCAGCCTCACGGAGTAACGGATCCCCGACTTGGCGAATTTTGGGGTCTTTTGGAAGCAATGCCTTTAGATCATCTATCCACTTCGAGATCGTTCTGGTTTGCCCATATAACATAGACTGGGCTCTGTGCTTGCAAATGCATTTAGGCACATTCTTTATAGTGATTCGCAGCATTGGTAAATCTAAGTCTACTTATGCGTTACTCATCTTCTTCTTTACCGCCATCTTGAATAGGCACGTGCATCCACAGGTAACCCAGTTTTAGTTATTGGGCTTCCTGTGGTGCACTTTAATGGCTTTCAAAAATGGCGGACGCTGTGGGCACTTTGGGACAAATGTCAAGAAAAAGCGAAGATATTCCTTCAAAAATTATGCTATGGAGCGAAGAGGAAGCGGCCTTAAAACAAATAGAGCAAGTTGGGGTCTCAGCTTGTGGGGCTACAGCAGCCCTTAATGTTTTGGTAAGAAAATTTAAATAAACTTATTTTAAAATATTTTATAAAATTTTGTTATTTTATTAATTTTATTAATTATCTATTTGATTTCAGGGTGTTCTAGGTATAATGGCTGAGGTCCCAGGTGTCGTCAAAGCTGTTCGTACTCGCTTAAGGGATCTAGATGCGCCTTTGCCGAAATATCTTTTATCAAGAAGTGTAGCTGGTACTACACACACTGATATCATTGATGGCATTAAAGAAATCAGTAATGATCAAGTTACTGGAAGATTTTTCCATTTTTATCCAGAACGAGATATCAATATTTGTTTATGGTTAAAGACATGGCTTTTCAGAGGTGGGATCCCTGTGGCGACAGTGAATTGTCAAAAGGTGCCATACCCTGATGGGACAATCCCTGACGCATGGCATCATCAGATGATTTGGGGTGTTAGTGAGGATGGAATCCACACAACAAACCCTTGTCAAATTATATCAGAAAAAGAACTTACGACTCAATTATGCAGTGAGTCTGTGCTATTGATAAGAAGGAATGATGTGCTAGAAAGATGGGATGTGAACATGGATGAGACATCTATTGAGACTAATGAATGGGCAAGACTACAAGTAGTGCAACAGATTGAAAGAATAATCAAAGAAGAAACACTTAAAATCCTATATGGAAATGAGCTGAAAGATAATGGTATGACCACATCACATGTTGTTATTCCTGCGGCATATAAGTCTGGTATAACAATATTTGCGAAAAAAGGGTCCGCTGCAAGTGAATATCTTGATACTGCAGAGGAAATTCCAATGAAGAACAAAAGTTAAAATCTTTTGAAAAACAATCAATCTAAAATTTATATATTCAAAACTTTATTAGTATACTTCATGTACATATTTATTAGTGGCAAAGAGCGAGCTTCTACCATAATATACTGGTTATAATATAAACCCTGTGAATATAAGCCCTCTTATTTGCTTATGCAAAAATTAGATATCCTTCCACTTATAGCTTAGTGACCTTTGTTTCCAGCTATGACTTCTGCCGACCTCCCCAGTTATAAGGCTATCAAATCCCTCATGAAAAAATCCCTCATGAATGAGTAAGCCCAGGGCTTATAACCAGGATCTTATGGTATTTTATGGAAACTATTGAAAAAAGGCATCAACATCATCATCATTATTATTATTTGAAGTGAAGACCTCTCTAAGGCATATTTTGATGAGTTTTCATCATCATAATTATTCTTATTATTATCATTATCAATATTAGTATATTCAATTATTATATCCGGTATTCTGTCTGCTTTGCTAACATACATTGATGTAAATCATTTTAGCATTTTTTTCAATTCTTATTTCAGTTATTTTTTTAATTATTTTAATTATTTTTATTTCTTTTCTTTTATGCAACCAAAAAAATATCTTGTGGGGACTTAAAGCTATGGGTCGAGGCAGTTATTGATAGACTGTGTTTCAATGAAAAACTAAATAAAAAGCTAAATAATAATATCTAGTGGTTTGGAGCTCTTGGGCTTCCTGTGGTAATGAGTAACACAGGTAGCCCAACAGTATAGAGATGTCAACTTGGTGGACGCCATGATTCTCGAAATTTTGATTGGAATTGCTTCTTTTTTAGCTGTATTTTACATCCTTGACCTTTTAAATAGAAAGTCAATCAAGTTTGATGGGAAACATACAGTGGTAAGGCTTAATTACAACTCTTGTTGCTCAAATTTGAAAGGTTTTTAATAGTAAAATATGATTTCAAAATGTCGTGTTTGGGCACAAGTTGCGAAATGTTAAGATGCTTTTTTGAAAATATTTGATTAATAAATCCATATAATTTTATAGATTACTGGAGGATCTAGTGGTATAGGTAAAGCTCTGGCTATAGAACTTGCCAAAATTGGTGCAAACGTAACACTGCTAGCACGTAATGAGGTAAGACACTCCGACCTTTTTTTTGCTTCTTGCCATATCAGCTTCTTTCTGAAATCGTGGGTTTTGACTATTATGTGTCGGCATGTTTTATTTATTACTTCCTTTCTTCATTGCTTCTCTTCCTCCCATCCACTGTTCCCTTCCTATTTCTCTTCCTTCTTTCCTTCATCCATCCATCATTCCTGACTTTATTTTCCCCTTTACTTCTCCTTCTCCCTTCTTTTCTCTCTCTCCTTCTCTAATCTTTCTTTCTTGGATTTACTTGAAATGACATCAACTAAAGTGTTTGAACACTTGGTGCCCAATTACAAGGTCTTAAGATATTAATTTTATACTTGGGTAAATTACCCATATCTGAGTTGTGGGTACGTACTTCAGCATTAGCTGTGTTCACATATAATAGTGCTGAGCAAGATTATATTGTACTGAGCTAGAACACCAAGCCCAGGAGCCAAGACAAGTGTAAACATGTTTATACTTAGTTTGGTTATGATGATGGTTATATCCTTATTATGAGACCCAGACAACTAGCTACAATTCAAGTCATCTGGGTTTATGCTTCTGTCAACCAAATTCTCAATGGTACGTCTGTCGAGCTAGTAAATTTTTGATCAATGGCAACCAAAAACACAAGACGTCTTTGGCTGTGTTGGTAGCATAAATGAAAATGGGTGTATTCTGATTATTTTTCCAGGAAAGGCTATCAAAGGCCAAAGCAGAAGTAGAAAAGTACTTGCTGGAAGGTAGAAAGGTAGGTGTTACACTGATTCTTTATTAGACATTAAAAGACCCCTTGAAGCACGTCAGAATGCAGCTCAATTTGGAGGGCAAAACAATAGGTTCCAATTCTCAGGAGTTTGAAATTCTTTTGTTTTGTCCTCCAAATTGAGCTGCATTCTGGCATGCTGCGAGGGGTGTATTGGTGTGGGTTGATCACATGTACAATGGCCATCACCTTTATTCCTCTGTATGGAAAAATATTCAATGTATTTTGATTTTAGGTTCAGACATTCTCTGTGGATCTTAGCAGTGATATAAAAGTTGTAGAGAAAGCATTTGATGAGGTGAGTCAAAACTGGTTACTATTATGATTCTGATTATCAAACAGTTTTTCACTTCTTTATTTCACTTTGTAGTTTTCTCATTATTCATGTTTCTAGACAGCTTCCCCCAATTTTGGCAAATTTACAGAGGTGCTGAGTCAGCATTTTTTGGGGGGGTGTCAAAATTAATGCTATAATTAGAATTCATGCAGAGGTGTAGCCTACACTGTTAACAGTCCCTCTTTTCTCTTCTAACTGAGTTGTCCACAGTCCCTACTTTTCCTCTTCCCCCTTGCCGCTTTAAACTAGCCCCCACTCCCCACGTGACCAATAAGGCAGGGATAAAATCTGACTCAACCAAGTTTGGAGGGAAAAGAGGGACTGTTAACAGTAGTCTAGCCTTTTCTACATTTTCAGAACATCAGCGTAAGTGGTGTGAACTATGAAACTAAATGCTTTTATACTACTCAACTTTGTGACACTTTTGTACTCTGTCACTCGCTATAAGCTTACTTCCTTTTGATTCGTTGTTTTGAAGGTTTGTGGGTGTTTTGGTCCAGTAGATATTCTCTTTAACTGTGCTGGGTATGCTACTTGTGGGGTCTTTGAGGAAACAAGGATTGAAGACTTTAAGGTATATATTTTGAGACATCTGTTTTTATATATATTTTTTTCTTAGAGTAGATCAAGGAGATTAATATTTGGACATGCATTTGTACTCAAGTGAGTAGATTGGGTGGGTTGAATGAATGGAAGAATGGATGAATGGATGAATGGATGAATGGATGAATGGATGAATGGATGAATGGATGAATGGATGAATGGATGAATGGATGAATGGATGAATGGATGAATGGATGAATGGATGAATGGATGAATGGATGAATGGATGAATGGATGAATGGATGAATGGATGAATGGATGAATGGATGAATGGATGAATGGATGAATGGATGAATGGATGAATGGATGAATGGATGAATGGATGAATGGATGAATGGATGAATGGATGAATGGATGAATGGATGAATGGATGAATGGATGAATGGATGAATGGATGAATGGATGAATGGATGGATGAATGGATGAATGGATGGATGAATGGATGAATGGATGAGTGGATGAATGGATGGATGGATGGATGGATGGATGAATGGATGGATGGATGGATGGATGGATAAATGAATGGATGAATGGATGGATGAATGGATGGATGAATGGATGAATGGATGGATGGATGGATGGATGAATGGATGAATGGATGAATGGATGAATGGATGGATGAATGGATGGATGGATGGATGGATGAATGGATGGATGAATGGATGGATGAATGGATGGATGAATGGATGGATGAATGGATGGATGGATGAATAGATGAATGGATGGATGGATGGATGGATGGATGGATGGATGAATGGGTGGGTGGATGGATGGATGAATGGATGGATGGATGGATGGATGAATGGGTGGGTGGGTGGATGGATGAATGGATGGATGGATAGATGGATGGAGGAATGGGTGGGTGGGTGGATGGATGGATGGATTGGTGGGAAGGTGGGTGGATGAATGAATGATCAAACTGACGGACTGTTTTTTTCTTCATGGATGTTGTTATTTATGACTAGAATATGATGAACACTAACTACTTTGGGAGTGTGTATCCCACTTATGTCATAACCAAGAGCATGAAACAAAGAAAACAAGGTCACATAGTGTTTGTTTCCTCTATGGGAGGACAGGTATGTCAGACAGCCTTGAATTCCTGCAATATTTATCATTTCCCATTGTTTTGACATTTAACTTTATTCCTATTTTAGCTTGGAATCTTTGGCCTTACTGCATATTCAGCATCCAAATTTGCTATCCGTGGCTTTGCAGAAACCTTGTTTATGGAGGTAAGAAAAAAAAAGTGTCTTAATCTTATGCTATAATTACTTTGAAAACCTCCTCAGGTACTAAGACAGTGTAGTTTTATTTTATTTCCTGGTGTTTAGGTAAAGCCTTATAATATTGGTGTTTCTGTGGTATTTCCACCAGACACAGATACTCCAGGATTTGAGAATGAGAATAAACTGAAGGTGAGAATGAAAGTGTTGTGACAGACTTATAATGATTACAGCGCGACGCGCAAAAGTATGACCACTTTTAATGTATTCGCATACTTCTATGCACGGGCGTTTTGCTACAAACGAGCTTTTACACACCTTATTTGGTAAAACCAGACAGCTTCGCATCAATTGTGTCGGTTTAAAGTACAAAATCCTGTGCATAGAAGTATGCGAATACATTAAATGTGGTCATACTTTTGAGCTTCGCGCTGTAATATTATCATCAACTTCTTCATGTTGACAGTGTCTGAAGTGTCTGAAGTCTGAGGTGGCCAGTCATCTTTTCTGGCCATTAAGCAGCCATTAGTTTTACCCCTGTCAGATTCATCCTTAGTACCAACCACAACATTGTCATCATTTGTATTGCTATCATCCTCCTCATGTGGTCCCCATTAACTATCACTAGCATGGCAGCAACATCAACGTTGTCGTCATTTTAATAATCACATCATCACCATCATCTGAAGAAGCATTTATAAAGTCTAAAAGACTTTTACCATTGTGGTCCTCGGCATGAATATCATATTGCATTATTGTCGGACATCAAATGATCATTTCACAAAACATCAGTGACAAGAATAAAACTTGTCAACTGGTTTATTCCTCAGCGATAAATTATAGCCCTAGCTTTATTCAATATCTGTTGATAATATCAATATTACTTTGCAGCCTGAGGAAACCAAATTGATATGCAGTTCAGGTGGTCTATTTAGCCCTGAAAGTGTTGCAAAAAATATCATTTCTGGAGTAAAGGTTGGTTGATTGGAGCTGTATATGTTGTCTTTTTTTCTTCAACATTCTTTGTGAATTGATCAACAATCTTCTGTTTTAGTCAAGAAAGTTTCTGATATCCTGTGGTTTGGATGGATGGGCCCTCAGTGCAGTTACCTCAGGAGCTGCGCCTCCTTCCTCCTGGATTGAATTGATCACACAGGTAAATATTGAAACATCATATTATGTTAATATTAGAAAGTAGTTGGTTTAAGATATGGTTGCCAGATGATGGCATCAAGTGGTGGTTGGCAGGTGATGGCATCAAGTGGTGGTTACCAGGTGATGGCATCAAGTGGTGGTTACCAAGTGATGGCAGCAAGTGGTGGTTACCAGGTGATGGCATCAAGTGGTGGTTGGCAGGTGATGGTATCAAGTGGTAGTTACCAGGTGATGGCATCAAGTGGTGGTTACCAGGTGATAGCATCAAGTGGTGGTTACTAGGTGATGACATCAAGTGGTGGTTGGCAGGTGATGGCATCAAGTGGTGGTTACCAGGTGATGGCATCAAGTGGTGGTTGGTAGGTGATGGCATCAAGTGGTGGTTGGCAGGTGATGGCATCAAGTGGTGGTTACCAGGTGATGGCATCAAGTGGTGGTTGGCAGGTGATGGCATCAAGTGGTGGTTGGCAGGTGATGGCATCAAGTGGTGGTTGGCAGGTGATGGCATCAAGTGGTGGTTGGTAGGTGATGGCATCAAGTGGTGGTTGGCAGGTGATGGCATCAAGTGGTGGTTACCAGGTGATGGCATCAAGTGGTGGTTGGTAGGTGATGGCATCAAGTGGGGGTTACCAGGTGATGTCATCAAGTGGTGGTTGGCAGGTGATGGCATCAAGTGGTGGTTGGTAGGTGATGGCATCAAGTGGTGGTTACCAGGTGATGTCATCAAGTGGTGGTTGGTAGGTGATGTCATCAAGTGGTGGTTGGCAGGTGATGTCATCAAGTGGTGGTTACCAGGTGATAGCATCAAGTGGTGGTTGGCAGGTGATGGCATCAAGTGGTGGTTGGCAGGTGATGGCATCAAGTGGTGGTTGGCAGGTGATGGCATCAAGTGGTGGTTGGTAGGTGATGGCATCAAGTGGGGGTTACCAGGGGATGTCATCAAGTGGTGGTTGGCAGGTGATGGCATCAAGTGGTGGTTACCAGGTGATGGCATCAAGTGGTGGTTAATTCAAATTTTAATTGATGTCTAGATATTGATATTCTATCAAAACCGTGGCAAACCCACTCCCCAGTGGGTACTATAGCCCTGAATACTGGTTACCAAGTGATGGTCATGCTATGGTTATTTGTCTTATTCTTGTGTGTTTCCTAGGTAACAGTAATGGGAGTGCTTCGTATAGTGATGGCATTTACCTCAATCAGTCATGACAAGATTGCTAGAGAAGGAAGAATAAAAAGGGAAGCATCTTGATATAACAAAAGTGACTTGACATCAGAATGAACATTTCATTTCAGACAATGGTACTATCTAAACAAACAAACAAACAAACAAACAAACAAATAAACAAACAAATTAGAAAAGATGGGAATAGGAATGGGAACATGTGACATAGTTTGAATTGGAAAAGCAGTAATAGAATCTTCGGTCTCAGTATTAATAAATTTTTACAAAATATTAGGCATAATTGAAAATTGGTAAATATTACAGCCAAAACCGTTGTATCGCGCGGACTGATTTCAAATTCTTCACTCGGATTGGGTTTTTCCTAGCCGTCAATCATTATGCAAATTAGAGGTTGAACAAGCTTGCTCGATTGCTTGCACAGATTCCGCCATTAAAGAGTCTTTCAAATTCAAACTTTTCTAGGTAATCTAAGACGAATCGACGATATTTCAAGAAAAAATATCTTCGTAAGATCGAGCCCATGAATATTCTTAGGAAATATGCATTATATTCCTGCATGAGGCTGAAAAACCTTGATGAAAACTCCAACATCGAAACATCAAGAACATGTGTCTCTTGACCATACATAGAACTTGTGCTAAACGGTGGAAATCAGATTGTAAATATATTAATTGAAATAACTCCACAATAATGATATTTAACCTTCTGTTTTATTACTAATTTTCTCAAAGACCTAGAATCTCCATAAATAGACGTCCATTGTGAACTCGTTACTCGGTTTGAAATGCAAAACAACAGCCCTGCGATCGTAATCTGTAAATAAATTTATTGCTCTTACAGCTGTTATATGGAAACCAGCTGAGGCTCGGTATTACTAGCTATACGAACCAGTTTCTGAATTGCAAAAATCTATCTTTCAAAAGAAATTTTTGAAGATTTTAAGCAAAATATTCTACCTTGTCTACTAGTGCACAGCTCGAGATTCTCACGGGAGACCATTACTAGTACAGCACTCCATTATCATGGCAATAGCTTGAATACTTGACAGGAAAAAAGGCTGAAAAACAATTCTTCCCTCGATTTAAAGCTTAGAACACTATCGATTATTTTTAAATGATCGAAGAAGTTTGAATTTGAAGCACTTTGTAATGGCGGAATCTGTGCAAGCAATCGAGCAAGTTTGTTCAACCTCTAAGTTGCATAATGATTGACGGCTAGGAAAAACCGAACCGAGTGAAGAATTTTAAATCATTCCGCGCGATACAACGGTTTTGGCTGTAAACTGATTAATAATGGTAATAGAACTGAGTTGAGTGCAATTTGGGCTGAAATCGCAAGAGTGATTACAAAATTGCACGACCGCGCAGCGGGAGTGCAATTTGTTAATCACGAGTGTGATTTCTGCCCAAAATTGCAAGACACTCAGTTCTATTACCTATTAATCATTTCCATTTTGAAACTTAATATATTAAAATACTCAACAGTTATATGTAGCTTCAAAAGTGATTGTTTGACAAAATGATGCAATTAATGATTCAAAATAGTGCAATTAATGCTTAAATCGCACACTTTTTAGCCAATCAGATTGCAGGATTTGCGAATGATTTCAAAATGGATATGATTAATTGAATACAGGGGAGTAAGGAGTTTTCACATGAAATCGTGAACAGGGTTTTTTAATATTCATGATCTGTGATGAGCATGTTCTAAACATGGTGAACCATGGTGCAAAGCCTCTATTAGAAAATATCCAAATGTAAAATAAATTCCTTTTGTTTTTCATTTTGGTAGTTTACAATTGATTCATTTACCCATTTAATTTTTCTAGAAAAGATATATATTTTTATTAATCAAATTATTTTGCAAATAATATAGAAAAGCACTCTTGAAGGAAAGAATGAAAGAATGAATGAAAGTTTCATTTATTATGGAAAATTTTTCCTTTTAGCATTTCTTACATCTAAAAACTGTATCATTGGTATAAATATATGGTGTATATTTTTTCATTATTTATAAAACATCCCTTGACCTTTGTTTGCCCTGCAATTTTACTTAAAATTTAATCTAAGAAGTGTGTGAGAGAATATTGTCCAAAAACTTGATGCTAGTGTACAACTGAGTCAGGACCAAAATGAATGGTGCATCATACAAAGCACTGACAGTATAAATGAAATTTTTATGTGTTGTAATGTGTGAGATGTGTTCTATTGACATTCATACCAAATATTAAGGTGCGTACACATTATGTGATTTTTCATGGGATGTTGCCGGCAAAATTGCAAAAAGTAGAAACAAGTTCTACTTTTGCGACATCAAGGAAGCATTCTCACATGGATGGTCACATGGTGCAATGTGATGTTTTTTCGACATCACATGCAACATGGCATGAAAAAACACATTGTGTGTCAACACTTTTAGTGCTGGCTAGTTGGTGAAGAATTTGTGAAAATTATTATGTTTTTGGTTAGTCAGTTCTTTGGAACCAGTCACTTTTTTCTCTCCTTTTTTCCTGCAGTACACATGCAGTATTTTTCTGTCTGTCTACAACAGCTCCATATTGCTGCATTCCTGCGACATGGCCATCCAGCCATACCACACATGCAGTCATCAGCATGATAGGCATACACTCCAGTATGTTTATTTACTGCTGTTCTCTTCTTGTTTGGATCAACACCTTCCCAGTACTCTTGCTTTACTTTTCTAAACCCTGGGGGAGGGGATGGTGGGAGTTTTTTTTTGTTCTCTTTCTCTGCCATCTGAAAATATACAGGGAAGCACGACGTCTAAATCACAAATCAAATTGGAATTTAGCATGCTAAGTTTTGAATAGGGAAGAAGAAAGAAAAATACCTGGAGAATCAATTCTGATGGGAGAGTTCACAAAACTCTACTTGCATGCGACTCATGGTGAGTTCAACCCAAGTTCCCACCAAGAAAATATTGATCATAAATGTGATTTCCAGGAATAGGTGGCATTAGAACATTTAGATGGCTCAACCGAAGCCTGTGATTCAATAAATAATAATTATAAAACTCATGAATAATTAATGAGGAAAACACAATAGAAATCATTGTCCGTGGAGGCAAAATCGTCCTGATTTGCATAAACTTTAACTCCAATTTTCTCAGCCAAATTCAATTTTATCTTCAAAATTTTAGTAGAACATGAATGTATACACCTAGACGTTTCATGAGTAAATAAATATACAATATGAGTGTCCGTGTCGTATCAGATATACAATCACTCGCCTTCGGCTCGTGGTCGTATATCTGATACAACACCGCCACTCATATTGTATATATTACATAACCATATATCATATTATGAAACAAATCACAAATCGATCAAGTCGATGAGAGTCTATGAAAATCGTTCGAAATTCGATAGTCACACAAAGGCCGTTCATCGACAGATCATCGATTTCCAATATCAATCGATTAACTGATATCGATTTTCATCGATCATCGATTGCATAGGCCGGGATAGAACTAATAACAAACTATAGAACTAATTAATAAACAAGGAGCAATCTGGAATCCACCAAACGAAGTGCTTTCCCACTGAGTACGCCTACAGCCCTGTAGTTGGCAGAAGCCATTTTGCAATTTTGAAACAATTAAAGTTACAATCACGATAACTAAAATAAGCGATCTCTAGCGCACATAAAGTGCTTTGTAGAAGCAGTATAACTTATTGCACTTTTTATTCGTAAGCAATATTGGTTCGTTCACACCTTGATTCCTGGATCGTCGCATCCATTACGGCCATTAAATGTTTCCATCTAGAAACCTAACGGCAATAGTATTGATACACAAGATTCCCAAACAAGACACCGATAAGAGGACATTCCTTCTTGGTCTTTGTATATTTTTGCAGAACCGAAATTGTAATAATCTTAATTCAGTACTTTTAAAAGCTGTTGCACATCAGTGGCTTTTTTGTTGTTTACAAGTACAGTCGACCGACATATTTGTAAATCAATTTTTCTAAACGAAGATATTTCATCAATCACTACTGCAGATCTTTTATCTTTCCCGCGTTCCACATACGAAACATAACTTACCTTTGCTTCAATGGAACTCCGAGTTGTCTGCTCAGTGTACGTACTTGAACTGAGATGATCGATGATGTGACAAAAACAAAAAAACAGCCAGGGTCTGGGATCAGGGAGTGGTGGCTAGATGTGTCGGGAGGGGTAGGGAGAGGATAATGTTTCCACTAGCATAATACAATAATGTGCTAAAATTGACTGAAAACTATTTCCACTACTAAAACTCCCCATGATATTCAAGCAGACACAGATTATGAGTCTTATCTCTCTCGAAGTCACTTGTTTTGCATATTTAAAAGTTGAGTTATTCAATTTCAGGTCATTTAAGATCCCTATCCCCTCTGTGACTAAGTTATTATTTTCATGGATAACTTTCTCCAGGATTTGGTACTGCTTGGAGCTTTCAAACTAAAATGTACATGTGTGCCCTCCCAACTCTCATATTTTTGCTATGCCACTGAGTCAACAAGAAGATAACCAAATCAGAGGCAGGTGTATAAAGGGAGGTTGTCTGGGTACCAGTTACCCCCACCCCACCCCCTTCCTGCACAACATTCCCTCACAGATACTAGCTGGGAAGGATGTAAGATTTGCATTTGTTTGAATGTTAAACCTTAAACTAAATCTTAATGTGCCCCTGTAGATAGTTGTACTGTGTAGCCTAGCACAAGATCAGTCCTCAGGGCATCAGCTTTGTTAGTGATCAATTAAGAACCACATTAAAATGTCACTTTTTTTCCTTCAAAGTACACATGCAATACTTTTCTGTCTCTCCACAACAGCTCCATATTTCTCCATCCCTGAAGCATGGCCATCCAGCCATACTGCACAGACAGTCATCGGCATGATAGGCATAAATTCCAGTATGCTTATTGACAGATGGTCTATTAATGCGATCAAAGTTAGCTGCTTCCCAATAATAACCTTTGACTTTTTCAAATCCTGGGGGAGGGGGAGAAGGGGGGTTTGTCTCTTCTTCTTCTTCTGGTATCTGTCCAGAATATAAAAATAAACATTATTAGAATTTGGAAAATAGAGCCATAGAAGGGGGAGTAGCCAGGGGGAGGGGGGTTGGGGAACCCCATAATTTCGGATGTACTGTATATTGAACACTAAAAGTTTTAGGTCTGTTACTAATACACAGGGCGTTTTAGAATATAACACCCCCAATACTTTTGACCTAGGTTCTCCCCCCCCCCCCCCTTCCCTAATATTTTTGGCCTTGCTATGGCTCTGCAGAACAGAGGGCAGAAAAAGACCTCTGCAAGCAGGGTATTAAAAAGATGGCATTCTACATTTTTCATGTTATGTATTAATCAGGTGATCTGTCCTGATGGAACCATTCCCTGGATCGACCCGAGAAGTAATTACCGTGTGAATTATGTCCTATCTACCTGCTTTGATGTCGATGGGTCCAGTAACTCTGATGGCGTTGGTCCCAAAGGATCAGCAGAGTGCAGTTCTAGTGGACGGTCCCCTTCATCAGGGCCGGGACAACGACGATCCATGCGACCAAAGAAGTGCTGAGATTTATGAATCCCACAGTTAGAACACTCAGGATCGTTTCTAATCGCTTTGGACATCCTAATACACGCGTCGTAAGCAATAAAATGCACAGATATTCACTCAGTAGGTCTTGTATAATTTCAGTCTATGTTTACAATATGGTGTCGTTTTTGTTGTCGTAGACACAGCTGATCACGTGATCGTTCAAGTATCACTGCCTATTTTATATTCGCTGGGATGTGGTTGATAAAAACTACAAAAAGAAATACTGAATTTAGAGAGAAAAATAACGACAGATTTCTGATAAAACTGAGATTGGATACTCAGTCGGGAGATTTTGACACAGGAATCCCGCATGCCTAAGAAAACGATTGTTAACTGTATTAAATATTTGTTTTCTAAATACTTAGAAGAAGTCTATAGAAGATGCGATCAGGAATTTTCAAGGTAATTTCTTTAATTTAGTTTTTTTTAAATGTATTTTCTAGATTGTGTTACAACTCTTTGGAGTTGCGTTACTTTAGTATCGACATTCCAAAGCGTCCACTTCCGTTTCCGTGACCACGCGCATGTTCCAATCAAAAGCTTTCATTAATCCCACGTGACTCAAATAGAAGAAGCCTTTCTTGAGACAAGACGTGATGAAACAAGAAGAGTCGCTCAGTAGGTTGAGATTTCCCTGAATTAAACCCAGAAATCTCCCTACACAGCACCAATGGATTGGCATTTATCAACTCGATAGCCTTTTAAAGGGTCTTTCCATCTTATGGCTTGGTTTTGGGATGTGAAAACATCGGGAAAATGGTTATTTCGGACAGAATTCGTCGCGGTGGTGTTGCTGTGTTTGCTGGTGTATTCGGACGAGACTCGACGCTGCACGAACAAAACAACCCAAGGAAAAGACCAAAATAGGACCTACTTTGATTATAAATCTTCAGTTGTGGAAAACGGTTAGTATTGTTTTTATTTTGACTCTAAATATTGAGATAAGACACTAAAATACTTGCTACGAGGCGACCTAACATTCACATGTGCTCGTGACTAAGCAGCTTTGTTGTTATTTATCAATCCTGCTCTTAATGTCATCTTTTCCAACTTGTTTTTATAGTTTTTTAGTGTTTCTTGACTTTCTTGTAAGTTAAGAACAGTAATTTTTAAAACTCATTCAAGGTTACCACAACCCTCGTGGTAGAAGAGCAAAAAAGTATTTCATTGTCTTGGCTTCAAGGCCAATCATAAGCTAACAAGTACAATAATTAAATATTTTGATTCATTTGAATTACTTAAGCCGTCTTGACTTTTCCAAAATGATACTTAATGTTTCCCTCGCATGTTTCAAATATGACATTTAATCTTTTATATTCATTTGGTAATAATTAATAGCTGAAGACAAAGTTCAAAGTTTATTCACAGGATAAAACTTCATGGTGTGAGGGGGGGGGGGGGGGTCTTCCTGTTTCTGCGTCTACTGATAAGAGTAAATTCAGAGACATGGGCTGATAGGACAGAATGTAGCCAGTTCAAGTCTGATCTTTAAATATTGTACTCATGGAATACCAGTTTTTTCTTGTGTATTCCCAGTGATTTTCTCCTTTCTTTATTTAAATCCCATTACTTCACTTCTGTTCTATTCTGTTCCTCTCCTCTCATCTCCTAGGTCCTCTCCTCAATCTCCTCACCTCCTTTCCTCTCTTCTCATATATCCTTCCCCTTCACTTCTACTCTTTTCTCTTCTTTTCTAGGCACCTTTTCTTCCTTTCAGTGGCTCTCACTTGCTCAACTTTTCTTTTATTTCTTAATCCTTTGAATATTTCATTGAATATACTCATTACAAACTTTAACTTCACGATCTCATTACGACATCAATTTTTTTCTTCACAGAATTCATAGTTGTGTTTAATGGATACTATTCAGAATCTACGAGAGACAAGTACGTTGAAGCGGCACTTCTCTCTTCTGGTGTTCTATCATGGTACATTATCCCTCGGCATAACCCGGCTAGTAACTACCCTAGTGATTTCTCCCTTCTCTTGGTAAGTTGTGTTACTTCTTTCCTTAAACTGATAGACCTCCTCTTTATCTTGGGCATAATGTTTCCATTTTTAGGCCACGTCATGAATCTTTGTTTAAGTTGTATCCATATTCATGCACAACCACTAAACAAAGAAATGATACTTTAGGGAATGACACATGATCTAAAATTTAAAAAAATATTACACCCAATGAAAGAGGTCTGTTGAAGCATTTTTGAAAAACTTAATGAATGAAAATTACTCAATTTTCATGGATTTTTGTGAAAGAAAATAGATGATGCAATTCAAAATATTATTACACTTTGTTTGTAAACTACAGTAATTGAGGAGTTTCCGTGGCATTAAACTAAAATCAAATGTATTCTGAAATGATTAGTCTTCTTAATATAAGATAATTAAAAAGTATAGAGGCCAAATTTTAATTAGGAATCCTTCAAAGTAATTATGGGATATTAAAATGTCTCGTAGACATTAGTAGGGGGATATTATATTTATTGCATCAACCAATGAGAAGCAAGCTTTTTAATAATTATAAGGCAAGTTTACTTTCATGTCCTGACAAGACAGGAATATTCTAAAAGAATAAGAGTTTTTCAATAATGGCTTGTGATTAATAGAACCCAGATAATCTGAAGTTGTTGATACTATATCTAGGTGTTCATAGTTGAATTAAAATATTCAGATATTGCAAATTTTCTTTAATAGTGACAAGTCAATTTGAATCATCCTCCTAAAATTATTCAGTCATTTTTGAAATTAGAAAAGGGTTTTTAACTAGAAAGAAGTTTTTTTGAAAAATTTCTGGCCAGATTCTTGGAGTCAAGTTGACCCTTTGAATCATCTTGGTTGATTCACACCATTAAATTTTGGCATATAATTATGCAAGTTTAAATATTTATTTTATCCCATTTCAAAACAGTGTCTCACAAACCTACATTCAAACAATGGTATCCAGTGTTTTCGCACAATAGTTTTTTCGCACAGGTATTATAGCTATGTCAGTATATTATGAACTTATTTACAGAAGGTTGATGAACAGTGTTTTGATATTGTTTTCTTTGTCAATATAGATCTGTGTTTTAAATGCTGATCAATCTATTAACACTACCTAAGTTGCTTTCCCTAAGATGCATATTGTTCAATTTCAATTTATACAAATATACATGGTACTGTAAGTTATGTTTGTAAGAACAACTGCGTAAATATGATAACAGCTTTAGGGACAAACAAATTTAATTAGTTTGATTTTAACTTTTTTGAAAAATTAAAGTAGCCGGATGTACACAGCTATTTCAAGAAAAGGTTGAAGGGGCAAATGGTGTGTGAACTGTGGGGTAAATTTCTTCATATTCATTCCTTAAATACCTAAACAATGCCTGCACCATTCAGCGTAGACCTTAGATGGCATTGCTAAGGTATTTAAGAAATTAATATATAGAGGATATTACATGGGCGCGCCGAGATACAAATTTTATCTTTGCTGCGCTCACTTGTGAGAGATCTTTTCAACACTTGAAGATAAAATTCGTATCTCCAAGCACCCATGTAATATTCTGTTTATTATATAATAATATTATCAATGAAAAAGAAAAGAAAGCTTTTTTCTAGTATGTAACCGTAGTGATGATATTTTCACATTTGAAAATAACATGTTATTTTTGCATGTGAAAATATCAAATTTTTGAAATAAAGAAATTTAGTTATTTCATTGATAATCATATAATAATAAGAAATTCTTGCATGTATTACCTCACAGTTTCTTTTGGCCATGTGATCAGCGATCACCATTCACTATTCCCCCTCAAAACTTTTACATGTAGCTGACATCAGTAACTGCTATATATATATATATTTTTTCATAATTTTAATGGTATTTACCAAATTATGTCACTCATTATCTCTTTTTATTTCAACCAGTTAAAAGGCGACTCAGCACTTGGTGTCAAAGCCCTTGCTAAACATCCTATGATCAAAACAGTCACATCCCAGAAGAAAGTACAAAGATTTTTAAGAAGTGTTAAAGGTATACCTAGCTAGAGTGCAAACACATTTAAATCCATGAAACAGTACCTAAATTTATTTTGCGCTAAATAGTACAAGTTTATTGTTTCAATTATGGGAAGCATAGGTGATGTAGCAGTGAGAGCATTCACCTCTCACCGATGCAGCCCAGGTTCGATGCCCAGAAACAAAGAAGCCAAAAATGTGTATTTAGTGTGTATTTACTCCTTTCAATTTCTGAGTAACTTGAAGGGTTGTCAAAGTTTTGGTCCCTTGAATCACCCTAAAGTTATATAGACACTTTCTGGTCTTACCAGGTCTCAAATTTAAAATTTTGTAATTCTGATCTTAAATTTCTCATCAAATTGTTTATTATATCTTCAGAACCAACAGAACAGAAAAATAAAAGTGCAAAAGCTAGTGACTGTGCAGATGGTGATGAGGGATGTTGGTCATCAGGTGTAATGGCAAGGTAAACAAAGTTTAGGTTTTTATGGCACTTGTTGAATAGATGGATAGCTTTTGATATCCTCTGATTGCATGTTATAGTATGTCATTGCTTCCCTGTTAGTGGTCTTTGACAAAATATTTCTCATCTAAGATTAGAATTAGAAGGGGGAATCAAAGGTGGCATAGCATTAGTACACTTACTGATCACCTCTGGGGTCTTGGGTTCAGTTCCTGGACTCTGCATCAAGTGAGCAGAGTTTGTTAGGTCTCTCCCTTCAGGGTTTTCTCTGGTTTTCCTCTCCCTCCACAAAACCTATCATTAGTAAGTTAGCTCTGACTTAGAACAGCCCAGAGGTTGTTTCAGGGCATCAATAAAATTTGAAGGTTTTTTTCATTGGCCTCCATCACATTTCCTCCAACATGGCTACTTGTTATTGCATTTTGACTCTCCAGCGAACCATTGCAATTGCTTAGTATTAGATTCCATAGCAATGAATGTGCCATAACATTTAATAGTTACCATAACATGATAGTTACCATAACATAATAGTTACTATAATTAATAGTTATTTTTCAATTATTGACATCCTGAGTCTCAATCAAGTTATCTTGTTTCATTCTTGCAGACGGACAACAAGATCAAGCTTAGCAGTGGTAAGTCAACAATTTGTAGATTGTAAACAAACAATTACAGATATAAAATCAGTATGGACTGTGTCATAGTAAAGAATACTGTTTATAGTGTGTACAATAATTGTCTTGCAGGGTCAAGGTTTGTGGCATAATCAACATCGACACAACCCAGGTGGCCGCCATCTCATGAGAGCTGTACCAAAACAGGTAAAATACTGATTCACACTAGTCTTGTCACTAACACCTAAAAACAATCAATAACTTTGAATTCATAAATTTGGTTTCTGATTGGTTGAGGCTCATGTTTAACAAGAGATTATAGCATGTGCATACATTGTTTTCTATAAAGTGTCCTCATTCACATCCTAGCTATTCTAATTTGCATTAGAAAAATATATAAAAATTTGCCCACTTTGGTGTGTGGCAGAACACTTGTTTTAAATGAGAAGTGTTGATAATCATTCCGCTGTGTATTGTGCTTCTCCTAACACTTCTCTCGTGTTCTTCCAATCCCTGCATGCTTTATAACTGCACATAACACACATGCATGTATGTACCGTGGACTCCCCTTATCTTGAACCCTGGATATCTCAAACTTCCTGTTATCTTGAACTTTAGGCTCCATCCGGTGGACTTGTAACACTATTGGTGACACAAAATTATTTTACCCTGGACATCTCAAAGCCCTGTTACTTTGTACCTTTTCCCTGATCCCCAAGAGGTTTGAGATAATAGGACTCCAAGTGCTGTTTTCTACTTCATCAATAGTTGTTATCATGCATTTCATTGTTATTATTATTTATTATATATTACTAGATTGCTCTTGTTCTGCAAGCTGATGTTCTGTGGGGTATGGGTTTTACTGGAGATGACATCAGAGTGGCTGTTTTTGATACTGGTCTCCCCAAGAACCATCCACATTTTAAGAAAGTAAAGGACCGAACAAACTGGACAGAAGAGAAAACTCTTGATGATGGTAAGGATTATGAACTATGACTGTTGGCTAAAGGTGTGGACACACAATGCAATTTTTCATGCGACGTTGAAAAAACTACATCATACTGTGTGACCACCCATGCCACATTGCTCACAACGTTCACACTGTGAGAATCATCACCCGCAATGTTGTAAAAATAAAACTAATTTCTCCATTTTGCAACATTTACGTGCAACACATTGCGATCTCTGATTTTTTTGACATTGCATGTGCACATAGCATCCCATGAAAAATCGCATGGTGTGTCTGCACCTTAAGTCAGACATTGGTTTACTGTTTGGGAAGGTCGAGGTTACCTGGCAGGGCAGGAGCATAAAACAACAGGTGATGTACCCTGCTGGTGCACCACCTCTCTCCACTGTTATGATTATATGATGCAGCCCAGACAAGTTTTCAGACCAATTATGTCTGATGTACCTCACTAAGCTGCAGAAATAAATACAGACACCATGCCTTATACTGTCTTGCTATTATTAGTAACACATCAAGTGCATCATGTCTGACATTGGTACAATCATTTGACATCTTATTTGGTAAAGACAACTAATGTCAGTATAGTTTTAAAATGAAGGGTGCATGGTGTAGCAGTAGTATGTTCACCTCTCACCTCTGGGGTCTTGGGTTCAATTCTTGAACTTGGTATCATATGCGAGTAAATTTTGTAAGGTCTCTCCTGTGCTTTGAGGATTTTCTCCGATTCTTCTTCCTCTGCAAAAGTCAACTTCTAAATTCCAATTTGATCATGGAACAAGGGCCACAGGTTTGTCAGCCACTGGCTATTAAGTGTCACCCTCGTAAAACAAGGACGATTTTTGGGGAGTTCAATACCTAAGGGTCTCTTAATGCTACTGAGTAGAAAGTGCTGCATTAGTTGGACCTTCGTGTTGTATAAATAGTTGTGCTACAGTGTATAATGTTTCTTGTCGTATATACAGGTCTTGGTCATGGGACATTTGTTGCTGGGGTGATAGCCAGCTCTCAAGAGTGTCTTGGGTTTGCTCCTGATGCTGAGTTGCACATCTTTAGAGTGTTCACTAATAATCAGGTAAACTATGATAAGAAGACTGGACGTCTTGCTCAGTTAGACTCTTTGTCATGCATCTAATAATGTCCACCTGTTTATCCATGCTGTGCATCATTTGTTTATTTGAATGATTACAACTTTATTTCTGAAGTCTTTCATTCAATCCCTTGCCCATTCTTCTATTTTTCCATCTGTTTATTGATCCATCCATTTTTCCATCCATTCATCAACTCACTCCTGCCCATCAATCTGCCAACACATTCTTCTTATTTCTATCCATCTACCCATCCATTCTTCCAGTTCTAGCATCCATCTAGTCATTGATTCATCCACCCATTGTTTCTTCATTTTTTTACAATCAATCTTAGAGTCCATGAGTTTAAATAAAATTATTCATTGTTAATCCAGATATTCATGAAGTGATTAACAGTACCCTTATTTCTATACAGGTTTCTTATACCTCCTGGTTTCTTGATGCCTTCAACTATGCCATCCACAAGAAACTTAATGTTCTTAACCTGAGTATTGGAGGACCTGACTTCATGGATCAGCCATTTGTTGACAAGGTAATAAAACAAACATTATATGCCTGATATAAAACACCAACCCAGTAATAGAAACATTTTTGGAACACTCTACAGACATACTTTCAACTTTTATACATGTGCAGAGCTCAAAATAACGGCCAGTCATACCCCGGACAAGATGTCCAGCATATGATATTTTATTTTATTTTTCTCAAATATGACCAGTCAACATGTCTGTTCAAAACCGTATTTGACCAGTCAAGTACTAAATTTGGCCAGACATTGGCCGTTGGCCGGGGCGTTATTTTTAGCCCTGATGTAGATCTATACCCTTAAACAGTTGACCTCTGGGCTGAGAAATTCGAGGCATGGCTAACTCATAGGTCAAATTGGGATTTAGTATGTTGGGTTTTACAGAGGGAGGAAAACCAGAGAATTTGGAGAAAAACCCTTGAATCAAGTGAGACCCAACAAACTCAACCCACATGATGCTGAGTCCAGGAATCAAACCCAAGTCCTGTTCAAGGGAATGGCATGTGGTCTGAAATAATGGGAATACATTACAACCAAGTTGATTAGGATTGGTGATCTTGGAATCATAATTCAGGTTGGCTAATAGCTGTTTTGATATTCTAGGTGTGGGAGCTGACAGCCAATGGTGTGGTTATGGTGTCTGCTATTGGTAATGATGGACCACTCTATGGGTAAGTAAACTGAGTAAAACAGAAAAAAGAACAAAATAATCTGCTCTAGATCCTAGAACAATGACAAAAAATATTACATTTGTCAGCCTTTTGCATCATTTTTCCATTGTACTGAATTAGCCTTGCTTATACGACAAGTTATTAATCTGAAGAAGAAGAAGAGAGACAAGGGACAAAGGAAGAAGGTTAAAAAGTTGTGATATTAATAAAATGTGTTTCTCATATTGTTGGTATACAGGACCCTCAACAACCCAGCAGATCAAATGGATGTGATTGGTGTTGGTGGTATTAACTTTGATGACCATATTGCCAGATTTTCCTCCAGAGGAATGACCACATGGGTAAGGTTATTTATGCTTATCTTATTTTTAAGAGTGGTATAGTGCACTTGCCTCTGGGGTCTTGGGCTCAATTCCTGAACTCAGCATCACATTTTGTAGAGTTTGTTAGATCTCTCCCTCAATTTGAGGATTTTCTTTGCTTCCTTTGTAAAATCTTATATCCTAAATTCCAACTGTCCACTTCTGAGATATGCTTTGCACACATGATTGTTGAATCTTTCATTTCATATGGTTGATACTAGGAATTACCCGGTGGATATGGGCGTGTCAAGCCAGATATTGTCACTTATGGATCAGGAGTCAGAGGATCAAGCTTAAAGTAAGTCATCCAGGCATTTCTGAAATACAGTATATTCCTTCCTGTACTTTACCCTGTATCAACATTGCTGTATTCTATTGTATTTTTCTAGAGGTGGCTGCAGATCATTATCAGGCACAAGTGTGGCATCACCTGTAGTTGCTGGAGCTATTAGCTTGTTACTTAGGTAATTACATAGTACATGGTTCATGCCATGGGGTACTCTCAGTCACACACCTAGTTCCTCTGGAGCCAGTTGTATGAAGCAGGATAAAGTTATCAACCGGATAAGAGTTATCTAGTGTATAGAATTTGTATGTTTTTATCTGCTGCATAAGGATTTATCCATCAGATAGCACTATTCAGGCTTCATACACTGGCTGCTGGAGTTCTCAACTTTTTGTACCCTTGGTTTGAATAAGGCTGTAAAAATACAAATGTTTTTTATTTCTCAAATTCTCAAAATTTCTCATTTTATCACCTGTAGGTAATGTTTTCCCATTTCACACCAGGTGTCACTCTTAAGCACAAGATTTTTTGTTTGAGTTGTATCCATATTCATGTGTCTTTTCATGCACAACTGTTAAACAAAGAAATGATATTCTTAGAAGGAATGGCATGTGGTCTGAAATGGGAAAACATTATGTCCAAGCAAAAAGGTCTATAGTAAGAAATGAGGGGATGGACAAAAACAGTATTTTGAACTATTAGAAATATTTCTTGTTCATGACATTCATGTTCATTATTGTTTTTGTGATAGTGCTGTGAAGCATCGAGGTAAGGCTATCAACCCAGCCAGTGTGAAGCAAGCATTAATGGCTTCTGCAAGAAGATTGCCAGGGTTTAACATCTTTGAACAAGGTAAGGTTCCTTGGTAAGGGCTGAGTAGCATCACCACAAAATTGTGCAATTTGTTTTGTACAACATCATGGAGTTAAAGTTTGTTTGATGAAGCTGCTAACATCACCAGTCAAATTGGTATGCAGCAACTAACACAAAGAGTAGTAATATGAACAGCATTTTATCTGAAACTTTCTTCATAACAATGATGTGAATTATTTTTCCAGATTATTGCACATTTATGACACATTTTATGGAAACAATATTGTGAGATTTGCTACATGAGACTGACTTCTTGCATCACAATTTATGTGCACAAGCACAAGCTTGTTATCAGAGTGCAGCAAGCTGCATATAGTGAATGGTGATGTTAGTGGCATTGTTCTGCAGTTTCCTGCTGCATTACAATGTCATGAGACAAAATTAATTGCACAACTTGTTACTATCCTTATTTTTCCATGGATTTCTTTCTGTTAATAATGTTAAATATTGCTTTTCACTTTAGGACATGGAAAGCTTGACCTCATCAAAGCGTATCAGATCCTGAACAGTTACAAGCCACAAGCAAGGTATAGTAATTTATTCTTTTCATCATTCTTTATTCAAAATCTTGTCATTAATATATTTTGCTATTTTATTTCATTTTAGCCTCAGTCCTGCATACATTGACCTGACAGAGTGTCCTTACATGTGGCCATACTGTACACAACCCATTTATTATGGTGCTATGCCTATTATAGTCAATGTAAGTAAATGAATGAGTGTCCCTACATGTGGCCATACTGTACACAACCCATTTATTATGGTGCTATGCCTATTATAGTCAATGTAAGTAAATGAATGAGTGTCCCTACATGTGGCCATACTGTACACAACCCATTTATTATGGTGCTATGCCTATTATAGTCAATGTAAGTAAATGAATAAAAACAATAGATGAGGGTTGGCAGTGGTTCCACAGGGTGACTCTTCTTTCACTGAATCCAACATGACCTAGAATTATTCAAGCATTTAATAGTCCCCTTCACAGTTCCTTGTACCATCTTGAAAGGTAGTCTTGCCTTTGCATTGAAGCGAGACATGAGATGACCTTGCAGTGATAGACCTTTTTTAACACCTTGGACAATTATTCACATCGTTGCAAGCTCCCCATTTGTCTCACTTTGATGCAAAGGCACCGCTACCTTTCAAGATGGCACAGGGAACTGTGAAAGAGGCTATTCTTTTTATCCCATGCATAACGTTTATTTTTTGCACTACCTGTTTCCAAGACTGTATTGCTCACTTCTGATCAATTTATACCTTGTAGGTAACCATACTAAATGGAATGGGAGTTACTGGCAAGATCAAGGACAAGGTAAGCATATCAGCCATTCAACTTGTCTTATAACATATAAATTTGTAATATTCCCTTTGTTTTAACAAATGTTTTTGTTTGTGTTTTGTAGCCTGTTTGGCACCCATATGAATCTCAACATGGAGACAAGATTGAGGTGAGACCAAGAGCTTTTCCTCTTCAGAAAAGTAGTAGATGCTGGACATTCTGCTGTCTTGTGCTAAATGTATTATATTAATGTTCTGATTGGCATATAATTAAGGGTATTTTCTTTGAGTCCTTGTTGTGTGCAACTACAGATGCTGGTTGGTTTGAACAAATTCTTACCAGACTGAGTATCTGTGCAGGGTTTTCATTAAGTTTTCAAATAACAGGAGAAGATTGTGAACTAGCCAGTGAGTACTGGGGACCAAGTGAGAGGACAAGTACACATTTTACAAGTTTAAGCCAAAGAACTTTGCTCAGTTTCCGGAGCATTCCCTGATAACCAACCCTTAATGAAAACCCTGTATCTGTGGGTTTGGGTGGGAACTCTGTGCTTTAGTTTGTTGAACTCTTTGAATTTATCTTGATTTCATTGCGAATTTTACCACTGAAGAACGATCAATATTAAAAGCCACAGGGTTCCCACCCTATTCATCTAACGATAGTTGTAACTGTAATAAGTACTTTACTGATGCAGCCCAGACAAGTTTTCAGACCAATTATGTCTGATGTACCTCACTAAGCTGCAGAAATAAATACAGACACCATGCCTTATACTGTCTTGCTATTGTTAGTAACACATCAAGTGCATCATGTCTGACATTGGTACAATCATTTGTACAGTGTGATCTGCACAGTTGAAGTTTAACTGCACACAGCACAACAACAAGTTTTTTATTTCTTTTATAAATGCTTAAGATAGCCATTATTTTGGATCCATACGAAAATGATGAAACAGAAACTGTGGGTGCGTGCTGTGTGCTTTCAAAGCTTGCTTCCTCAACCAATTACAGTGCGAATCGAAAACCGTGGGCACCCAGAAATATTTCAGAAATCGTTTATCGTTCATTGAACAATATGAAACGACTCTCTAACTCCAAGAAGTTTATCTGACTACAAATCAGTCGAACTTCTCGCAGTTATAAAATTGCTTCAGATTGCTCAACGAACGATACACGATTTCTGAAATATTTCCGGTGCCCACGGTTTTTCGATTCGCACTGTAAAAAAAAAACAGATTTCTAACATTTATTTCATCATTTGTTAAAATGTATATTTTAATCTAGAGTAACTGTTATGTTGATAACCTGTATGTTACATGTTTCATCGTTCAGGTGGCATTCACACACTCCTCTATGCTGTGGCCCTGGTCAGGGTATCTGGCTGTATCAATCACTGCTTCTAAAAGTGCTGCGTCATGGGAAGGAATAGCACAAGGACACATCACCATCACAGTCATTTCTCCTCCTCAGGTGATAATTATATCTCTTTATCTTGTGACTTCGCTGCTTAGTTAAGATTCCACATGCCTATTGGGTCCTGGATGGGAGAAAGATTGTATTTAAAGTATTGTATTTAATTGTATTGTATTATCTTGTATTGTTTGTGTCAGGAGTCTGAGGCAGAGCCTAGGACATCTATCATCAAGCTACCTGTACGTGCCAAAATCATCCCCACCCCACCCCGCAGGTTTGTACAATTATTTATTACTTTACAGTACATGAATGCTTTAGGATAGAATGGGAATCATCTGATTGGGAAGGTTGCGTCAGTTGCAGTAGCTATCACTGGAATGGCTTCCCTATCTAATGACGGTGATTGGACAGAGCACATTTTATTGCCTCGTGATTGGTTTAGGAATACGTCAGTTGACGTGTCATCACTTGAATGACGTTCCTATTCAAGCACTGTGATTAGATCGAACCCATTTTATAGCCTCTTAATTGATGTGGAATTGAAGCCAATCAAGGCTCGGTTATATAGAGTCTTACAATAACCTTTTTCCTATATCCTTTGTCGTTTGGTTCACACAAGCTGAATAGAATATCGTCAGTACCCATCCAAAATATTCCCACGACTATAAAACTCTATGGTAACAGTATTTCTTTGATTCCTATTCCAGTAAGAGAATTCTATGGGATCAATATCACAATCTACGTTATCCATCTGGTTATTTTCCCCGCGACAATCTGAAAATGAAGAATGACCCACTAGACTGGTAAGCCGCCGTTTATGTTTTCTTACATACAGCGACCCTGCTATCAGCTGGCTATGCGCACTCTTATTGGTCCGTAGCTGTGCTCCCTCGAAGACGGAGTGCCATGCTTACGTCATCTGCGTGCGCAAAAATATGAATGAAATTTACATTGAAAACTATAACGTATTTATAAATTTTTTTTCTATAGATTAAAACAAAACCGATAGATTTTCCTTGCTTCGTAAATTAATAGAGCCCTCAAGAAATGTCCAAAGTACCCAATAAATGCGAGAATCTGCGAGAATCACTTGTCTATGGCTTGTGCTTCCTCTTGAACTATCATCTTTCGCTGCGCACTACGTGATTCCAGGCAGTGATATCATACTTATTTTTTGATTTCCAGGAATGGTGATCACGTGCATACTAATTTCCGTGACCTCTACATGCACCTGAGGGATGCTGGGTATTTTGTTGAGGTGCTTGGCGCTCCTTACACTTGCTTTGATGCAGCTCAGTACGGTTAGTTCACATAATGTTTTTTATTCAAATATCTACATGCATATATATGATAAATCTTACCTTTCATCGCTTCCAAACAGCAAAATGGCATCAAAAATTTTAGCTGTCCCGGGTAAAACTTCACAAAGTGAGCTGAATTTTCAATTTCAATTTCGAAATTCCGGCATGTTTTGAGAGTGTTTCTCGATTCTTACTGAACACTGACTAGTGATCTTGTAGTCCATGAGAATTCGTGTCATTTCGTCCACTTAACCTTCAAATAGAAGTCACAGTTTGATACGATTAATTCCGAGGCGGAATACTTTTAACCTTGCCTTCTGTAAATATATCACAAAAAACCTTACGTGGAATCACTACAGGTAAAGCCAAAGTAACTATACTTCATTTCAGTACTTTCTTCCGTTCAGCTAGGAAGTAGCTGCTCTCCCAGAAAGATATAAAGGCGTACACCTTACCCACTTCCCTCTGGTCCATAATCCTTTGTTTAAATAATGAAAAAGCTTTACTCGCATTACACAGTACACATAAATCAAGTATGACCAACCAAATCAGTGAATCTTATACACAGCCTTGCTTTGATCTTTCCAATGGTGTTAACTTTCTTATTTGATTATATACTATAATGAATCATATGTTATTGCTATCCCTTACCATACAACGTACATCATCTGTTAGTGTTCTGCTAATGCATGGGTGTTAACTCTATCATTTGGTATTTTATAATCCTTTCCCATAAAATACAATGCCGCATATTTGTAATGGGTATATAAGCTGCATTGCGCTTTACTATTTGCACTAAACTGATGCATACATCAGCATGTCCCGTAATTGTAGACAACCTGTCTCATGGGCACTGTTACCACACATGAAACTTACTGTAAACTAAACCTCTTGCATGATATCATGTTAAATAACTAACTAAGCGGCCCATGTTTTTCTCATACCATGACACCCATCTTGCTTTAATGCATTATGGAGTGTATTTCAGGAGTATTGGATAGTGAACCAGATTATTATTTTGAAGAAATCCAAATCAAGTTTCATTTGGCGCTAATTTATGTTGTCACATATTTTGCCTGCTTTAATATGATAAACCGCTTGGGTAAATACATGCTAAACTATTGCGTGGGACCTTGTCTCTTGCCATACAACGCTTTTATCTGTTACGCAATCATTGCGCACTTCAGTATGAGCTCTCAGAATACACTACATCTTAAAGCGCAAATTTATATGGCTTTTAAAGCTCATCTGTACTGTATAACCGCATCAGGAAAGACTAAGTTCTCTTCCCTTACACTGTCATATCAAGTCGCTCTAAACCGCTAGTAAAATGGCTTTACTCTTATCTATATAACTGCGCACTGCATGTCTACACCTCTGCTATTATAAATAAATCCAATCCTGACCGCAAGCATTTATATAACTAGCATCATGCATGGGTATATCACCTACTATACCATACTGTACATCAGTATTACTATATATTCTCATTGAGCCTGATAAACCTCTACATAACCACATCATGCATGGGTATATCACTTGTTATACCATACTGTACATCAGTATTACTATATATTCTCATTGAGCCTGATAAACCTCTACATAACCACATCATGCATGGGTATATCACTTGTTATACCATACTGTACATCAGTATTACTATATATTCTCATTGAGCCTGATAAACCTCTACATAACCACATCATGCATGGGTATATCACTTGTTATACCATACTGTACATCAGTATTACTATATATTCTCATTGAGCCTGATAAACCTCTACATAACCACATCATGCATGGGTATATCACTTGTTATACCATACTGTACATCAGTATTACTATATATTCTCATTGAGCCTGATAAACCTCTACATAACCACATCATGCATGGATATATCTCTTGTTATACCATACTGCACATCAGAGTCAGTTTTGTCATTATACACTTTGAGCCTACATTTCCATGAAGTCAATCTCACTATACCGTAGAAGAAGAGGAAGAACAGGTTTAATATTTCACGATCTTCTCCACCAGGGACCTTGCTATTAGTAGATAGCGAGGAAGAGTACTTCCCAGAGGAGATCGTCAAACTCAAACGAGACATGAATGAGAGAGGCTTGTCAGTGATTGTCATCGCAGACTGGTACAACGTACCCGTCATGCGTAAGATTAAATTCTATGACGAGAATACACGCCAATGGTGGATGCCCGACACGGGTGGCGCGAATATACCTGCCCTTAATGAGTTGATGACGTCATGGGGGATGGCATTCAGTGATCAGGTGTATGAGGGAGACTTCATGGTCGGGGAACATAAAGGTATGCTTGAACACTATGGAAAGATGTCTTTTTATTTATAGTATCGTGTGCGTGCAAGTCCATAACCGTCAAAGCCGATTTACACGGTGCCTTTTTTCCTCATAACTTTCACGCACAACATGGACACGGATTGATTCGTGTAAATCGACCATATACAACTTGCTTACGACTGTAAACAGCTGTGTAAATGACAGCTAAAATTTGGCGTAAGCATGTTGCGCACGACAGTTGTGAGCAAATATCGTACCGTGGAAATGTTTCTAAAGTTTCCCAATCATGCGAAAACCGCTCTAAAATGCCGTGTCTTTTCCTAACAGTACATTACTCATCTGGTACAAGCATCGCCAAATTTCCCAAGGGTGGTATATTAATCCGCCAGAAGCTTAATGATCAAGGACACGAGGTGGTCAATGGAGAAACCAAGGTTAAAGAGAACGTACCGATACTTGCTCTGTATGACTCTGGTGAGAAAGGTCGCGGCAGAATCGCTCTTTATGGGGATTCCAATTGCCTGGATAACGCACATATGGAGAAAGGTATGTGAAAGGTCTTCTTAAAGTACCTATATTCAGGCTTTACTTTTTGGTTACTCCAGTACACGGCATTAGATATTTCATTCCACCCTCTTAGCTTGTGTGTAATGTTTTCCCATTTTCAGCATAGCACAAAGCATGATGGGAAACTGAGTCCTTCGGCTTTTTAACCTCTAAAACATTTTCTGACAATTTTTCCTTCAACTTTTTCTATGGAAATGAAAGTCTTTGAACAAAAGAAAATAACAGAGTTATTTTTTTCTGATATTTCCTTTGAACTCCCTGTTCCATTTTTGCAGGACTCAGTTTCCCAGAGTGCTTTGTGGGCTTTGATGCACAATGCCCATTGAGAAAAATATCAGACAAAATTAATGTAAAATTCGGAAGAAAAAAAATTCCCTGACACTTTTGTCTCAATTGGGATCCCTGTGATTGTGCGCATAAGGGATTTATTGTCGCTGTCAAAACATCAAGTAAAGCTGAAAAGCTAATCTGTCTGACAGACAAAACAAGCAAGATTTTCGTTTCATAAGAAGAGCTGTTTTTAGAACTATTGACACTTACCGCCCACGGGTATTAAATTGGATGAGTTTTGCTCTAGGCAACAAGTGATTTTTTTAAATATATTTGACATTGCCTGAGGGTACGTAGTGGTTGAACTTCTTGAATACTCACGGAAGTGATTTGGATTACATCCTAAGGGCACTTGAATGAAGAGCTTTGTAAGAATCCTGTTTGCAAAGCCTCGAGGCATTTTTTTTCACTCGCGCAAGATATAGTCGCGACATAGTAAGTTTCGGTTGACGTCGACAATATTGACGGGAAATAAAGTCTTAATAATAATAATAATAATAATAATAATAATAATAATAGTAAAAGTAATAGTAATAATGATGATAATAATGGTAATAATAATAATAGTAAAAGTAATAGTAATAATAATAATAATAATGGTAATAATAATAATAATAATAATGGTAATAATAATAATAATAGTAAAAGTAATAATAATAATAATAATGATGATAATGGTATATTCAATAGGATCCACTAGGTGGCTCTTGAAAAGCTAAATAAATTATAGAAAATTTAAAACTATTTATAGTAAAATATGATTTGTGACATAATACGCTAAAAGAAATATTGATATTGATATAAGGCTAAGAAATCCACCAAAACAGCCGAACACCCCGACTTTCATAAAGTATCGATTGACGTCCTCCTAAACCTATTTTGTTGCGAATGGAAATTGTCGTATCCGTCCGCGTTATTAAAAACGAATGTAAAAGTGTTATTCAATTGTAACTTGTTGATCTAGGGAAAAATAATTCCTGTCTTGCGCACACACTGGAATAATTTTTTATCATTCAAGGGTCCTGTGGTTTATTACTGTTGTGTTATTTTGCAGATTGTTTTTGGTTGTTGGACGCGTTAGTGGAGTTCACAGCCACTGGTAACGTGGCTCCTGTATTTGGAGACTCAAAAGAAGCTGCATTAAAGGAATCAAACACTCTACCAGAAAGAATGGAAGGTAAAACAATAAATAATGTACTGTGTTTATGGTAGTACCTTTACCTCTCACCCCTAGGGTCTCGTGTTCGATTCCTGGACTCGGCATCGTGAGCAGAATTTGTTGGGTCTCTCCCTTGATTCGAGGGTTTTCTCTGGGCTCTCTGGTTTTCCTCCCTTCGCATAACCTAATACGCTAAATTCCAATCTGATCTATGAGTGAGTTGCCCTGACTTTGATCAGCCCAGAGTTTGTTTCAGGGTTCAATCTGTGTGTTAGTTGTACCCTGGCTTTGATCAGCCCAGAGGTTGGATAGCCATAAAATATGAAGGTTTTTAACGTTAAAAATAGTAGACATACAAAATCATTGCATACGTTTTTCTCTCTAGGTAACCACCTTCATAAATATTCCAAGGTATTGAACGGGGCGCAACTAGGAATGGTCCAACCACGCCCGTTACCAGCTTGTCCACATCTAGTGTGGGCCACGCCCCATCCTGTCAATCAAACTCTTCCAGCTAGTTTGCACAAAGGGCACAGGCTACTGTCCATAAACTTAGACCAAGTAAGTAACTGTTTTTGATGAAAATATTGTAGTGGGATACCTGTGGTAATAGATCCAGAAATATTGAATTATAGGGGAATGTAAACGTTGCGTAGTAGTACTCGGTAGATCTCTCGGTATCTTTGATGTGACTTCCATGCAATGTTAGCTGAATATCCAGATTTCTTGACAGCAACAGTTCAAATATGCACTTTCATTTGCAAATGGTTTCCGCACTGGGAGTGCAACAATATCCCACGAAAGAACGCGCGCAAACGCTGGCATCGGGACAAAATATAATGCGCGCACAAGCACCGAGAATTAGGCCCTGTGAATCCCGTTATAAAAAATCTATAGTGGTACCTCTGTAAAACGGACGGACACCTTCTGGACCGTCCCTGGTGTCCGATGAATAGAGGTTTGTTTTACAGTAAATATGGGAAGACAATTTCGGGACCGTGCAACTAGCTATCTGTTAAAAAAAAGGGTGTCTGGAATGAGGGGTGCGCTCAATAGAGGTATCACTGTAGTTCCTATGAACGGTACATGAGCTGTCAATCGTAATTGTAAGGTTTGATGTGTATTATGCAATGCTAATACGGTTTGTTCTATTTTTTAGCTTCCAGTGCTGGTCCCTCGTCGGGTCAACAGGTTAGCAGTATACCCAGGTAGTTCAGACGAGGAACAGGAACCTTTCACTAGGACACACCTAACTGTTCTGTACACTTTCCCATTCTACTTGGCATTACTATCTGCGCTAGTATTAGTGTACTGTGCTGTGCTGACATGTAGGGTGCGAGGAAAACCCAGGGTAAAGAAAGCAAGCCCCAAATCTAAATCACCAAAGCCTTCAGGCTCAAGAACGAAGTTCCCATTTGTGTAATGGACGAATAGAATGAATGCAAGGGAAAGAAATTGTTGGTCTCATTAGACCAATCAAATTACAGATCAAGCAAGCATGGGACATCCTTGCTTTGGTGTTTTGGTGTCAGGCATGTTCCACGGCAGCCTGTAGGCACAAATACGCAACAGACATGAGCGTACCTGCATGATTATGCCCCTCACAAGATGGGCTGGCCAGACACGCAATCTGGTAGTACAGTTTTTCAAGATTGAAACTGCTGTTTCAAAAGAAAGAATTTACAACCACAAGATGAAAAACAGAATTTTTATATAATATCAGCATTCAGTGCTGATAACGTCACAATCTTACGTCCCTCTAAAAGAAAGGGGTTGGGTGGATTGGGTGGGGTATAGATCAGTAATAATGATGAGAGGATAGGTCTAAAAGACAGAGGTTAAGTGTATTCAAAAGTTTATAAATTAGTGGTAGTTCTCTAGAGATCAGTATGAAGGGGAGGGGGGGGGGTGGGATGGAACTAAGGGTGTATATGAGACTATGGCTGGAGAGCCTATCAGTAACACAACACATATGCCTTTTCTGAGTCTGGCGAGGTGTACTCTGGTCTAACGTGGGTATAAACAAAATCATATTGCGTCATGAAGTAATTAATGGTAAAGTAAATATTTCTTTTTTTTTTTTTTTTTTTTTGCTATCAATAGAAGCCGCACTTTACCCCTTCTCTCCATCGATGCACCTCTTTGAAAGCTATTTCAGGCCTAAGCTTCACAGGTTTGAGAGACGCAAAGTGTGCGAGATCGATCAAACTACTGCCTCTTGCTTTGCTATAATAGCGCACTACATAACTTAGCTGCACTTGTTATTACCAAAAAGATACTTGTACCCAAGCTAGACCATAATGCACCATGATCGCTAACTCAAAAAGGACCATATCTATCGAATTTGCATTATTTCTAAATTATTTGTATATTCTTATATTCTTATTCTCACAAATGTTGGATGCATGCTCACGAATCCTAGTATTTTTTAAACAAAAAAGATACCATGTTTACTTACAAACATTAAAATCAACCAGAGAACTATTACTTAGAGAACTATTATTATTTATCACTGTCCTTCCAAACATTAACTCAATTAATTAAGAAGACACATTTCCGTTTTATTTTTAAAAATTATCTGGTCTAAACACGCCTGGAAACGCTGAGAGAACGTAAGAAAAGCCTAGGAAACCACGACGGAAAGTGCACAAATCCACAAAAATACTGTTCTATTTTTCGTATCAAAGTGAAAATTAATAGTGGTCGGAAAGAGAATTGACGTGAGAATTTTAGATACTCTCGTCTAAAATGGCATTTCGACCAATCAGAGCGCACGTTAGAACGCGGTCATATTACAATATCTAATGCAATTTTAATCGCCATTAACTTAGATTTTTGAACGCGTATTTGTGGCGTGCAACAGGACTCATCACATCCATTAGTTCTGCTCATCGTGCACCTCAGTTAACATTTTACGAAAGGCGCTCATTTGTGGCGTGACACGGATCTCGTCACGTTTATCCTGATATACTAGTTCTACTCTTCGTGTACCTCAGTCAACATTTTACAAAAGGCGCTCATTTGTGGCGTGACACGGATCTCGTCACGTTTATCCTGATATACTAGTTCTACTCTTCGTGTACCTCAGTCAACATTTTACAAAAGGCGCTCATTTGTGGCGTGCCCCAGGGCTCATCACTAGCCCCTGATTAAGTGCAAGAGCGGATCCAGGATTTGTTGATAGTAATCATAGTTATTAAAAAGGCCGAAAACCCTGCAGGTTAATTTTTATCTATACATAAGAATAGCTTTCAGAAAAACAGGATGTTATTGTGCTTTCCTCTGAACTCATTTGAACTTTAAATTTCTCCAAGAGAATCAACATTAGGGAATGTAAAAAACCGGCATCACTCCTACTCCTCCCCGAACTAAATGTGCCGGTTTGTCAAACTGAATTTAGTCCGACCAAATAATGCTGTAAGGGGTCCACTATAGATAATATAAAGAGCAAGTGACTCCCCACCCATCCCCCCACCTACTATATTTTCTACTTTTGAGTCTCATAAAAAAAAATGATTGGATTTTGAATAAATCTCGTACTGTTATTGCAAATCGTATCAGTATTGTCTCTAAGTATAGTAAACGTGTCGAGCCAAGAGGCTTCAGTCTTGACTTAATGACTGGCAGGTGGAAAACTAGATCATAACAGATAATGGTGTCATTATATTCCAGCTTTTTGTTAAACTCGTACTACGTCTCCTAGCAACCACTGCACCTTCGGTTAAGTTTTCATCTTTCTCTTGAAATCAACCAATATTTCCCATAATAATATAACCTCCATTGCGAGATTTTACTACCCTGGCTTCTGCAACCGAGCAAGATAGAATTATTCTAAAATACTGAATACTCAATAGTGAATAGCGAGTACTATGTGAAGTCAAACTCACAGCAAATCGAACACATCTGGTTGTATACACTCGAACAGAAAAAAGACGTATTAACTAGATTTAAGCGTGAAGGTAACGGTGTTTCTTGGAAGCCAAAACCAGGTTGAACCAGAATCCATCAAACAGGAAATGACTACTTTAGTATTACCTTTCTATGTCTAAAAATTAACAATATACTTCCATAAATTTAATTTTAATATGGCAAATCATCATGTGGTGTCAGAGGTGACATTTTTTTGGATCGCTTTTTTGAAACGACTTGGTTAAGATTAGCATACACTACTCAAGACAGTCATATTCTACTTGAATCTATAAATTATGTCTCACGACGTCAAAACAGGAAAAAATGAAAAATCTCGGATATTTTTAATTGAATAGTAGACACTATAGATAAAATAAAATAAATCCTGTTCGCTTTACGGATGTTATTCATAATCTTCGTCGTCGTCGTCTTCATCATCATCTGTCAATGTTATTACTATTGTAGAAGATTGATTAAGACTGTTGCGCTCGATCGATTTGAGAAAAAAGAATCTCTGCGCAATTAGGATAGACTACGCATGAATTTATTATATTTTCTGTCATCTTACCCACTTGTATATATGTAAACAAACAGACCGAAACATTTTGAATCTAGGGTGTGTTGACATGCACAATCAAACACAGTAAATAGTCAAGTGGCCACCTTAATAGGCTGGATTGGCCGCCGAATAGAAGTATGAATTACTCAAAAACCCTGGTTGGGACTTTAGCAAGTGGCCGGTGAATAGAGGTTGGCCGTTTAACGGAGGTTCGACTATATCTTAAACTAAACGCGACGACAATTGAAAACTTCTTTTAATCACACTGTCAGATCATCATTGTGTCCATCTTTTCACGAAGAGCATCAATAGCAAGCAGCTGCCTCTGCCTAGGTTTGCTCTATTGAACTTCTTTCAGTGCAATTTAATTGTTTGCTCTGTGTGGTAGTCTATCCTGCTTTAAATGTTGTTTTTTTGTGTGGGGGGAAACCTTGGCTACAAACTACGCAAAATAATAGTGCGCGCAATGATAATAAATTAGCTCACACAAGGCAACTAACCTGTACGGAACTGAGGTTTTAGATTTCCCTTCTCTTCTTCTACGATCTCACGAAGCAAAATTTTCATTTATTCCACGGCTGTTTTGAAAATATTATCTTTCCAAAAATAGCGCCCTAGGTAAAACTCTCTAAAATATAACATAATCAATCTCTCTTTTTTATCGAAATTATTGATAAAACGGTAGTCTTGGTAACAGTAGCCATGTCAACAAGCATTTCTATATCCAAGCTAGAATACACAGGTGCACATTTGATTGTATTTAAACTTTTCTTTTTTGGAATACGCGCGATATACAGGCGCGCGCATAGTACGTGTTGAACTCATTTGCACCTGACTTTTATGTTTGCGCAGATATTTTACCTTCGGGATCAAAACGGTTCTAAATTGTATATTTTTTCCTCGACGAGCAGGGACAGAGTATCATTATCCCGAACCAAAAGCTTTCAACGGTAGATCGAATTGGAACTTTAAAAGTTAGTTTTCGTGGAGGAAGAAAAACCGTTTAACCTTCGAAGCACAGGAGAGAAGCAAAAATATTTAGACGGCATAGGAATATCGAACCCGCTAAGAGTGAACGGTAAGAGAAATGATATTCTCTTTTTTATGTTAACTAGCTAATTTTTAAATTAAAAATATCTATTGTCTAGTCAGCTAGCATTGAGTACTAAAAATAAAATAAAATTTTACCTTGCGCGGCTGTCGATTCGAACACTGTAGATAATATTGCAAATAGTTTATTCCTATAGGCTATAGAGATTTCTAACTCGCCCCCTTTCTCCTTCAAAACACTTCCAGTTGCGCTTTTAAGGTTTGAATTTTGAGAAGACC